>JACEFZ010000118.1:0-53455 GCA_014155875.1 Cepaea nemoralis | reverse complement strand
GGGAAATGTGTCAGCCATGTGTTCCTACTTTGCCGCCCGTATTGCAGTGAGGTGTTAAGCATCTGGTCCTAATTGCCCCTTTGTGGTGGCAATTACAGACGTTGTCCCGTCTCCCCAATGTCTGGACTTATAGATAGGTGTTAGGCCTGCATTATATTGCCGTCTTTGGATTACAACGGGGTTTTCCCCTGAGTAGCACTGCCATGTATTATTTCAGGACGGGTCTGGCTGACCCTCTTATCTCCCATTCTGCCGTGGCTGGTTCACACGTTAGGTCCTGTTGAACGTAAGGTGTTAGTCCTTATTCAAACCGCAGGCTTGTAAACTAACACTGACTGGCTCCGCGATGTCTGGTTGATCAGAACATCAAAGGAAAATCTCTTAGATGTAGAGACCAGACATTGCTTTGATCTACCAATGTAGTAAAAATGATAGTGCGGGCTCTAAGTGACTCTGTATTTTTCTCTTACGTTTTTATCCTCTTCTGGGGAACGTTTATTCTTTTAGAGAATTTTAGAAAAATATTGTGGGCTCTGTAATTCCTTGAAAACTTGGGTAATTATGATGGTGCTGGGGCTGTCCCGTCACACTCAGTGTTTATTATATGTTCATTTCTGACTCAGTGTTATTATGTGTCCAGTTGTAACTAAGTTTGTTGTTTTTGTGTTTACTTCTGACATAAGGTTGATATATGTGTTCACTTCTGACACAAGGTTGATATATGTGTTCACTTCTGACACAAGGTTGATATATGTGTTCACTTCTGACACAAGGTTGATATATGTGTTCACTTCTGACACAAGGTTGATATATGTGTTCACTTCTGACACAAGGTTGATATATGTGTTCACTTCTGACACAACTCTTCGCTGGCTGCTGAGGATGGGGACGGAGCGCTTATGGGAATGTCCCGAATGCTGTGATGTTGGTTCCTAAATCAATCAATCAATCAATCAATCACTTCTGACACAAGGTTGATATATGTGTTCACTTCTATCTCTGAATTGTTGTTTATATTTTCAGTACTGTTTCAATTTATGTCTAGTTCTGACTCAGGTTTGTTGTTTATACGTGCTGTTCTTATTTTGGCAATTATTTTCTTTATACACAATAAATTCTCACTGATATTGGTCGTATATATGTTCTCTCATATGTGCAGTTCTTCCCTTTGAGAATGGTTATATATTCAGCTCCCACTAACAGAGGTTGCTGTTTTAATTTTCACTTCTTATTCTTGGGGATGCTGACATAATTAGTTCATACTCTCACAGGTATGGTTCATATGTTGGCTGTCCTTGTATATCCATGGTTATGTTGACATAATTAGTTCATACTCTCACAAGTATGGTTCATATGTTGGCTGTCATTGTATACCCATGGTTATGTTAACATAATTAGTTCACACTCTCACAGGTATGGTTCATACCTTGGCTGTCATTGTATACCCATGGTTATGTTGACATAATTAGTTCACACTCTCACAGGTATGGTTCATACCTTGGCTGTCATTGTATACCCATGGTTATGTTGACATAATTAGTTCACACTCTCACAGGTATGGTTCATACCTTGGCTGTCATTGTATACCCATGGTTATGTTGACATAATTAGTTCATACTCTCACAGGTATGGTTCATATGTTGGCTGTCCTTGTATATCCATGGTTATGTTGACATAATTAGTTCATACTCTCACAGGTATGGTTCATATGTTGGCTGTCATTGTATACCCATGGTTATGTTGACATAATTAGTTCATACTCTCACAGGTATGGTTCATATGTTGGCTGTCCTTGTATATCCATGGTTATGTTGACATAATTAGTTCATACTCTCACAGGTATGGTTCATATGTTGGCTGTCCTTGTATATCCATGGTTATGTTGACATAAGTAGTTCATACTCTCACAAGTATGGTTCATTATGTTGGCTGTCAATTGTATACCCATGGTTATGTTGACATAATTAGTTCATACTCTCACAAGTATGGTTCATACTGTTGGCTGTCATGTATACCCATGGTTATGTTGTCATAATTAGTTCACACTCTCACAGGTATGGGTCATATGTTGGCTGTCATTGTTATACCATGGTTATGTTGACATAATTAGTTCACACTCTCACAGGTATGGTTCATACCTTGGCTGTCATTGTATACCCATGGTTATGTTGACATAATTAGTTCATACTCTCACAGGTATGGTTCATATGTTGGCTGTCCTTGTATATCCATGGTTATGTTGACATATTAGTTCATACTCTCACAGGTATGGTTCATATGTTGGCTGTCATT
Source organism: Cepaea nemoralis (assembly GCA_014155875.1). Classification (NCBI taxonomy): domain Eukaryota; kingdom Metazoa; phylum Mollusca; class Gastropoda; order Stylommatophora; family Helicidae; genus Cepaea; species Cepaea nemoralis. The sequence goes on along the minus strand of JACEFZ010000118.1, from coordinate 51,163 downwards.
GTATACCATGGTTATGTTGACATAATTAGTTCATACTCCTCACAAGTATGGTTCATATGTTGGCTGTCATTGTATACCCATGGTTATGTTGTCATAATTAGTTCACACTCTCACAGGTATGGTTCATATGTTTGCCTGTCATTGTATCACCCATGGTTATGTTGACATAATTAGTTCACACTCTCACAGGTATGGTTCATACCTTGGCTGTCATTGTCTACCCAGGTTATGTTGACATAACTTAGTTCATACTCTCACAGGTATGTTATATGGTTGGCTGTCCTTGTATATCCATGGTTATGTTGACATAATTAGTTTCATACTCTCACAAGTATGGTTTCGTATATGTTGGCTGTCATTGTATACCCATGGTTATGTTGACATAATTAGTTCATACTCTCACAGGTATGGTATCATATGTTGGCTGTTCCTTGTATATCCATGGTTATGTTGTACATAATTAGTTCATACTCTCACAAGTATGGTTCATATTGTGGCTATCCTTGTATATCCATGGTTATTGTTGACCATAATTAGTTCACACTCTCACAGGTATGGTTCATAGGTTGTTGTCATTGTTTATACCATGGTTATGTTGACATAATTAGTTATACTCTCACAGGTATGGTTCATATGTTGGCTGTCCTTGTATATCCATGGTTATGTTGACATAATTAGTTCATACTCTCACAAGTATGGTTCATATGTTGGCTGTCATTGTATACCCATGGTTATGTTGACATAATTAGTTCATACTCTCACAAGGTATGGTTTCATATGTTGGCTGTCTTGTATACCCATGGTTATGTTGTACATAATTAGTTCATACTCTCACAGGTATGGTTTCATATGTGGCTGTCCTTGTATATCCATGGTTATGTTGACATATTGTTCATACTCTCACAAGTATGGTTCGTATGTTGGCTGTCATTGTATACCCATGGTTATGTTGACATAATTAGTTCATACTCTCACAGGTATGGTTCATATGTTGGCTGTCCTTGTATATCCATGGTTATGTTGACATAATTAGTTCATACTCTCACAAGTATGGTTCATATGTTGGCTATCCTTGTATATCCATGGTTATGTTGACATAATTAGTTCACACTCTCACAGGTATGGTTCATATGTTGGTTGTCATTGTATACCCATGGTTATGTTGACATAATTAGTTCATACTCTCACAGGTATGGTTCATATGTTGGCTGTCCTTGTATATCCATGGTTATGTTGACATAATTAGTTCATACTCTCACAAGTATGGTTCATATGTTGGCTGTCATTGTATACCCATGGTTATGTTGACATAATTAGTTCATACTCTCACAAGTATGGTTCATATGTTGGCTGTCATTGTATACCCATGGTTATGTTGTCATAATTAGTTCATACTCTCACAGGTATGGTTCATATGTTGGCTGTCATTGTATACCCATGGTTATGTTGTCATAATTAGTTCACACTCTCACAGGTATGGTTCATATGTTGGCTGTCCTTGTGTACCCATGGTTATGTTGACATAATTAGTTCACACTCTCACAGGTATGGTTCATATGTTGGCTGTCATTGTATACCCATGGTTATGTTGACATAATTAGTTCATACTCTCACAGGTATGGTTCATATGTTGGCTGTCCTTGTATACCCATGGTTATGTTGACATAATTAGTTCATACTCTCACAGGTATGGTTCATATGTTGGCTGTCATTGTATACCCATGGTTATGTTGACATAATTAGTTCACACTCTCACAGGTATGGTCATATGTGGCTGTCATTGTATACCCATGGTTATGTTGACATAATTAGTTCATACTCTCACAGGTATGGTTCATATGTTGGCTGTCCTTGTATACCCATGGTTATGTTGACATAATTAGTTCACACTCTCACAGGTATGGTTCATATGTTGGCTGTCCTTGTATACCCATGGTTATGTTGACATAATTAGTTCACACTCTCACAGGTATGGTTCATATGTTGGCTGTCCTTGTATATCCATGGTTATGTTGTCATAATTAGTTCATACTCTCACAGGTATGGTTCATATGTTGGCTGTCCTTGTATATCCATGGTTATGTTGTCATAATTAGTTCACACTCTCACAGGTATGGTTCATATGTTGGTTGTCATTGTATACCCATGGTTATGTTGTCATAATTAGTTCACACTCTCACAGGTATGGTTCATATGTTGGCTGTCATTGTATACCCATGGTTATGTTGTCATAATTAGTTCACACTCTCACAGGTATGGTTCATATGTTGGTTGTCATTGTATACCCATGGTTATGTTGTCATAATTAGTTCATACTCTCACAGGTATGGTTCATATGTTGGCTGTCATTGTATACCCATGGTTATGTTGTCATAATTAGTTCACACTCTCACAGGTATGGTTCATATGTTGGCTGTCATTGTATACCCATGGTTATGTTGACATAATTAGTTCACACTCTCACAGGTATGGTTCATATGTTGGCTGTCCTTGTGTACCCATGGTTATGTTGTTCATAATTAGTTCACACTCTACACAGGTATGTTCATATGGTTGGCTGTCATTGTATACCCATGGTTGTGTTGTCATAATTAGTTCACACTCTCACAGGTATGGTTCAATATGTTGGCTGTCATTGTATACCCAGTGGTTATGTTGTCATAATTAGTTCACACTCTCACAGGTATGTGGTTCATATGTTGGCTGTCATTGTATACCCATGGTTATGTTGTCATAATTAGTTCACACTCTCACAGGTATGGTTCATATGTTGGTTTGTCATTGTATACCCTGGTTATGTTGACATAATTAGTTCATACTCTCACAGGTATGGTTCATATGTTGGCTGTTCATTGTATACCCATGGTTATGTTGACATAATTAGTTCACACTCTCACAGGTATGGTTCATATGTTGGCTGTCATTGTATACCCATGGTTATGTTGACATAATTAGTTCACACTCTCACAGGTATGGTTCATATGTTGGCTGTCATTGTATACCCATGGTTATGTTGACATAATTAGTTCATACTCTCACAGGTATGGTTCATATGTTGGCTGTCATTGTATACCCATGGTTATGTTGACATAATTAGTTCACACTCTCACAGGTATGGTTCATATGTTGGCTGTCATTGTATACCCATGGTTATGTTGACATAATTAGTTCATACTCTCACAGGTATGGTTCATATGTTGGCTGTCATTGTATACCCATGGTTATGTTGACATAATTAGTTCATACTCTCACAGGTATGGTTCATATGTTGGCTGTCCTTGTATATCCATGGTTATGTTGACATAATTAGTTCACACTCTCACAGGTATGGTTCATACCTTGGCTGTCATTGTATACCCATGGTTTATGTTTATTTAACCAAAATTGTTGTGAAGCAGTTTCCTGCCATGGGTCTATGAATTGACAGTGCCATCACATTTGTAGGCCTGAATGGATGGAGAATAGGTGGTCAGTCTTTCTCTCACTTTAACAGGCAATGAGCCCAGGCATTGAATCCATGTCTGACTGCGCTGATGACATTATCTGCACAGTTCCCTGTCTGTTTCACTAATGCGCTTGCTATGTTTTTGTGTGTGGTAGTGTCAATAATTTATCAGCAGATGGTGCTATGTCTAGAACTGTCACAGTTTATTATGTAAGATTGTGAGATTTTTCTTCTGCAGCTTACATTTTCTACGGCTGCTTACTTTTTCTCTGAATCTGGCAGGAATCTTTATGCTATTCCTTCCTTGTGTCCTCAGCTGTCTCTTTAGTGTCTGATGATTTTTCTGTGAACCTGAAATGAATCTTTAGGCTGTTCTGTCTTCAGCCTTTACTTTCAGCTCCTAGATGTTGTACTTGATTTGACTATAACATTTATTTGTGAGTATTTAAGGTGTAGAAACATTATTGTTAGTCTGCGTGCTTGTTTAGTTTGTACTGTTTGACACATGAAATAATCCATTGTAATGTGATACAGGGTTGGTTGTATGAGACAGTTATACACATTGTTTATATTCTGTTCCACAGGGGCCCTATTGGTCTACTGCAGTTCCACCTGGGAGTGAGGAGCCAGAACAGATTTTCTTGTCTGGAATTAGTCAAAGAGTACATTAAGCACAGACAGATAGACGAGGTACCAGTGAAAGCTAATTGTTAAGCACTTAATTGTTCAGCACCATTGTGTAGCAACTCCTGTGCAGAACTTTGCTTCCATCACAGCTCTCCAGAAAAGTTCCCTATCTTCTGCCAGTTCCATTGACTCATGCATTCTCATACTCAAGATGTCTTCAATGTCCTGTGTCCATATTTGTGCTGGTTCAGCCTTGCCTCTGCTTCCAGGAACTGTGCCTTCCACCACTGTTTATTCCACACCACTTTGACGTCTAATATGGCCATTATTTCACACAATGCTGTTTATGAGCACATTACCTGTCATGTACCATTCAGTCATTGAAATACTGACCACATTACCTGTCATGTACCATTCAGTCATTGAAATACTTGACAACATTAACTATCATGTACCATTCAGTCATTGAAATACTGACCACATTACCTATCATGTACCATTCAGTTATTGAAATACTGACAACATTACCTGTCATGTACCATTAAGTTATTGAAATACTGACCACATTACCATTCAGTCATTGAAATACTGACAACATTAACTATCATGTACCATTCAGTCATTGAAATACTGACAACATTAACTATCATGTACCATTAAGTTATTGAAATACTGACCACATTACCCTTCAGTCATTGAAATACTGAGCACATTACCTGTCATGTACCATTCAGTTATTGAAATACTGACAACATTACCTGTCATGTACCATTCAGTTATTGAAATACTGACCACATTACCTGTCATGTACCATTCAGTTATTAAAATACTGACCACATTACCATTCAGTCATTGAAATACTGACAACATTAACTATCATGTACCATTAAGTTATTGAAATACTGACAACATTAACTATCATGTACCATTCAGTTATTGAAATACTGACAACATTACCTATCATGTACCATTCAGTCATTGAAATACTGACAACATTAACTATCATGTACCATTAAGTTATTGAAATACTGACAACATTAACTACCATGTACCATTCAGTCATTGAAATACTGACAACATTAACTATCATGTACCATTAAGTTATTGAAATACTGACCACATTAACTATCATGCACCATTAAGTTATTGAAATACTGCCCACATTACCTGTCATGTACCATTCAGTTATTGAAATACTGACCACATTACCTGTCATGTACCATTCAGTCATTGAAACACTGACAACATTACCTGTCATGTACCATGCAGTCATTGAAATACTGACAACATTAACTATCATGTACCATTAAGTTATTGAAATACTGACCACATTACCTGTCATGTACCATTCAGTCATTGAAATACTGACAACATTAACTATCATGTACCATTCAGTCATTGAAACACTGACAACATTACCTGTCATGTACAATTCAGTATTGAAATAATGACAACATTAACTATCATGTACCCTTCAGTCATTGAAATACTGACCACATTACCTGTCATGTACCATTCAGTCATTGAAATACTGACACCATTAACTATCATGTACCAATCAGTCATTGAAATACTGACAATATTACCTGTCATTTACCATTAAATTATTGAAATACTGACCACATTACCATTCAGTCATTGAAATACTGAGCACATTACCTATCATGTACCATTCAGTCATTGAAATACTGACAACATTAACTATCATGTACCATTCAGTCATTGAAATACTGACAATATTACCTGTCATGTACCATTAAATTATTGAAATACTGACCACATTACCATTCAGTCATTGAAATACTGAGCACATTACCTATCATGTACCATTCAGTCATTGAAATACTGACAACATTAACTATCATGTACCATTCAGTCATTGAAATACTGACAATATTACCTGTCATGTACCATTAAATTATTGAAATACTGACCACATTACCATTCAGTCATTGAAATACTGAGCACATTACCTATCATGTACCATTCAGTCATTGAAATACTGACAACATTAACTATCATGTACCATTCAGTCATTGAAATACTGACCACATTACCTGTCATGTACCATTAAGTTGTTGAAATACTGACCACATTACCATTCAATCATTAAAATACTGAGCACATTACCTATCATGTACCATTCAGTCATATAAATAATGACCACATTACCTGTCATGTACCATTTAGTCATTGAAATACTGACAACATTAACTATCATGTACCATTCAGTCATTGAAATAATGACCACATTACCTGTCATGTACCATTCAGTCATTGAAACACTGACCACATTACCTGTCATGTACCATTCAGTCATTGAAATACTGACAACATTAACTATCATGTACCATTCAGTCATTGAAACACTGACCACATTACCTGTCATGTACCATTCAGTCATTGAAATACTGACAACATTAACTATCATGTACCATTCAGTCATTGAAACACTGACCACATTACCTGTCATGTACCATTCAGTCATTGAAATACTGACACCATTAACTATCATGTACCATTCAGTCATTGAAATACTGACAACATTAACTATCATGTACCATTCAGTCATTGAAATACTGACAACATTAACTATCATGTACCATTCAGTCATTGAAATACTGACACCATTAACTATCATGTACCATTCAGTCATTGAAATACTGACAACATTAACTATCATGTACCATTCAGTCATTGAAATACTGACAACATTAACTATCATGTACCATTCAGTCATTGAAATACTGACCACATTACCTGTCATGTACCATTCAGGCATTGAAATACTGACAACATTACCTGTCATGTACCATTCAGTCATTGAAATACTGACAACATTACCTGTCATGTACCATTCAGTCATTGAAATACTGACAACATTAACTATCATGTACCATTCAGTTACTGAAATACTGAACACATTACCTATCATGTACCATTCAGTCATTGAAAAGGTGAGTCTAACTCTTGATTCCAAGTATTTTTCAGTGTCAGATACACTTGTTTACTTTACCTTGACTTGACTGCTGTAACATAACTGTTATAACTTAGTTGTCATACTCATGGTTTTAATTGTCGCTAGTTTTCACAATAACATTTTACTAATTTTAAACAATTACATGAACATTGAATAACTTTAAGAACAAGCAAATTATTTTTGAATAATAACTTTTTACAATGAAATTATCTTTAACTATGAACAATCCAGTGATTCCCCTCTGCTGTGTGTACACCGTGACGAGGTAGAGGGGCTTGTGCGTCCCAATGACCCCAAGAGCTATGCCGACGGTAGCACAGCTACTGGTAGGGCCACCCATGTCGGACAGGTCAAGGGAGAGGGACCAGACGAAGAGACACACAAACCTGCTGCCTTGAAGGTAGACTGGGGACAGTCAAAGGCTAGGGAAAGCACCCCGAATAAATGCTTGTTGAAATCGGATGTACTGAGCCACAGGCTTGACAAAGCAGTGCAATGTAAAACCTGCTGCCTTGTAGGTAGACTGGGGACAGTCAAAGGCTAGGGAAAGCATCCCGAATAAATGCTTGTCGAAATCGGATGTACTGAGCCGCAGGCTTGACAAAGCAGTGCAACGTAACTTAATTCATGATGTCACAAATCAAAATTAATCGTTATGTTGCTAATCTCGTGAAGTCCCATCAGGCGGCGATAGTGCCGGGCCCCCTGCCTCGAGGGGGTCCACCCATGACTACTGGTGGTCACCTTCCCCTGTGCTGTGGAGTCAAGGCACAGAGGAGTAGGTTAAGAGCTATTGACCAAATACCCCGGACACTCAACATACTACAGTGGAATGCCGAAGGAGTTTACAAGAAGAAAGACTCCCTAACACAGTGTCTTCATAAAGATAGAATAGATGTGGCATGCATTCAAGAGACACACCTCAACGCCAATCACAAATTCTCAGTCAGAGGATATCAGGCCACACGTTTCGACCGCGAAAAACACAAAGGAGGAGTTCTAATACTTACACGAAATACAATACCTTGCAGAGAAGTATCTGTGATCTCTGACAACCAAACGGAAATTATAGGTGTTGATATAATGATAAAGGACATGAAAATAAGAATCTACAATCTGTATAGCCCAACAGATAAGGACCTTACACTCTCAAACATGAAAATAACTGACACAAACTGCATTATTATCGGAGACTTTAATAGCCATTCAGAAAGATGGGGATACCCAGATACTGACAAAAGAGGAGATGAATTGGAGGACTGGGAAATAGACTCAAATCTCCATCTACTCAACAAAGCGGATGACACACAGAGCTTCTACTCCAGAAGATGGCTTACCACTTCTACTCCAGACTTAGCTTTCTGCACAGGAGACATCCTATACAAAATCAATCGCCATGTGCTGGACCAATTAGCAGGTAGTGACCACAGACCAATCAAGCTTGTAATGAATATGGAGTATGTTCCACAGGAGCAAAAGCCCTTGCCCCGCTGGAATTACAAACGAGCAGATTGGGACAGATTTGCCATACTAACAGACAAATATTGTGAAAACATAAATACACGATATGGCAACATAAAGCAAATGGTGGAAAGTCTAAACAGAGCGATAATACAGGCAGCCACTGAATCCATTCCAAGAGGAGCGAGGAAAAATTACAAACCATACTGGACTGAAGAACTACAAAGTTTAGAGGACAAAGTTGAAGATGCCAGGAAGACAGCAGAGAGAGAACAAACAATTGAAGCGAACATCTCTCTCAAAGCCATCTCAGCAAAATATAAAAGAACAGTAAATCAAACAACAAGAGATTGTTGGAGGGAAAAAACAGAAAACCTGAATTTTGACAGGGATGGAAACAAACTATGGAAACTAGTGGAAGCCATGAACAATGAAGGACCTAGAAACAAACAAATAACAATTAAACAAGGAAATGCATTGCTTACAGGAAAAAAGACTGCAAATGCACTCATGGAACACTATGCAAATGCAAACCACATTGATATTACAACCGATAAGAAGAAAGCAATCAAAGACAAACAGATACATCATAGAAATACAGAGACAGCAGCAGAATATATGATGGCAAACATAACAATGGAAGAAATGGAACAGGCAATGAATACCCTAAAAAAGAAGAAATCACCGGGAAAGGATGGAATCACAAATGAAATGCTAATAGGACTAGGCACCAAGGCAAAGAAGAAACTTCTTGGCAGTCCTAAATAACAGCTGGAAGAGAGGAATAGTCCCACAGGCATGGAAGGAAGCTATACTAATACCAGTCCCAAAGAAAGGAAAAGACCTGGAAGAACCAAATGGCTATCGACCTATCAGTCTACTTAGCTGTGTAGGAAAATTAATGGAACGCATTATCAATGGCAGGCTAACATGGCATCTGGAAGAAAACAAACTCTTAACACCACACCAAGCAGGATTCAGAAAGTACAGATCCACTGAAGATCAAATAACCTATATAGCTCAGGAAATAGAGGATGCCTTCCAAGAGAAAAAGCATACACTAGCAGTCTGGATAGATTTAGAAAAAGCATTTGATAAAGTATGGAAGGAAGGACTGAAACAAAACTGCAAAAAATGTATGTTTGTGGAAAAATGTATAAATGGATCAGCCACTACCTTGAGAACAGAACTGCCAGGACAAAAGTACAAGGACAAACAAGCAAAATGATGCTGTTGGAGCAAGGTGTCCCCCAAGGAGGAGTTCTTTCACCAACATATTCCTAGCATATATAAATGACATCACAGAAAATTTTCCAGCCAGAGTACACACATCCTCCTTTGCAGATGACCTAGCCATATGGACATCTGAAGAATATATTAGTACAGCTAACAGCAGAATACAGCAAGCCTTATTAGCGCTAGAGGACTGGTCAAAATCATGGCTAGTGAAGATAAGTGAGGAGAAAACAACATGCACAGTGTTCTCCCTCTCAAATAAACCTCAGCAACCTAAGCTGGTATTGAATGGAAAAATATTGCGCCATGAAGAAAATCCAAACTATCTAGGAGTCACCTTTGATCGTCGCCTGACATGGAAGACACAGGTTGAGAAAAATCGAACAAGAGCAAGGCAGAGAATGGCAATCATGAAAAAGCTTGCTGGTTCAATGTGGGGAGCAGATGAGAAAGTTCTCAAGAAGTTATATACTGGACGGGTGAAGCCAGTACTGGAATATGGCATTGCAGCTTGGGCAACAGCAGCTAAGTCAAACTTTAGCAAAATAAGTAGAGTCCAAAACCAAGGAATGCGAATCATAACTGGAAGCCTGAAGATAACGCCTATTAATGAACTAGAAAAGATCACTTGTTTACAACCAATGCAGGACAGAAGAGATAGCAGAGCCCAGCAACAAGCAGAAAAATTTAGAAGATTGACAGACCACCCTATGTATAACAGGTTTAATGGTTTTGGAAAAGGAAGACTGAAGCGTAGCAACTTTGTAGAAACTGCAAAACGAAAGATTAGGGCAGATCCCATACTTAACATATCAACAGTCAAGCCCATTTACAATGCACACAACTTCCCAGCTTGGAGACAGCAGCAACTGCTTGAGATGGTAGAAAACATTCCTGGTATTGAGAAAAAGAACACTCAGAATGAAATCGAAAGAAGAAAAATAACCCTCAACTACATAAAAGAACATTACCCAAGCAGCAATTGGACCCATGCATATACAGATGGATCAGCCAAAGATTCAATTAAAAATGGAGGAGGAGGAATTCTCCTTAATTTAAAAAATGGAGTGATAAAAACACAGTCAGTGGCAACTGGAAAATTTTCAAGTAACTTCAAAGCGGAGGTAGAGGCTTTGAAAACTGCAGCAGAAATGCTCTTGATGGAGGAAAATAAAGAGAAGCAAATAGCTATCTTCACAGATGCAAAGTCAGCTGTCTCAATACTGAAGAGCAAAAACAGCACAGAACTAGCTGACCTAAGAGCAGCACTCCATGGTCTATGCCAGAAATCCCAAAAAGTAGTAATACAGTGGATTCCATCACATTGCAGTATACCTGGAAATGAAGAGGCTAACAGACTAGCAAAAGAGGGTGGACGATTACCACAGCCTGACATAGACATAACCTATAATGAGGCAAAAAGGGTTATAAAAAGCACTTATAGAACCAAATGGGAATCAGAGCATCCAGGCCACCAGAAGGATGATGCATATTACAAACTCGACCGAAGAGAACAAGTAGCAATCTTCAGACTCCGCACAGGACATAACAGGCTGAAACACCACTTTTTCAATAAACTAAAGATAGGAGATACCGATGGATGTAATTGTGGAACTGGTAAAATGACAGCTAAACATTTGCTGCAGGAGTGCCCAATATATGCAGAACAGAGAAAGATATTTTGGCCCACGCCTGCTCCATTTGAGGACAAGCTCTATGGAGATATCAACAAGCTCAAGTTGACTACAGCTTACTTTAACTACATTCAGGTTGACATCTAAAGGTGCATGAAGATGTATTTAGACTGCCACACTTCATACCACAGGTATGTCGGTTACAACAGCGTCCCAGAGGCATGAAATGGAATATTGCTTGGATAGCACATCCAATACGTGGAAAGTCCGAATCAAAAGCTCACTGTGTGGGCTTCGTAAATGGTGGAAAAAGTGTCCTAGTGACACAAAATGGAATATTTCTTGGATAGCAAATCCATTACGTGAAAAGTCCGAATCAAAAGCTCACTGTGTGGGCTTCATAAAAGGTGGAAAAAGTGTCCTAGTGGCACGAAATGGAATATTGCTTGGATAGCAAATCCATTATGTGGAAAGTCTGAATCGAAAGCTCACTGTGTGGATGTCATCTGCAGACTGCATTCTTCTGGTTTCCGGAGGAACATCCTATGGTGAACGGAAGGCCCAATATACGGAAGTGAGGCTAAGCAGCCATGTGCAGGACGTGACGATTCCTTGGGTGAGCCCAGTACCAGAGCGCTGTGTGATGGCTCTGCAAGTATGGAAGCCTCCTTGGATGGCGGGGAATGCCCATGGTCTGCCCCTTCCTTCCCTTGAGGGTTGACCAGGATGTCTTTGGCTGTTCTATATGGGCCAGCTAGGATGGGGGATAACACCACAACAGTGAGATTCAAACGTCCTAAGAAACCCCCGGGAAGGTTAACCCGGTCAACAAATGCCCGCAGAAGTCGGATGTGTCGGCCTAACAGCGCAAGAACGCAGCTCTGCTGTAAACAGGCACAACGCAGTCACATCCGAAAAAAAAAAAAAAAAAAAAAATCGGATGAACGCAGAAGAAGAATCCAGTGATCTTTGAATAATTATGAATAATCAAATGATTTTTAAGAATTCAGTGTGGCTGAATGAATAAGAACGCATGTTCTTAAACATCCGGTGTGCTGGTGCTGAAGTAAAGGGTTCAGTCCCTACACCAGACAGCTGGACCAAAATGTTGACCAGTTGTCCTTGACTTGGGGACGTAAATTACAAGTACCTCTGAAGCTTGATGGCAAGGGACACTGTTAACAGGGAAAGCTAATCCACATGCAAAATTCAGTCCACCACTACTTGAAGTAGCGTGTATGGACTACGCTTGAGATCAAAGAGAGCGAGCGCAAAAAAAAAATAAAAAAATCATTTTTGAATAATTGTGAACAGTGAAATTACATTGTATTAATTGTGATATCATTTGCTAGTAATGAGTAATGAATATTATGTGTGCTGTCAGGCAGTCAGCCTGCTGTCCAGCATGAACTGGGACATTGAGGGACAGGCTTGCTATTCTTGTCTTTCTGCTGTCATGAATCACTTGCTGCGGATGCCCTTGAATGCAGAAAGGGAAGGTAAAACATTGTTCTTGCTGTACACACTGTGCAAATTGTGTTTCTGATAGTTTTTGTCAGGTCTTGGTCAGATATGATTGGGCCACTGTATGACAGTAGACGGTGCCACCTGCTTACTGTTAGTGCTGAATGTTGGGGAGCTCACCAAACCCAACACCCCACATTGGCTTCAGGCAGAGGAGCATAATGAGAGGGTACAAACTTGATCTTGTTCCGAGGAATGCAACCAAAAGACTAAATGTCATGGCCGGGTAGACCAGGCCCTAAGCCTTGGTTGGCAACTGGTCTAGGATCGAAGCTCCGACAGGCAGACAGTAAGAGCATTGCTTTGCTGATCTGGCAGCTTCTGCAGCTTGTCTTGTTCCAGATGCATTGGTGTTACTTTTCCTCAGGAGTAAACTAGGCAGGCAGAAAGAAGGATCATGCTGCATGGGCAAAACATGGTCTCTACATTTCAGCCCAGGCTGGTCGCCACTATGGGTTGTATTTATTATGCCCTGCCCTTTTCTGCAGCACAGTGTAACAGACTATTGTCTGTCAAGATGACAAGGTGCCATTAGTTACTATACAGTAATACCCCAAAACATATTCTTGCTGTGTTCTATTATGTACCTGTTAACATTTTGTATTTGTATTTCTGTTGCAAATAAATGTGCTGGGTTAAGATTTCTATTGCACACTGGCGATTTACAAATAGATATTTTGTGTTAGAATTTCTGTTGCATCTAGATATTATGTGCAGCATGTGACTATGAAGCTGATCTGTAGAGCACTTTGATGTTCACACAGTATTGTTTTTAATGTCTATTCAGTGTTATCTATGTTTGTTAAAGTTAATATGGCTTGAGAAAAATTGCAAGGAAATTAAAAAAAAACACACACACTATACTCAAAATACCTTACAAAAAAAGAATGACCTCACCAGCAAAAAGGACACCCACATCAAACAGGTTGCCTGGAAACCAAAGAAGGCAAGATCAAAATGGCCATGGACCCGATCTTAGACTGATTGTTTGTTCAGCACAGGTGATGAAGACCACTCCTTTCAACCGCCGTGAGGTCGGGTTTGGTAGTTTGTGAGTCCGGAGATGACTTGTATGTCCGATGCAGGCCTGGAAATGTTTTGGACAGCTAGGGCATGGAATATTCTCTGCAGATGAAGGTTCTGTTAATCAGGTCTTTTTAGCTTATCTCTCCTGTTCAGCCACTGTATTTCTGGATGGCTCGCAAGTACTGTACCTATCTGGATGGATACATGCCAGGTGATCCTGTCTTGTGTGATGGCCTCCCATGTGTCAGGGTTTATGTCGAAGGCCTTAAGTAATGTCTTAAGCATGTCTTTGTAGCATTTATTTCTTCTGTCCTCCATAAAAATGTGGAGGCCCTTCTGTATCTCACCATACAAGTTTATTTTCTGGAGCAAATTGATTTGGCATTTGGACTAGATGACCTCCCCTACAAATATATGTCTGCATCAGGATTGTATTGATGTTGGGGATACCAGCTCTGTCTAGAACAGCAGAATCCAGGATCATGTCCTGTCATGTGATATTCATTATCTTTCTTAGATATACTGTGTGGAAGTGGTTGAGCATCTTTGCATGTCTGTATACAATTCATGTTTCGCAAGCATACAGCAGTACTGGAAGGATTGCAGCTTTGTATACCTTCAGTTTAGTTTGCAGACCGATGTCACTTCAATGCATAACATTAGTGTACAGTTTGCTGTATATACAGCTGGCTTTAGAGATCCTGGTATTTACCTCATCGTCTATGCAGACACTCTGAGACAGCGTGGAGCCAATGTTCTTGAGTCTGTCCCCATAGTTTCTCGCCATTTACCTATATCATTGGTTCAGTACAACGGCAAGATGTATAATGTTGCCAGATCTTGTTTCCTTATATAATGAACACATGAAAATACGTTTTTTAAAAACATGAGAGGAATCGCAATTGGAGGACATAAAATGTACAATATAAAATGTAGATGATACAGTTTTCATTGCAGAGAATGAAGATCTTCACATTTTAATGGATGCGTCAATAGTACACAATGAGCAACTAAGTTTATAGCTTAGTTTAGTTTAGTTTAGTCGATGGATCAACATCACGGCACACGGGTGTAAACCATAAGTGCTCCGTTCTCCTCCTAACTCAAACCTGAGTTTGGAGAAACTCAGCTCAGTGCACGAACTCCATAGCACCGACGAGGATCCTGAAATACTTTGAGTAGATTTTTAACTCGAAATTTTGCCCGGGCAGCGCCGTTAGGCTACTCTTTTTAGATTTCCAACTGCCAAGGGATTTTTTACGTGCGCAACAATACACACGGGCGTCCGATCTCACTACCCAGAGACCAGGGGAAATTTTATTACTAGAAGTCCACGTGAAAAAATCCCGGTCCTCACCGGGGCTTGAACCCGAGACCTCCAGCACTCGAGGCGGACACCATACCTCAAGACCAACTAAACTAAGATTATAGATTATTTGTAAGAAAATAGAATATTTGGTGATCTCCAAGAGGAAATAAATTGCACAATGCTACACTCAAGTCATCATCATGTAGCAGGCTGGCTAAAACGTCTCTCATCTGGCCCTTGCCAACTCTCCTGCTTCATGCACTCTCCTGCCCAAGGAGTCTGTAATATTCTGTGTTCATCTTTGCCCTAATTAACTCTTGCCTTTTTTTCAGGAACCATGGCTTCCATCACTGTTCTTTCAAAGCCACTGTGATTATTATTATGACCAAAGTATTTCAGTTTCTATAAAAAGGATACCGTTCATGGCTAGTTTTCTTCAGTGTTCGGATCTAGCAGATTGTCAGTATTTTATTCAAGTAAATGGGGAAGAATGGTAAACATTTTAATTGTTTCAACGCCCTGCCTTTTGAAAGAAGGAAAACATACTTACAAGTCAACATTGTAAATATCTATGTTATGAAGTTTTTCCTCTCTATATTTTGTTGCTCCCAGATCAAATACAGGCAACCTTAGCAACATTCTATGCACCAAAGCCACCAATCTCTGAAGCTACAATTCTTGAATATCGAGATGCAGTCAGTCAGCTTGCCCGCAGATTCTTTCATCACTTATTGAGGTGTGTTGCTGTTGCATTTATGTACTTCTTTCATCACTTATTGAGGTGTGTTGCTGTTGCATTTATGTACTTCTTTCATCACTTATTGAGGTGTGTTGCTGTTGCATTTATGTACTTCTTTCATCACTTATTGAGGTGTGTTGCTGTTGCATTTATGTACTTCTTTCATCACTTATTGAGATGTGTTGCTGTTGCATTTATGTACTTCTTTCATCACTTATTGAGGTGTGTTGCTGTTGCATTTATGTACTTCTTTCATCACTTATTGAGGTGTGTTGCTGTTGCATTTATGTACTTCTTTCATCACTTATTGTGTGTGGTTGCTGTTGCATTTAATGTACTTCTTTCATCACTTATTGAGGTGTGTTGCTGTTGCATTTATGTACTTCTTTCATCACTTATTGAGGTGTGTTGCTGTTGCATTTATGTACTTCTTTCATCACTTATTGAGGTGTGTTGCTGTTGTTGCATTTATGTACTTCTTTCATCACTTATTGAGGTGTGTTGCTGTTGCATTTATGTACTTCTTCATCACTTATTGAGGTGTGTTGCTGTTGCATTTATGTACTTCTTTCATCACTTATTGAGGTGTGTTGCTGTTGCATTTAATGTACTTCTTTCATCACTTATTGAGGTGTGTTGCTGTTGCATTTATGTACTTCTTTCATCACTTATTGAGGTGTGTTGCTGTTGCATTTATGTACTTCTTTCATCACTTATTGAGGTGTGTTGCTGTTGCATTTATGTACTTCTTTCATCACTTATTGAGGTGTGTTGCTGTTGCATTTATGTACTTCTTTCATCACTTATTGAGGTGTGTTGCTGTTGCATTTATGTACTTCTTTCATCACTTATTGAGGTGTGTTGCTGTTGTATTTATGTACTTCTTTCATCACTTATTGAGGGTGTGTTGCTGTTGCATTTTATGTACTTCTTTCATCAACTTATTGAGGTGTGTTGCTGTTGCATTTATGTACTTCTTTCATCACTTTATTGAGGTGTGTTGCTGTTGCATTTATGTACTTCTTTCATCACTTATTGAGGTGTGTTGCTGTTGCATTTATGTACTTCTTTCATCACTTATTGAGGTGTGGTTGCTGTTGCATTTATGTACTTCTTCATCACTTATTGAGGTGTGTTGCTGTTGCATTTATGTACTTCTTTCATCACTTATTGAGGTGTGTTGCTGTTGCATTTAGGTACTTCTTTCATCACTTATTGAGGTGTGTTGCTGTTGCATTTAGATACTTCTTTCATCACTTATTGAGGTGTGGTTGGGCTTGTGCATTTATGTAATTCTTTCATCACTTATTGAGGTGTGTTGCTGTTGTATTTATGTACTTTCTTTCATCACTTATTGAGGTGTGTTGCTGTTGCATTTATGTACTTCTTTCATCACTTAGTGAGGTGTTGTGCTGTTGCATTTATGTACTTCTTTCATCACTTATTGAGGTGTGTTGCTGTGGTATTTATGTACTTCTTTCATCACTTATTGAGGTGTGTTGCTGTTGCATTATGTACTTCTTTCATCAACTTATTGAGGTGTGTTGCTGTTGCATTTATGTACTTTCTTTCATCACTTATGAGGTGTGTTGCTGTTGCATTTATGTACTTCTTTCATCACTTATTCAGGTGTGTTGCTGTTGCATTTATGTACTTCTTTCATCACTTATTGAGGTGTGTTGCTGTTGCATTTATGTACTTCTTTCATCACTTATTGAGGTGTGTTGCTGTTGTATTTATGTACTTCTTTCATCACTATTGAGGTGTGTTGCTGTTTGTATTTATGTACTTCTTTCATCACTTATTGAGGTGTGTTGCTGTTGCATTTATGTACTTCTTTCATCACTTATTGAGGTGTGTTGCTGTTGCATTTATGTACTTCTTTCATCACTTATTGAGGTGTGTTGCTGTTGCATTTATGTACTTTCTTTCATCACTTATTGAAGGTGTGTTGCTGTTGCATTTATGTACTTCTTTCATCACTTATTGAGGTGTGTTGCTGTTGCATTTATGTACTTCTTTCATCACTTATTGAGGTGTGTTGCTGTTGCATTTATGTACTTCTTTCATCACTTATTGAGGTGTGTTGCTGTTGCATTTATGTACTTCTTTCATCACTTATTGAGGTGTGTTGCTGTTGCATTTATGTACTTCTTTCATCACTTATTGAGGTGTGTTGCTGTTGCATTTATGTACTTCTTTCATCACTTATTGAGGTGTGTTGCTGTTGTATTTATGTACTTCTTTCATCACTTATTGAGGTGTGTTGCTGTTGCATTTATGTACTTCTTTCATCACTTATTGAGGTGTGTTGCTGTTGCATTTATGTACTTCTTTCATCACTTATTGAGGTGTGTTGCTGTTGCATTTATGTACTTCTTTCATCACTTATTGAGGTGTGTTGCTGTTGCATTTATGTACTTCTTTCATCACTTATTGAGGTGTGTTGCTGTTGCATTTATGTACTTCTTTCATCACTTATTGAGGTGTGTTGCTGTTGCATTTATGTACTTCTTTCATCACTTATTCAGGTGTGTTGCTGTTGCATTTATGTATTTGACACTCTTCATGTCAATAATTTAGAAGTATTGCCTTTTTTCATGTTAGAAATCTAGAAATAGCCCATTATTGTTCATGTCAATAATTTAGAAGTATTGCGCCTTGGGACATAAAAACTGGATAGTTATTGAATGCACAGGGACTCTTAGATATATAGAGCAGCATGTATTGCCCCATCTTGGAATGATCTGTCAGCTTAAGGGTCACACTGATGTTGCTAATTATACCAGCAACAGCTCTGAAGCTGCTGAATGCTAAGCTTTGTTGAGTATGTCATTATTTAAGGGATCACACTTACTTCAGCCTAGTTAAAAGTTGAGTTCAAGAGCTGACAACTTCATTTTCTTGTTAATTAAAACCTCACTGATTTTATATAATAACAATGAGCCCACAAATAAGGCCACAAAAGGGAGGTGGCTGTTGAGGCTTTTGGTGAATAAAATTGGAAGAATAATGTAGTGATGATGGTATAGGTGTGTTGTTAGCAATAGATCTTGATCATTTGACTCATAACAGATATGTAAAAGAGCCATTAACTTGCTGGCACTTAAGAAATGAAGCAGACAATTGATATTCCTAATTGCTTTGTGGCACCTTGCTGGAAGACATTTAAGCAAGAGATGATGGGGAGTGATGAGATAAGATCAATAGACCAACAGTAGTCTGTCTGAATGAAAGGTAGGGAGTTATCGAAGTCCATCATTGTGGACACAGCACTTGAGTGATTGATTGAGTTTGTGAGACATGTTGGATAATTGAAAGGAACAACACTGGCTGACCTGGGTGTATGGTCATTGATCTGCAAATGTGTGTCATTGACCTCCTCTTGCCTACTCCAGAATTTGCAGAAATAGAATACCTTGGGTACTTTCACATTTCACTTATTTACATTAGCCTGTGTTTATTTGTACCTCATGCGTTTTAAGCACTAGAAGTTGATCAGAGATAGACCCAAGTTACTGACCATTGAGCAGCAAGTGAAACCACAGAGTAGGAGAAGGGTTCAGAAAGAGTTGTGTTTTTAAGGGATTTTGGCATCATCATCTGGTGCCTTGTTGACTGGCATTGGTGATCATACTTCTTCATATCTTTCAATCTCCCACACAATCTATCAGCTCGCATGCTGACACCATTCCTTGCTCAATCTCCCACACAGTCTATCAGCTCGCATGCTGACACCATTCCTTGCCTTGATGAAAGGCTATCAAGAATCTTCTCTTCGTTGTCTTCTTCTATTTCTCTTTCCCAACATTTTCCAGTTTTTCTCTTCTCATAATGTGGTGAAAACATTATGACCCTTTCTGATGTTTGTGATAAGTTGTCTTTGTGTTTGAGCCTCTGTCAAAACAGTTAGATCACTCAGCTTGACTGCCCAGTATGGAGTGTTAGTTCTGTACCTGCTAGTGCTTGCCCATGTTGTGCTTCTTTGACTGAACTGCAGTGACATTTATGATCATGCATGAGAGTTGACTGTAACTGATCTTCTGTACACAGGTATGTCCGGTTTGATAAAGCATTTCTTCTAGCAGTTGATATCGGTGCACGGGACCTGTTCATGGTGAGTGGACGTTTCCTAGTGTTGTCTTCAATGTTTTTATCAAATAGTCTACTGAAAGTCATGTGCCGTTTTTCTTTCGCTGAAGAAATGTAGATTTTTGAATTCATATTTTTGAATCAGCTGTGTTGAAGTGTAACGGGGACCGTTCAAATAAAGTCAGACTTAGACTGGTCCCAGCAGTGTGCAGATTGAACAGCATGACCAACCTGTGGCTTGGAGGTTGAACAGCATGACCAACCTGTGGCTTGGAGGGTGAACAGCATGACCAACCTGTGGCATGGAGGTTGAACAGCATGATCAGCCTGTGTCATGGAGGTTGAACAGCATGACCAGCCTGTGGCGTGGAGGTTGAACAGTATGACCAGCCTGTGTCATGGAGGTTGAACAGCATGACCAACCTGTGTCATGGAGGTTGAACAGCATGACCAGCCTGTGTCATGGAGGTTGAACAGTATGACCAGCCTGTGGCGTGGAGGTTGAACAGCATGACCAGCCTGTGTCATGGAGGTTGAACAGCATGACCAACCTGTGTCATGGAGGTTGAACAGCATGACTAACCTGTGGCGTGGAGGTTGAACAGCATGACCAGCCTGTGTCATGGAGGTTGAACAGTATGACCAACCTGTGGCGTGGAGGTTGAACAGTATGACCAGCCTGTGTCATGGAGGTTGAACAGCATGACCAGCCTGTGTCATGGAGGTTGAACAGTATGACCAACCTGTGGTGTGGAGGTTGAACAGCATGACCAGCCTGTGTCATGGAGGTTGAACAGTATGGCCAGCCTGTGGCGTGGAGGTTGAACAGTATGACCCCCGGGAAGGTTAACCCGGTCAACAAATGCCCGCAGAAGTCGGATGTGTCGGCCTAACGGCGCAAGAACGCAGCTCTGCTGTAAACAGGCACAACGCAATCACATCCGGAAAAAAAAACTCCGGATGAACGAAGAAGAAGAAGAAGAACAGTATGACCAGCCTGTGGCGTGGAGGTTGAAACAGTATGACCAGCCTGTGGCTTGGAGGTTGAACAACATGACCAACCTGTGGCGTGGAGGTTGAACAGCATGACCAGCCTGTGGCGTGGAGGTTGAACAGCATGACCAGCCTGTGGTGTGGAGGTTGAACAGCTATGACCAGCCTGTGGCAGTGGAGGTTGAACAGCATGACCAAGCCTGTGGCAGTGGAGGTTGAACAGCATGACCAACCTGTGTCATGGAGGTTGAACAGCATGACCAACCTGTGTCATGGATGTTGAACAGCATGACCAACCTGTGTCATGGAGGTTGAACAGCATGACCAACCTGTGTCATGGAGGTTGAACAGCATGACTAACCTGTGTCATGGAGGTTAAACAGCATGACCAACCTGTGATGTGGAGGTTGAACAGTATGACCAGCCTGTGTCATGGAGGTTGAACAGCATGACCAGCTTGTGGTGTAGAGGTTGAACAGCATGACCAACCTGTGGCATAGAGGTTGAACAGCATGACCAACCTGTGGTGTAAAGGTTGAACAGCATGACCAACCTGTGTCATGGAGATTGAACAGCATGACCAACCTGTGGCATAGAGGTTGAACAGCATGACCAACTTGTGGTGTGGAGGTTGAACAGCATGACCAACCTGTGGCGTGGAGGTCGAACAGCATGACCAACCTGTGGTGTAGAGGTTGAACAGCATGACCAACCTGTGTCATGGAGGTTGAACAGCATGACCAACCTGTGGCGTGGAGGTTGAACAGCATGACCAACCTGTGTCATGGAGGTTGAACAGCATGACCAACCTGTGGCGTGGAGGTTGAACAGCATGACCAACCTGTGTCATGGAGGTTGAACAGCATGACCAACCTGTGGTGTGGAGGTTGAACAGCATGACCAACCTGTGGCGTAGAGGTTGAACAGCATGACCAACCTGTGGCGTGGAGGTTGAACAGCATGACCAACCTGTGGCATGGAGGTTGAACAGCATGACCAACCTGTGTCATGGAGGTTGAACAGCATGACCAACCTGTGGCGTGGAGGTTGAACAGTATGACCAACCTGTGGCAGGACACCAGCAAATCAGTTCCAGTCAGATATTTGAGAGCATGCAACTTTCCTGTAACAGCATATGAATACTTCTTCTTCTTATCCGCTCGTCCGGAATGTTTTAGATGTAATTGCGTTATGCCTGTTTACAGCAGAGCT
Source organism: Cepaea nemoralis (assembly GCA_014155875.1). Classification (NCBI taxonomy): domain Eukaryota; kingdom Metazoa; phylum Mollusca; class Gastropoda; order Stylommatophora; family Helicidae; genus Cepaea; species Cepaea nemoralis. The sequence goes on along the minus strand of JACEFZ010000118.1, from coordinate 28,885 downwards.
GCCATACTTGCACCTATCGGCCGAAACATCCAACTTCGTCAGGCATTTGTTGACCAGGTTACCTTCCCAGGCATATGGGATACAAGTCATGGACAATTTCAAAATCACTCATAAAGAAAACTGAGGAGTTCAACTGAAGTGCTACAGAAAAGTTCTTAGAATACCGCGGCTCAAGAAGAAGAACAATATGTGCATTCTACAAGATCTGAATATGGAAGAAATCTGGCTCATAATCAGCAACGTGTCTCAGACACTGAAATACTGTGGTTACATTAAAGTTCACAGTGGTTAGAAGGAACAGTGGTTAAAAGGAACAGTGGTTAGAAGGAACAGTGGTTAGAAGGAACAGTGGTTAGAAGGAATGGTGGTTAGAAGGAACAGTGGTTAGAAGGAATGGTGGTTAGAAGGAATGGTGGTTAGAAGGAATGGTGGTTAGAAGGAACAGTGGTTAGAAGGAACGGTGGTTAGAAGGAACAGTGGTTAGAAGGAACAGTGGTTAGAAGGAATGGTGGTTAGAAGGAATGGTGGTTAGAAGGAATGGTGGTTAGAAGGAACAGTGGTTAGAAGGAACAGTGGTTAGAAGGAATGGTGGTTAGAAGGAATGGTGGTTAGAAGGAACGGTGGTTAGAAGGAACGGTGGTTAGAAGGAACAGTGGTTAGAAGGAACAGTGGTTAGAAGGAACAGTGGTTAGAAGGAATAGTGGTGGAGTGGTTCCTGGAAAAAAAGACAAGGGTTGACACAGGACACTGAAGACACTAGCCATGAAGATGCATGAGATGAGAGAACTGTCAAAGGATCGAGAGTGTTTTCAGCGGGCTGTGATGACAGCACTGTTCTGCAAGTTACCTGTCACTTGATGATATATTGAAGTGTAATGACACTGGTTTATTAACAACCTAACAGCAATGTTATTTTGTTACTATTTCCAGTACCAGATTTCACTGTATGTCAAGCCCACCCGTGCTATGTTCACACATAGTCTTTAGAATATTTGCCTGATCTGTTGCTAACAAATCTGCTCACTTGTTACCTCACACTCCTGTGCTAACCTTTGCCTAGGACAGAAAAAGAGAGTTTACCTGAGTAAACATGCAATGCATGTGCTACCCAATACACGTATGCTGTGTGGCTTGGTATTGAAAGAATGGCACTCCATCCCTACATGATATGTTGCTTCTTGTATTTGTTACATGCAGGGTTTAACATTTGTCTGTTTTGTTGAAGGTATCTGAGTAATGATCATTACAATATCTGTCTCCATCAGGATATACATTACATGGCAGCAGACAAGGGGGAGATAGCTCTGGCAGAAGTTGCCAAACGGAAAGCTCATCAGATAGAGTTTGATGGTGTTGGTAAGTGTATCAGCTAAACTTTTGTGTTGAATTGACCATTCTAACAATATATGTCTGCTTCACACTAGCTCTTCTGCTGAACATAATGTTAACACTTTACTGTTGGATGCTTCATTCTAGCTCTTCTGCTGAACATAATGTTAACACTTTACTGTTGGATGCTTCACTCTAGCTCTTCTGCTGAACATAATGTTAACACTTTACTGTTAGATGCTTCACTCTAGCCCTTCTCCTGAACATAATGTTAACACTTTACTGTTGGATGCTTCACTCTAGCCCTTCTCCTGAACATAATGTTAACACTTTACTGTTGGATGCTTCACTCTAGCTCTTCTGCTGAACATAATGTAAACACTTTACTGTTGGATGCTTCACTCTAGCCCTTCTCCTGAACATAATGTTAACACTTTACTGTTGAATGTTTCACTCTAGCCCTTCTCCTGAACATAATGTTAACATTTTACTGTTGGATGCTTCACTCTAGCTCTTCTGCTGAAACTAAGTTTAACATTTTACTGTTGGATGCTTCACTCTAGCTCTTCTGCTGAACATAATGTTAACACTTTACTGTTGAATGTTTCACTCTAGTCCTTCTGCTGAACATAATGTTAACACTTTACTGTTGAATGTTTCACTCTAGCTCTTCTACTGAGTATTGCTGTTAAGGCTTTACTGTTGTATGTCAGTTTGCATTGTAATAATAGATGTGGAAATTATATTCTCCTTGTTGATCTGTATATTGATAATATTTGAGCATTTTCATAGAGGATCTGATTTCTTCCATGAGGCGTAGTCTAGCATTAGAACTAAGAAACAGAGTAATTACTTTATATGATCCTATGCCAAACAACTCATCATGTCTTAATTTGTTACACTTTTCTGAACCCGTTCTACCCTATTCATTTGTTACAATGATTACAGAAGCATCCAACATTGAAGTGTTAACATTATGTTCATATTATTATAGTATGTATAGTATATATATTTACAGCCCCGACTTAGCCCCTAGCAATTTCCACCTTTTTGGTCCACTAAAAACCAACCTTGGCGGGAGACATTTCACGAATGACACCGAAGTTGAATGTAAGTGAAAACATGGTTTAGAAAACAGAGCATGCAGTTCTATGCAGCCGGTATGAGAGGACTGATAAAACGATGGGATAAGTGCATCAATGTTTGTGGAAATTATGTTGAGAAATAAAGGGACAATGTATGTATAAGAATAAACTGGTTTCAAGTTGTTATCATATTTAGTTATTTTTCTACAGCCATTTGTGACTTACTTATTGACTTCCCATCATATATTGCCTTGAATACAGTATTTTGTTCTTCTTCCCTTTTTTTGGCATTTATATAACCAAACTGTTGTACTGCTGTACACTCACTTTCTGCGTCACTTCCTTCTTTTGTGCCTACACTTTGTACAGCGTATCATTTCTGTTTTGTTATAATGTTTTCAATTATTGCTGTGCTTATATGTGTTGTCCTTGACAAAGGTTTACATAATGAAATGTCAGCCATGTGTGCCATGATTTAAGCGAATCTTCTTACTTTCCTTAGATAATTGAAAAATATATGTTCATGAGTTTGTTTCTAATGTATTGTCTGTCAAATCCCCAGTGGGAGTGTGTAAGTGTGATTTGTATACACCTGGCCCGATGTCTCTGTGAGGTATACTATATCTGGTATATCAGTCTGTATTTGTTGTTTGCAGGATCTCAACAGACATTTGCTATTTCATGTTGGAATGCCATATTCTGCTGTAGTCACAATCTATCTTATCTGCTACTGTCCATATTTGTCAGAGAAAATGAGACATTCAGTCCACTACTGTGAGATCAGGGAGGATACAACATACTTGAGTTTATGATGTGTAAACAGTCATCCACGCTGGATTTGAACCCAACTCTTTTCGGGTTAGTTCTAATCATTCTGACACTTTGTCCACAGAATCTAATTAGTATCAAAGTTTGCCAGTGGACACACACTGTTGTATGAATGAATTCTTATCCATACAAATACATTGAGTTTTCTCTTTTATTATTACAGATTCCCTAGACAGTTTTGATGATGATCCGTATGTGAGTCATCCCTCACACAATGGCAGCCGGACAGACCACATTGACGGAGCTGCCATTGATCAGGTAGATGATGTGTTCACATTTGCCAGACTTGTTACACATTGGTTTATTTAAAATCAATCAGAATGTCAAAAGACTCGAGCATTAAAGAAATCTTTAACGGATGAGTGCAAAATATTGAGAATCTTTTAGGTGAGCTGTGATGAGAGTGAAATTCTGCAAAGAGCACACTATGTGATGATGAATTTGCTTAAATACATGTTCAAGCATGCATTTTATATATATGTGGGCTTTGCTAAACACGGGTAGCTAACTCAAGACTTCTCCAAACTAAATGAATTGCATAAACACAAGTGACATGTTCACATGCCCTGCAATACATTTCAAGAACTGTGATTATTGGTGGTCACTGTTCATGTCACTGTGGGCACCACTGATGTCAAGACAGCAACCAGCTGACATTAACTCCTGACATATTTCTATTATCACTCATTGAACCTGTTACATAGAGTCATATATCTTTAGGTAAAGGTGGTCCCAAAGCAGATACTTCACATAATCTAGACTATGACATGTGAGTACGGGTGACCAGTTCTCTTTCCTCATCACCTGTCCATCCCAGGCAGTTCTCACAAAACTGTCTGCTACCCATGTTTGTGAGGTTGGGTTGGTCCCTGAGCTGCACTGATCAGACAAATAATCCTGCCTCTGCTGGGAATTGAAATCAGATCACTGTCTTGGTAGGCAAGTTCATCCACCACTTGGCCACCATAGCACCTTACATATATGGGAAAAAAGGCATAGGCAGGTGAAGAGAAATGATGCTGGAGGTGGCATGGAAGAATATCATCAGTAGAGTTGATCCAGAGCTCCAGGGACTGAGATCAGTGATAAGACATGAACGCCTACACCAGCTGGCAAGGCACATGATGATGATGATTAGGACTTTCTAATTCTACTATGATCAGGTTTTCTCCGTGTGTGTCCTAACTAGTCCTGCTATGATCAGGTTTTCTCCGTGTCTGTCCTAACTAGTCCTGCTATGATCAGGTTTTCTCTGTGTCTGTCCTAACTAGTCCTGCTATGATCAGGTTTTCTCAGTGTTTGTCCTAACTAGTTCTGCTATGATCAGGTTTTCTCAGTGTCTGTCCTAACTAGTTCTGCTATGATCAGGTTTTCTCCGTGTCTGTCCTAACTAGTTCTGCTATGATCAGATTTTCTCCGTGTCTGTCGTAACTAGTTCTATGATCAGGTTTTCTCCGTGTGTGTCCTAACTAGTCCTGCTATGATCAGGTTTTCTCTGTGTGTGTCCTAACTAGTCCTGCTATGATCAGGTTTTCTCCGTGTGTGTCCTAACTAGTCCTGCTATGATCAGGTTTTTTCCATGTGTGTCCTACCCAGCCAATGTCTTGTCATCACCTCCTGGTTCACCGGTGTGTTTATTGAGCTCCACATGACTGCACCTGTCACACCATTTGATTTCTTCTATTCCGCACAGGCACCAGTGAATGAGTGTTGGTAGTTTACTAGTAACTGTTGTAGTCATCCATGTTTCTGATCCATACACTAGTCGTGATTGAACTTTATTTTACCAGTTTTGATACTGAGCTTATTCTTTTGACTTCCACACATTTCCTACTGCTATGAAAGCTCTTCATGCCTTTTGCACTCTTATTTTAATATCTGTCTTTCCCCCCAATTGTTGCTTTCTAAATAGGGTACGCTTCTGTCTCTTTGGTCATATGTACACAAAGTTGTGGCAACTGATATGATAATAATCTTATATGATGGCAGCATCATACACAAAAGCAATCAAGATATTTGATTTAGTATTCAGTGTTTTATATAGAGATCATCTATACTCATAGTTAGTGCTCAGTTAAGTTCAGATACCGTCTTCACATTGAAGATCAGCCACAGTGGATCTCCTGATTTTTCTATCGTACAATGTGTTGTTTTCATTTCAACTTAGTGTGTTTTACCTTTCGCACTTATTTGAAAGAGAACATATTTATTGTAAACTTGTTTTTTTTATTGTTAATGAAGTGCCTTTTTGTCAATCGTTTCCTCATGTAATCATTGCTTGCAGCTCCCAAGTTCACGTCAGCATCCATGGCAACACGAATATTACTCACACCAGTCAGAGAGTTCCTCAAGGAGAAGGGAAAGAACAAAACACATCACAGAGCCAGAATTTGCTGATGGGTAAGTTGTTTTGAAATGTTTCTGACACTCATTGCTGTACCTGTCTAGGTTAGGAGGTGTTCCAACAATAATGGTTTATGTCCTAGACACTCATTACTTCACAGTAGTGTCTAGATTAGGTGTTCAAGCAATTACTGTTTCTGTAACAGACACTTAAGTTACTTTACAGTTAACCTCCTGTCACTTTGCACCAGTAGCTGTCTAGATTAGGAGATGTTCAAGCACTAACTGTTTCAGACAGAGAGTTAATGTAAAAAGGTGGGTTGTTCCTCACCAAGGACTTGTCTGAACCTGCCAGGGTATAACATTGGCATAGCTCTAGTGGGGCCCACAAGTCAAAGTTGGCTTATAAGTTGAAGAGGATGTTTGACAGTAACATATTTGTAGGCAACTGTTAGTTTCTGACTGGTCTGTGTGCTTATGTTTCAGCTCTTACCCTGACCTTGGCGACCTTAGACTGCATGATGATCTCATCAGTGATTACACAGCTGCTCTCTTGGATCCAGTTGTCATGGGCATAGGAGGTATACATACTTAACAACTTCTTTGTGATTTGTCTTCTGTCTTCTCAGTAAGGTAGAAACAGTGCTTCCACATCGCCCACAGCCATATTTCAAACACGGTATGCGAGATGATGAATTGCATTCGTAATCTCTTCACCACAGAGCTGGCGGAATGGAGCCATGGCAACATATATGTCTGGGGTTTCATCCACAATGGTGGCAGTGCTTCTTTTACACCTTGCATGGATTTGGGGTCAATTCATCAAATGGGCATTAGAGGTTTCTCATAGAAAGTGATTTGGGGTCAATTCATCAAATGGGTACTAGAGGTTTCTCATAGAAAGTGATTTGGGGTCAATTCATCAAATGGGCATTAGCGGTTTCTCATAGAAAGTGATTTAGGGCCAACTCATCAAATGAGTACTAGAGGTTTCTCATAGAAAGTGATTTGGGGTCAATTCACCAAATGGGTACTAGAGGTTTCTCATAGAAAGTGATTTGGGGTCAATTCACCAAATGGGTACTAGATTTTTCTCATAGAAAGTAATTTGGGGTCAATTCATCAAATAAGCACTGGAGGTTTCTCATAGAAAGTGATTTGGGGTCAATTCACCAAAAGTACTAGAGGTTTCTCATAGAAAGTGATTTGGGGTCAATTCAGCCACATGAAATGGGTATTGGAGGCAGAGAACTGGTGACCTCACAACATACTGCTGTTATCTTGAAGGTATTACACTGAATGGTTGAAACCTTGTTTCTGAATAACAGTTCAGGAAATATCCAGACTCCAACATTTCTGGTTGCCGACTCAGTTCTTGTGTGTGTTGTGTACATTGGCCCAGAATCACCATGAACATGTATTTGTAAACCACGGGTGATGTGTGGGAAATAGCAAAGAGAAAATGTGATATTTGTAAACAGTTGACATATGGGAAATAGCAAAGAGAAAATGTGATATTTGTAAACAGTTGACATATGGGAAATAGCAAAGAGAAAATGTGATATTTGTAAACAGTTGACATGTGGGAAGTAGCCTAGAGAAAATGTGATGTTTGTAAACAGTTGACATGTGGGAAATAGCCTAGAGAAAATGTGATATTTGTAAACAGCTGACATGTGGGAAATAGCTGAACAGACAGAGCAGGTTGTCATTCTGTTTGAGAGTTGCTGCCAGTGTTCAATTCCAGATGAGTGTCTTCACACAGCTTGAGTTAATTGTGTGCACATAGCAGATCAGATGTTTCCAATTTCCTTCCCAGGGTCAAGAGGGTTCCATGGGTGGCCAGCATGCAGAAAGTGACATAGAAGAAACAGATTCTGGGACTGTGTGATCTATACATATGCTGTATTGAACCCTGTGAAGGCTGAACCTTGAGCTTCAGATACCCAGGGCTGGAGTTCTACTGGAGTTTGATGTCATCCTGCCACCTCTGCCTTCCACAGCTTCACGCTGTCTAACATCATGAATGTGTAAATAATTGTTTGTGTAGAAAGTTATGGAAAGAGAAGATGGAAGAAGATGAGAGATGGTTCTTGACAGCCTGGTTGTAGACATCCATGTTTTAAATATCCCAGAACTCCATGAAAAGCTGTGATTTGCCCATATTTACAACCTCCTATTATTAGTAGAAGGTGCATTCCTCATAGCTTGCATAAATAGACATGCAACGTGTAGAGGAACAGGCTCAGACCGAAAAGTGGGGGTCTCGAAGTCAAAATATAAATATTGACTCCCCAGCAAAACCTGGCAATTGCTGTCTAACATCATTTGTCTTCTCTTGCCCTGTATCACCCACTGGGGCATAGATCCTCAACTGATCCTTGCCCTGTATCACCCACTGGGGCATAGATCCTCAACTGATCCTTGCCCTGTATCACCCACTGGGGCATAGATCCTCAACTGATCCTTGCCCTGTATCACCCACTGGGGCATAGATCCTCAACTGATCCTTGCCCTGTATCACCCACTGGGGCATAGATCCTCAACTGATCCTTGCCCTGTATCACCCACTGGGGCATAGATCCTCAACTGATCCTTGCCCTGTATCACCCACTGGGGCATAGATCCTCAACTGATCCTTGCCCTGTATCACCCACTGGGGCAGAGATCCTCAACTGATCCTTGCCCTGTATCACCCCACTGGGGCATAGATCCTCAACTGATCCTTGCCCTGTATCACCCACTGGGGTATAGATCCTCAACTGATCCTTGCCCTGTATCACCCACTGGGGCATAGATCCTCAACTGATCCTTGCCCTGTATCACCCACTGGGGCATAGATCCTCAACTGATCCTTGCCCTGTATCACCCACTGGGGCATAGATCCTCAACTGATCCTTGCCCTGTATCACCCACTGGGGTATAGATCCTCAACTGATCCTTGCCCTGTATCACCCACTGGGGTATAGATCCTCAACTGATCCTTGCCCTGTATCACCCACTGGGGTATAGATCCTCAACTGATCCTTGCCCTGTATCACCCACTGGGGCATAGATCCTCAACTGATCCTTGCCATGCCGTTCTATTTGTTGTCATATCTTCTGCAGCTCCATCCATATAGTTCATCTCTGTCTTTAATTCTCTTCTCCGTGGGTTTTTATGTGTGTAACTCTGGACCACATTCATATTTCTTTTGAACCTGTTTTAAATGCTGTTATTACTCCAGAACTCACTGCTTCCCACTCTACTAGTGCTTTCTCTGCTTCTTTGGATATCATTAGGGCCACTCCACTGTGGAGGTGGTGGGGTGTTTGTTGTATGGCCTGAGAATAGCACCACTTCACTTAGGTTTGCATAATCCTAATCTTATTTTAAATTTCTTCTACCACGTGTGTTGTCTTACCTAATTCATATAGTTTTAATGATCCAGGTGTGTCCTGGAGATTTTTGTAGGTGATAGGAAGTTAACTGGTGCTCCTAATACTGACACCTTTGGCTTTCTCCATAAAGCATCAAGTCTTCTAGAAGTGCTTCCTGTCCTCTTGGTTGGCTGCGTTATTGTGTTTTCTTTTTGTGACTTGTTCATGGTTAGTTGGACATTGTGGCTACATTTTTCTATGCAATTGGGCAAGCTGGCCCTTTCTTAGTCGCCTCTTAAGACATGTAAGGAAAATACAGGCAGAACTGTTGACATCTAATATTCAAATGCAGCAATGCACAAGATATAATAAAAATAGATTGCAAAAGAAAGGAAGCTTTGTAAAAGATGGTGGAGGAACCATGCTCTGCCGGGAGCTAAATGCAGCAGAAGAAAAAGTTATGAAAGGAATGTAATCTGTCAGCAAATTGACCTTTTTCACACTTGAAGGTTAAAGAAGTGCTTTATATGATCATCTTTGACTACATTCATGCAGTAATTCACATCAGTCAGCAGTTAATTGCAAATAAAAGACAATTACGTGTTTGGTTCTGTGTTGTTAATTTTATTTTTTAGCGGGTGCAATTCCACATTTTTCAATGTGCTGAAAGTAAAAATTGACCTCTCATTTCTTCTGCAATTTTGCACCTTCTAATGATTCTTTTTGAGCTTGCAGTTCCAGAACTTCATAATATGGAACATATCGGAACTCCTCATCTTCAGGGTCAGGCTAGAAACAAAGAAATCACAATCTGATTATTAGATAATCTGAAGAAAACTATTCTTGAATGAACAAAGCTTTACAAAATGTAAAAATGAAAAGTTGCAAATCCACGAATATGTGAATTAATATCAAATATATTGTTTGCACGCTCATACTTCAGAACTGAAACAATTAACTTTCAGAAAGAACATGTAGGAAAACTACTTCAGACATGCATCTGGCCTGTAAAGTTGTACAGTACTGAATAGTTGAATATTCTTCTACTTCTTAACCCCTCTTTCAAGAGGAATGCATCACACCTTGTTATGCACCTCAAAGGTCAGCCCGTGTGTCTGACTTCAGCGTACATTTGTGTTTCCGGATAAAACCAATGGAAAATGTTGAGCTATTCAAGATGTGCTATTACTGATTGAAAATATATAAATATATTAGCCAGACCAAAATGACAATAATCTGAGGAAATAAATGAACATAAAATGTGTCCCAGCAGCACACAAGTGAAGACTTGCTCATGTCTCGGCAGCAAGAAGGCTCACTAAAAGGAGTGCAGAAGGGCATATTCTTTCGCAAGCGAGGAAGAGGTTGGCCAGGCATGCAAAGACCGGTCAGCAGAGACATACAGCAGTGAGAAACCAGGCACGCAAAGACCGGTCAGCAGAGACATACAGCAGTGAGAAACCAGGCACGCAAAGACCGGTCAGCAGAGACATACAGCAGTGAGAAACCAGGCATGCAAATACCGGTCAGCAGAGACATACAGCAGTGAGAAACCAGGCACGCAAAGACCAGTCAGCAGACATACAGCAGTGAGAAACAACCACCAGGCACCGTGGATGAGACATGATTCCATCCATCCATCATGTGCCATGCCGGAAAGCGTGGGCGGTCATGTTTTGCCATCTCACTCGATCACCAGAGTCGTGGATCAGCTCCGTGTTCCTGTCTCGACCATGCCACGTGACCAAGCACCCAGGTATTTACTTCTCTGTCTTCCCCTTGGTCTCTTCCCTTCAATCTTGTCAGTTGTCACCAAGTTCTCCAAGTAATTTCTTCTCACAACATGCCCAAAAAATTTTGACTGTCTACGTCTAATGACTCTAATTTATTTGTTATATATTTTAATTTATTTGTTTCTTGAAGGACTTGTTCATTGGTTTTTCTGTCTGTGTACACCTCGGAGGAGCAAATGGATCACCATGGTCTGGCAAGAATGCGACAGCGAGGGGTGACGAGGGGATCTGGCCGACGATAGATGCTCAGAGGAAAGGCGAGACGGACATATAATCAGATTGCTACTGGTACTATTAGTGTTGGAACTCTTCGCTGGCTGCTGAGGATGGGGACGGAGCGCTTATGGGAATGCTCCGAATGCTGTGATGTCGGTTCCTAAATCAATCAATCTGTCTGTCCATGGTATTCTTTGCATTTTCCTCAGAAACCACATTTCCACAGCCATCAGATGTTTTTCAGGTTGACTGCTCATTGTCCACGCTCCACATCCATACAAAAGTACAGGTTCTATGTAGCACTTCAACACTCTTCTCATTTCAGCTGATATCTTGTTATTGATCAGTATGGTTTTCATCTTGCAAAAGGCTACCTTCGCAATGGCTATTCTTGTTCTAATCTCTTCAAGGCATCTCCCATCAGATGTTATGACTGTTCCGAGATAACTGTACCGACTCACTTGCTTAAGAATATGCCCATTTACTGACATGATTGGGAGTTTCAAAATCAGCTCAAGGGCTGATCAACATGATGATAATAAATAGCGGCAAGAAAATAGTTTCAATATCAGCAGCATTATGGGGACAGTAAGACTACCAATTAGTCCTGTTTCTCGTTAATTTATTAGTCACTAGTCACAGTTGCAACATCACAGCAATGGTTCACCCCCTAATGCTCCACTCTTGTGCCAGCAAATTCACACAAAAAATCCACCACTGTCCCATGTGAAAAGAGGTTCCAAGGTTAACCCAGTCTAAAATGGCTACCAGCAAATGTCCAGTGAGGAACAGGCGGCTGATGTTATACTGACATTATCCATCAAGTGTGATTGGTCTTTACTGATGAGCCCATCACAACGTGCATCTTTACTTTTTTTTTTTAAACTGGCATATCACAACTGATCTGGTGGCTCCCAAGATTTTTTATTCTGATTATGGCCACCCATTCAGGCACAAAAAGCTGGAAAGCTGCTCTGCCCATTTTTCAGACATGATCCTCCATCAAGCAATACACGGTCTGTCATGATCCGCCAGCTAGACGTCTCCAACCAAGATTGTAGTCCTGGAGACAAGACATGTCCTCTGTGTGCTATCTAACCATCCCTCAGGGATCAGCCAGCATTTATGACAAGAACCAGCTTGGGCAAGTCAACAAGTCTTGTACTTACATTTAAGTTTACATTTGGATTAATTCCTGCCTTTTTGCACTTATCTGGTCTAGAATGTTTCAACATAGTAAAATGAATTTGCTCTTGCATTAAATAACATCAAGATATGAAAACTGGCAAAAATAATATCACAATTATGAATAAACATGCTGATAGTGTGTAAGAGATACATCCTAGCTTTGCCAGCGATTGTGGACAGGCTCAAGGTGTAGCAGGCTAAGTGAAATCTTCATGTGAACAAGGAACACCTTCTGCATGGTAAAAGTAGTGCATTTGGGTCCATAACGAATGTTAATGGGCAGTCTTTGGTGCAGGAGTGTCTGCCATATGAAACCACATCTAGTCTGAGAATGGAGGTGGAGGCAGTCACTGCAACTGGATCTGCACTGCTGGGTGGGGTATTGGTGTGTGGTCAGGTAGATGTGGTCAAGCCCCTGTGGGATCATGTGTATAGTGGGGTATTGGTGTGTGGTCAGGTAGATGTGGACAGGGGCCTGTGGTATCATGTGTATAGTGGGGTATTGGTGTGTGGTCAGGTGCCTGTGGGATCATGTGTATAGTGGGGTATTGGTGTGTGGTCAGGTAGATGTGGACAGGGGCCTGTGGGATCATGTGTATAGTGGGGTATTGGTGTGTGGTCAGGTAGATGGTCAAACCCCTGTGGGATCATGTGTATAGTGGGGTATTGGTGTGTGGTCAGGTGCCTGTGGGATCATGTGTATAGTGGGGGTATTGGTGTGTGGTCAGGTGCCTGTGGGATCATATGTATAGTGGGGTATTGGTGTGTGGTCAGGTAGATGTGGTCAAGGCCCTGTGGGATCATATGTATAGTGGGGTATTGGTGTGTGGTCAGGTAGATGTGGACAGGTGCCTGTGGGATCATGTGTATAGTGGGGTATTGGTGTGTGGTCAGGTAGATGTGGTCAAGCCCCTGTGGGATCATATGTATAGTGGGGTATTGGTGTGTGGTCAAGCCCCTGTGGGATCATATGCATAGTGGGGTATTGGTGTGTGGTCAGGTAGATGTGGTCAAGCCCCTGTGGGATCATATGTATAGTGGGGTATTGGTGTGTGGTCAGGGGCCTGTGGGATCATATGTATAGTGGGGTATTGGTGTGTGGTCAGGTAGATGTGGACAGGGGCCTGTGGGATCATATGTATAGTGGGGTATTGGTGTGTGGTCAGGTAGATGTGGACAGGGGCCTGTGGGATCATATGAATAGTGGGGTATTGGTGTGTGGTAAGGGGCCTGTGGGATCATGTGTATAGTGGGGTATTGGTGTGTGGTCAGGGGCCTGTGGGATCATGTGTATAGTGGGGTATTGGTGTGTGGTCAGGTAGATGTGGTCAAGGCCCTGTGGGATCATGTGTATAGTTGGGTATTGGTGTGTGGTCAGGTAGATGTGGACAGGGGCCTGTGGGATCATGTGTATAGTGGGGTATTGGTGTGTGGTCAGGTAGATGTGGACAGGGGCCTGTGGGATCATGTGTATAGTGGGGTATTAGTGTGTGGTCAGGTAGATGTGGTCAAGGCCCTGTGGGATCATGTGTATAGTGGGGTATTGGTGTGTGGTCAGGGCCCTGTGGGATCATGTGTATAGTGGGGTATTGGTGTGTGGTCAGGTAGATGTGGTCAAGGCCCTGTGGGATCATGTGTATAGTGGGGTATTGGTGTGTGGTCAGGTAGATGTGGACAGGGGCCTGTGGGATCATGTGTATAGTGGGGTATTGGTGTGTGGTCAGGTAGATGTGGACAGGGGCCTGTGGGATCATATGTATAGTGGGGTATTGGTGTGTGGTAAGGGGCCTGTGGGATCATGTGTATAGTGGGGTATTGGTGTGTGGTCAGGGGCCTGTGGGATCATGTGTATAGTGGGGTATTGGTGTGTGGTCAGGTAGATGTGGTCAAGGCCCTGTGGGATCATGTGTATAGTGGGGTATTGGTGTGTGGTCAGGTAGATGTGGACAGGGGCCTGTGGGATCATGTGTATAGTGGGGTATTGGTGTGTGGTCAGGTAGATGTGGACAGGGGCCTGTGGGATCATGTGTATAGTGGGGTATTAGTGTGTGGTCAGGTAGATGTGGTCAAGGCCCTGTGGGATCATGTGTATAGTGGGGTATTGGTGTGTGGTCAGGGCCCTGTGGGATCATGTGTATAGTGTGGAAGTTATAACATCACAGCCTGGAGAGGAATGGTGCTGCAGGGAGTGTAACAGTATAGCTTAGGAGTAAGGAGTTAGGGAATGCTGCGCATTCATTAACTAGTGGGAAACCATAGTTGGTGAACGTGTGTGCACAAATGGATAGACGTATCCAGGGCTTGCACACACGTCACTTGGGTACTGGGAATTCAAGAGGTAAACAACAAGAATGTCGGAGTTTTCCATCATGTTTGAAGATGAATGATTTTCACCTAATAAACGTATGAATTTATAAAAGACGAGACTTGTCCACTATATTATCACGAGCCTTCCACACTCAGCATTGTTATATCACCACGGCTACTGTGATATAGGCTGAATTGGTGCCGTCGACCTCAAGATTGCAAACATGGGATGTCGCGAAGATTGTTGACAAGCAAAGAACAAACGAAGGAGTGTTTTGTCTACGTCTGGAAACAGATGTTATGGAAGTTTTCAAGTAATTAATAAGAGACGCAACAACTAAAAGCCCGCCCAGGGGTAGTTGTTGTGATTTCTCAGTGTTTATTAAGAGGATTTCTCAGTAAAGGTCAGAAGGTTTAATAATCTTATTTTATAGAAAGACTGATAGTTTTGTATGCATAACTCACTAATATGCAGTGCCCAGATCGCTGATCTACGCTGTTTTTTTTTATGAGATCAAGAATTGCCGTTTTACATCGAAAATTGCAAATAATATAATGATGTCGCTGCTGATTACATCTTACGATTTATAAAGTAACCTTGTACCTCGGGAAATAAATTGTCTTTACACCCGAACGATCAGCTCCAAATAAAACAGAGAACTATCGAGAATGGAAAAATTTATGAGCATGGTTTCAGCTCACTGGACTGTTTGAGGTGAAGTCAAGGTCAAATTGCACTTTCTGTAATTCTCGAATCAAGCTGGTCAACAGTCACTTCAGCTAAGTGAAGGCGCTGATGAATCTGGTCAACTTGTCTCAAGTCAAATTGGTTTCAATTGATTTAAACTGACTGTTGTTGGAACGCCACATAACACGTAATGTTCCGAGTGCTGAAACAAAGTGGCCATCATCAGGCTTGAATCCATCCATTGTTGACTTGCTCGTTTTTTCTCCGAAACGTATGGATGCTCCAGATATGCTGTTGTGAAATTTGGTTTTCCTGAGACCGTTAAATGTTGTCTGTTGAAATACAGTGAAGGTGACCTTGCTTGTCGGAAGGTAAACTCCAGAATTTTTAGCCAACGCTTAAAGTAAATCAATCGATCAATTAATCAAGCAATCGATCAATCAATTAATCAATCGATCAATTAATCAAGCAATCAATCGATCAATCAATCAAGTAATCAATCAATCAACTAATCAAGCAATCGATAAATCAGTCAATCAATCGATCAATCAAGCAATCAATCAGTCCGTATTGTATCGAGCATTGTAAATTTAAAAGCCAAACGAGCATAATCAGCGGCATGTAAACAACTGGAAGGAATCGACTTCGATTGAGGTGAGAAGTCCAGAGGCTCTTCTTTTTCTGCTCATTTCAAGTTTTGTCGATCAGAGTCCTTTTTTATCAAGATCCTCGATTGGAATTTTTTGCATCAGGATGGTCAATTAGAGTCCCTTTTATCAGAATTCGCGATTGGAACTGGAACCTTTTTTTCATCAAGATCATCGGTTGGAATCTTTTTTGTATAGTTTAGGTAATAGATAGTTTTAGATTAATTAATTGAACAGAATATTTCTTGATGATTACTTTGAAATAATATTGTTTGAAAATATTTGTATATAATATTGCTTGATAATTTCCATTATAAAATTTTAGGATGGAGCCACAAGATTTTTCTCAGGTATTGAGTGGAGTTGGCGGAGCAATATCAAAGTTGGATGCAGTATTGAGACAGCAAAGTGTAATCAGTGATGTGGAGAGATTTAATGGACAGGCGAATCAGTTTAAGAAATGGATTATTTCTATTGAGAAACATGCTTATCTAGTGAACGCTACAGATGAGGATAAAAAGAATTTAGCATATAGAACTAGTACAAGTCCAGTTTCTGACCATATAAGAAGAAAGCTAGAAGCGGGAGGAGATGAAACCTGGGAACAATTCAAAACCGACCTGGCACATAAATACGCAGAAATTACTGATCCACAACACGCATTCTCAGTGTTGCGACAAACGAGACAAAATATTACGGAAAGTGTACAGCTATACAGTGATAGGTTAATCAATTTAGCTGAGGAGTCATTTTTGGGACAGAATGTACGAGCTGAAGAAGTGGAACGGATGTTGGTGGGGATTTTTGTTGATGGGATTAGGTCAGATGGATTGAAATTTAAGTTATTGAGAGAGAATCCTGCAAGATTGTCACAAGCGGTAGATATCGCTATACAAGAAGAAAGCTTGAGGAGAAGGTTTAGATTGAGAGTAGGACGAGAGTTAGGTAGTAGTTCGGAGGATAGAATTGAAGAACCTATGGAAATAGGACAGTATAGACATGAATGGAGAGGAAGACGAGGAGAAGTACAGATGGTACAAAGAAACACTAACGTATATAATCAAGGTAGAGAAGGACAAGTGAGAAATACTGTAAGAAACATGGAAGGTAACACAAATAACACAAATGTGGTTTGTTGGGGATGCCACCAACGTGGGCACATTTTTCGCTTCTGTGATAACAGACGTGTCCCATCGAATACACAAAATAATAGAGGTGTTCAGACGAGTACACAGAACAGAACTGCAAATAGCAGATCAGCAAATGGGAATTATGGAGAAATGCAGAGAAATTTTAGAAGATCAGGAAATCAGGGAAATTGGCGTCCCGCTTACTGAACAGGATCGGCAGTAGGGGGGAAGATAGTAAGATCCAAAAGATGCATCAATGTATTAAAAACCCAAATGATGAGTATAATAGGACATTTAGAAATAAAAAACATAAGAAGTTATCTCCCCAAGGCGAGATAAAACAGTTGTCACTAAATATGGTTGATCCTAGCTCATGTATAGTAGAAATAGGAAAATATAAAGTTAGAACATTAGTTGACTCGGGAGCACAAGTTAGCGTGATTAAAGAAACATTTTTATATCGAATGTTAAAAAATTGTAAAATATTTAGAATTCAGGAGAATCTTCATTCGGTAACTGGACACAGATTAGAAGTGCTTGGACAAACGATGATAATTTTAAATTAGGAGGGATAAATGTTAGGCATATGTTCCATGTGGTCAAGGATTTAAATAGAAATATGATATTGGGTAGAGATTTTTTATTGAAAAATGGGGTGAGACTTTTTTTGATTTGCATAAATTAAAATTCCAAGATGTGTATGTAGATTTGGAAGAGGATATGCATGTGTCGACACTAGTTAGAGTCAAAACGACCATGAATTTGAAACCACAAACGGTTAATTTAATACAGGCAAAAATGAAAAAAAACCCATACTTTTCGGTTGGACAAACAGTTAAAATAACAGAATTAGAGAGAGAAATAATACAGGAACCGGGCTTAGAAGTTACCGATGGGTTAATAGTACTAGATAGACATCTCAGCTTTCCAGTGATGCTCCTAAATAATACAGGAAAAAATATTACATTATATAGAGGTTGTGTAATCGCTAAAGTAGAGTATAGTGAAAATAACATGTTAACTATAGACAAAGAAAACATATGGGGAAATACGTATTCAGAAACTCCCATGATTAGAAATAATGTCGGAAATAAGTATAAAAGAAGCTGGAAAAGACGAAATGATGAATTGATCCATACATTTAAGAAACGTCCATCTCAGATAGATACAGTTGATAAAAAGACAAGAGAACAAGAATTGTTATCACAATTAAAAGCTCCGCCGGAGAATAGGGAAATATTAGAAAAGTTCGTGAAAGAAAATCATGCATATATATACATATATATGTATATAAAGTTTTTGCGGTTAGTGATTTAGAATTGGGTAAGACAAAAACAGTTACAATGGAAATAGATACAGGAGACCATCCACCAATTAGTTTAAAACCATATAGAACTCCATTAAGAAATAGAGAAATAGTGGAAAAGGCAATAGAAGATATGTTGAAAGCAGGGATTATAACAAGATCAAAGTCAGAATGGTCATCTCCGGTCGTCATAGTAGCCAAACCTGATGGTTCGAGCAGGTTCTGTTGTGACTACAGGGCGTTAAACAAAATCACTAAGAATGTAGCGTACCCACTGCCAGTGATTGATGATATTTTGGGGTTGCTTAATGGCTCCACATTCTTCACGACGCTAGATGCAAGGTCAGGATTTTGGTGTATTCCGATGTCGAAGGACGCGCAAAAGAAAAGTGCTTTCTGTACTCATATGGGTTCTTACGAATTCTTACGTATGCCGTTCGGGGTTCGAACTGCCCCGTCTCACTATATGCTCTTAATAAATGAAGTTTTAGAAGGTATGCAAAAGTTTGCTCTAGCATATATAGACGACATTCTGATTTTTACGAAAGGAGATGTGGAGGATCAGTTAAAACATATTAGACTAGTATTTGACAGGTTAAGAAAGCATGATGTTAAATTGAAGCTTAGTAAGTGCCAGTTTTTAAAAACAGAAACAAAATATTTGGGGTATATTATAAATAGAGAAGGAATTAAACCAGACCAGGAAAAGATAAAGGCTATTAAAGAGTTACCTCCTCCAACTAACATAAAGGAAGTACGTGCGTTTATAGGAACCTGTGGGTATTATAGGCGGTTTGTCCCAGCATTTTCAAAGATTGCAGAGCCAATTACAAATTTGACGGGTAAATACGCTAGATTTAAGTGGGATGATGAGTGTCAAAAAGCATTCGATTTTTTAAAAAACAGTTTAACAGTGGTACCACTATTGACGCATCCAGACTTGAACAAACAATTAATACTATATACAGATGCTTCGGACAATGCAATAGGAGCATGTTTGGTTCAACCATATGAAGGAAAAGAGTCTGGAATACCAGGGGTTAAAAATGAAAGGCCAATTTACTTCTTATCTCATAAGCTTAGCAAAACTCAACGCAAATGGCCGATTATTGAGAAAGAAGCGTATGCCATACACTACGCTTTACAAAAACTAAATTATTACTTACATAATGCCAATTTCATTATTAGAACTGATCACATGCCATTAAAGTCTATATTAGAAGCACCAATACAAAATAGGAAAATACAAACGTGGGCATTGAATCTACAGGGATACAATGCTACAGTGGAATATGTTTCAGGAAAACATAATACATGCGCCGATCTTTTGTCTAGGATCCCGTATCCACAGTCATCAGGGAACACGGAAGATGAAGCTGAACCAGAGATAGATGATCGAAACTGGCAAGTAAATATATTAGATTCTGCCATAATAAATAGAGAAAACTTTGAGAGTTTACCGTCGGATCAAGAGTCTGAACCTACAACAGAAGACCCACATTTGGAACAGTTTAATATGAAAGATGAACAAGAATTAGATCCAAAAATAGTACAAATAAAAAGAAAACTGAAAGAAACAGGGGAAAATACTTTTAAAAGAAAATGTGTAGAGCTACAAGAAGACAATCAATTATATTATATCAGTGAAAAAGGTGAAGGAGTAAGAAAATATATTCCGAAACATTTAGAACGAGAAGTTTTAAAGGCATATCACGATAATAATGGTCATTTTGGACGAGATAAGTTGGTTAAGGCTATTAGCAGTAAATATTACTGGCCGAATTTATTTAAAAGCGTATATGAATATGTTGAAGCATGTGAAAAGTGTAGGTTAAGAAACATGAAGATAATTAAATGTCCCTTACAAGATACTGATATTCCTCAATTTCCAATGCAGAAAGTAAGTTTGGATATTTCAGGCCCTCATCCAAAAACATTATCGGGAAATGTATACCTACTACATATCGTAGATTCATATAGTCTCTGGCCAGAAGTTTATCCAATTCCAGACAAGAGTGCTGATTCAGTTATAAATATGCTTTTACAAGAATTTATACCAAGGTTTGGGTGTCCACAAATAATACTTACAGACAATGGGAAAGAATTTGTAAATAGAAAGTTTGAAAAATTGGTAAAAGATTTGAATATAAAACACATTAAGACTTCATATTACAGACCAACTTCGAATGCCAAAAATGAGCGACAACATAGGACATTATACAACATACTAGCGAAAAATGTAGAAGAACACGATATGGATTGGGATCTTTATTTGGGAATAGCATTAGTGGCGATCCGTACACACCAAAATGAAGGAACAGGTTTCTCACCATTTTACTTAGTACATGGGAGAGAACCAATATTACCAATTGACAATTTATTAAAGCCTAGGAGAAAATATATGGGGGAGGATTTTCAGGAAACAAGATTACAAGAGATGCACAAAGCACATGTACGTTTAAGAAATAATATAATTAAGGCTCGAGAAAGACAGAAGAAATACGCAAATAAAAATGCACACTTACAAGAGTTCAACATAGGTGATAGAGTTTATTACAAAAAACATAGGAAAAACTCTAAGTTTGATGCTCATTGGGTCCCGGGATATTATATTTTAGAGAAGAAGGGTCCAGTATCGTATACTATTAAGAACCAAGTTACAGGGCATGTTGCACGTTCACATGTGGAGCACTTAAGACGGGATAATGAGGAAAAGGATGCAGAGAATAATAATAATAATTATTATTCAGAAGAATTGTCAGATGGACAGATTGTCAGACAAACGGAATATCCAATACCTATAGAGAATGGGAAACAAGTAACAACAGCATCTACTACGGCTGAACAAGAAGAAACAATACCAAAAACAGTCGTGATAGAGGAAAACAACACGTATGACGATTATAATAATGAAGAATCAATCAAGGAAAACATAGAAGCACCATTTATGAATACAAGACAGGCAGTAAAAAGAAAGTTAGATAGACAGAAAGAAAGAGAAATTAAGAGGCAAAGGAAGTTTAGACTGAATTCTTCAAGTGATGAAGATATGCCACTGTTTGAAAATTTATTAAGACGTCAAGACAGAAAATTAGATTGGATTTAGAAAGGAAGAGATTAGCGGTTGCTAGTAATGGATATACAGATGAGGAACAAGAGATGGATGAAAAGTCAGAAACTGATGAAGATGCTGATATGAAAGAAGATAGTTCTCCTCAGGAGGATGACGATATTGATGTAGATATTGCACTTATAGAAAAAAATTTGAAGCTATTAAGAAAGTGGAGAAGGGATAAATAGTGCGGTAGAATATTCTGTAGATTGCAGATAGAAGAAGAAGTTAGACAAGGTATTTATGTATTTCCAAGGAAGGAAGTTGGCAACTTAATCAAGAGTTGTTGGGATGAGTAGACATAATATGGTAGTAAGTTCAGACTTATTGATATATGCTTTGTGATCATTTTGATTTTTAAGTTGAAGTGTTGAGTTTTTCTTAGACGGAAAATAATTGATTAGTAGTCATAATATGTATGTATATATATATGGTCTTTCATTTCATAACATATGTTTAATTTGATTAATGTGTGGGGATAAAGATGATGTCAAAGAATGAGGGGGTTGATATTGTGTAGTCTGTTGTTTGACTTCAATTGTTCTTTATAAAATGTGAGGATAATTTAACATTGCTTTTATTGAGTTATCCTGGGTGTGTTTAAAATGATTACTGGCTTGACGTTCAGTTAGGGGGAAAATGAAAAGTTGTTTTTGGGAATTTACAGAAAATGTGAAATAGACGTTGAGTTGTTTAACGTATATAACGTTTATAAATAGAAATTGAGGGTGAAACATGGTTGAGTTAAGGAGGAAGTGGTAGTGATTAGTGAAGTGATTCAATATGTTGTAATGGAGGAGTATATTTAAAAGTGGCTGGGGGTATCAGCAAAAATTGATATTACAGGTGCTTTGGAAAGAGTTAAAATGGGGGATTGAAATAGGAACTACATTAGTTGGTTCGTAACGTAAATACATGGATTGGAATGACGGGCGATATTGGGTAAATGGGGAGTTGAAATAGGAGCTGGGTTGAACAGCGTTTAATGGGAGAATATGGGGGGAATGCCAGGTTGAGTTTTGGCATTTAAATAAGTGGACACTGGAAGAAGAAGACTGTACGTAACAGTATACTAATAATTTGGAGGTTTTGAAAGAATGGTTGAATTTGACGAGGTGTATAATACAAAATGGTTGTAGTGTTGGATCAACTTTTTGATAACAACAATTATTATTGACGAAAATGAAGATAAATTTTAGAAACTTTATTTTTATAAAGTTTTGAGAATGCATGGGAAGAGAAATGTGGTTACTTCTTACTTTTTCCCCTTACTTTCTATTTTTTTTAAGGTGCGCACCTACCAAATCTAACCTACCAAATCCTACCTACCAAATCTAACCTATCCAACCTAACTGACTTAACTAAACTTTTCTGTCTATCCTGGAATAGCGAGAATGTGAATAAGGAGAAAAAGATAAGGGAAATATCTTCAATTTTTGTCAATCATAATTTAGATGGACACTTTAATAGCGGTTCACTTATGGAGAATTTTGTAGAGAGTTTTTGTGGAGAACTTTATAACGAATTTTGTAGAGAGTTTTGTATTATTGATATAGTATGAAGTATGTCTCTAGTTAGCATTTGGCTATGATGAGATAAGAGGGTGAGAATTGAGTTGAGAAATATATGGGATTGTTGGGCAGGTATAGTAGAGTTAAGAGGTTAAGAGTTGGGGTTGAGATTTTTTTAGGGAAAAAATCTCCTTGAAGAAGGGGAGGTATATGTAACAGTATAGCTTAGGAGTAAGGAGTTAGGGAATGCTGCGCATTCATTAACTAGTGGGAAACCATAGTTGGTGAACGTGTGTGCACAAATGGATAGACGTATCCAGGGCTTGCACACACGTCACTTGGGTACTGGGAATTCAAGAGGTAAACAACAAGAATGTCGGAGTTTTCCATCATGTTTGAAGATGAATGATTTTCACCTAATAAACGTATGAATTTATAAAAGACGAGACTTGTCCACTATATTATCACGAGCCTTCCACACTCAGCATTGTTATATCACCACGGCTACTGTGATAGGAGTAACCAGAGGATCTGGCCAACATGCAGGACCTGGCCAACATGCAGGACTCCCAGGATCTGGCCAACATGCAGGACTCCCAGGATCTGGCCAACATGCAGGACTCCCAGGATCTGGCCAGCAGATTCATAATCAGATTGCAACTGGTACCATTAGTGTTGGGCCTCTATGCTGGCTGTTGAAGATGATGGGGCACCTTATTGGGATGTCGCAAGTGCTGTGATGTGGTTCTTGACTCCATTCAGCTCAACTTATGAAAAAACTTAATCCACAGACATGACACAGCTGTCAATTTGATAATAAATAAAACTGCCATGACCACACAGACATAATTACCTCTTTTAAGGCAACCTCCACTCCTTGTGGGCAATTTTTCTGAATGAACTGTAGGAGTATGGGGACTGTTGTTGTTGGGACATTCTCTGCCTGTAGATCAACAATACACAGTGTGTCAGTTATGTTACATGTCATGCATTTAAAACAGCCTGTTGTTAATATAAAGTTATTTCATATGAGGACTCAGTATCAAACATGGAAATTTAACATTAAAAAATGTTATACAAATACAGCCCTTAGTATCTCACAATTTAACCCTGAAAGGTTGAACAAGATATGTATATATATGCATACACACCTTCTTAGTGTCCTTGAGACTCCTACCCAGTTTAGACCATGCCAAGTTCTGTGTTGGCCAGGTCATGGTTGTTTAGACGTTGGCTGATTTGCTATCTACCATGTGAGGTAGCCAGTCTCAGACCAACCCTCTCTTGTTGCCTTTGTCAACATTTACAGGTCAACAGCATGACTATTCTTTACTTCCCCTTTGGGTACCTGGTGATACACAGACTATTTCCATATACACAACTATGCACCAAGCTGAGCGACACAGGTGATCATGTTCCTCTACAGATATTTGCCCCATGTTCTTGGCAAGTCTGACCAAGGAATGTTTTCCATGTCACTCTATGAAACCATCCGCCACGTTCTCCTTCTGTCTCTAACACCCTCAACGTTCCCAGTTGTCACAACCTTCTCAAAACCCTCTTGTCCTAAAACCAAAGAATTGACCATTGTCTTGCCCTGATGAGGGTAATCAACTGTGTGTACGACCTAGCTTCTTGCAGCACTTGGATACTGGTTTTCTTGGCTGTCCACAGGATTCTTAGCATTCTCACTGGAAACAACATCTCTATGGCCTCCTATTTCTTACTAGTTTTTTTTAAAAATAATTCAGTGTCCATGATTCACAGGCACACAGTAGGATGGGCAGTATATACCATCCTAACACTTGATTGTTGATTTACATGGACTTCTGATGTAATGCTATAATTCCTTGGATGTTTCTGTATATCTTTGTGTTACTTTTCCCTTCTGTTGTTATCACTGACCCCAGGTAACTGAATCTCTCTTCTTGTTTCAGTGCATGTTCAGTATGTTGTCTCTGTACACTGTGGTGACTTTTTTCTTTTCATGGCCATTACTTTTGTTTTTCTATTATCTGGCTGTGATTCATTAAAAAAAAACTGTTGTGGTTATGGTGTGATACAAGATACAAATGAAAACCATTGTGGTTATGGTGTGATACAAGATACAAATGAAAACCGTTGTGGTTATGGTGTGATACAAGATACAAATGAAAACCGTTGTGGTTATGGTGTGATACAAGATACAAATGAAAACCGTTGTGGTTATGGTGTAACACAAGATACAAATAAAAACTGTTGTGGTTATTGTGTGATACAAGATACAAATAAAAACCATTGTGGTTATGGTGTGATACAAGATACAAATAAAAACCATTGTGGTTATGGTGTGATACAAGATACAAATGAAAACTGTTGTGGTTATGGTGTGATACAGGATACAAATTAAAACTGTTGTGGTTATGGTGTGATACAAGATACAAATGAAAACTGTTGTGGTTATGGTGTGATACAAGATACAAATGAAAACCATTGTGGTTATGGTGTGATACAAGATACAAATGAAAACTGTTGTGGTTATGGTGTAACACAAGATACAAATAAAAACTGTTGTGGTTATTGTGTGATACAAGATACAAATAAAAACCATTGTGGTTATGGTGTGATACAAGATACAAATAAAAACCATTGTGGTTATGGTGTGATACAAGATACAAATGAAAACTGTTGTGGTTATGGTGTGATACAGGATACAAATTAAAACTGTTGTGGTTATGGTGTGATACAAGATACAAATGAAAACTGTTGTGGTTATGGTGTGATACAAGATACAAATGAAAACCATTGTGGTTATGGTGTGATACAAGATACAAATGAAAACTGTTGTGGTTATGGTGTGATACAAGATACAAATTAAAACCGTTCTGGTTATGGTGTGATACAAGATACAAATTAAAACCATTGTGGTTATGGTGTGATACAAGATACAA
The DNA here is from genome assembly GCA_014155875.1 of Cepaea nemoralis. NCBI lineage: Eukaryota > Metazoa > Mollusca > Gastropoda > Stylommatophora > Helicidae > Cepaea > Cepaea nemoralis. The sequence goes on along the minus strand of JACEFZ010000118.1, from coordinate 3,112 downwards.
ATTAAAACCGTTGTGGTTATGGTGTGATACAAGATACAAATGAAAACCGTAAACTGATTAGAGAAATAAGATGTAGACAGCCATGATATTTTGGGCACATTATGGGAAATAAACAGGAAAACTTTGTGACAACTGGCAACATTGATGAGAAAAGAGCAAGGGGAAGGCAGAGAGATACATTTCCCATGCTGTTGGCAACAGTGGCAGTCTGTATGAACGCCTTCATTCTCCTCTACGCACTGAGCATAGCCCAGACCCTCTACTCATCACTCCTTCCTCCCTATATCTCCAGATAAGAGTGCTGTGTTTTGCTGCACTTTCCTCTTGTTCCCAGACATCCTTTACCACAGCCTTGTTCAAATCTAGGTCACCATCCCAGAAGCGACAACAATCAGTCTAACAGCCTGTTATTTCCTCACACACCTGCATGCTCTGGGCAGCAGCCAGTCAAACAGCCTGTTCAATTCCTCACATCATCCACATGCTCTGGACAGCAGCCAGTCAAACAACCTGTTCAATTCCTCACATCATCCACATGCTCTGGACAGCAGCTAGTCAAACAACCTGTTCAATTCCTCACATCATCCACATGCTCTGGACAGCAGCCAGTCAAACAACCTGTTCAATTCCTCACATCATCCACATGCTCTGGACAGCAGCCTAGTCAAACAACCTGTTCAATTCCTCACATCATCCACATGCTCTGGACAGCAGCTAGTCAAACAACCTGTTCAATTCCTCACATCATCCACATGCTCTGGACAGCAGCCATCAAACAACCTGTTCAATTCCTCACATCCACATGCTTCTGGACAGCAGCCAAACAGCCTGTTCAATTCCTCACATCCACATGTTCTGGACAGCAGCCAGTCAAATGACCTGTTCAATTCCTCACATCATCCACATGCTCTGGACAGCAGCCAGTCAAACAGCCTGTTATTTCCTCACATCCACATGCTCTGGACAGCAGCCAGTCGAACAACCTGTTCAATTCCTCACATCATCCACATGCTCTGGACAGCAGCCAGTCAAACATCTTGTTCAATTCCTCACATCATCCACATGCTCTGGACAGCAGCCAGTCAAACAGCCTGTTCAATTCCTCACATCATCCACATGCTCTGGACAGCAGCCAGTCAAACAGCCTGTTCAATTCCTCACACACCCGCATGCTCTGGACAGAACATCCATGATATACTCTTGATCTTCACCTTTTCCAGCGATACAAGCCACTCCACACGGAGCACATTGGTTTCATTTTCATGTAGCATACTTTGCTAAGTAACTTAGTTTCATGTAAGTGAAATGCAACAACTTACTGCAACAGTTCTGTCATATACTTTGACATCATATTTCTGGTTAACGGACGTGGAATTTGCATGAAATGTTCGTATCTGCAATGATTTCGCTGGTGATGCCCAACTAAAATTTTGAGGGGGAAAATGAAAAATAAAAGCTAATTTAGAAGAATATAGTTGTAAATACTGTAAAAGCTAAGTTATATCAACGTAACATAGTCAGTATGATAATTGTGTACATATACTCTGAGAATTATATGTGTTTGTTGCAGACACATCATCATATCTTTCCCAATCTAAACAACAGGCATGGTTTACAATCACAGAAAAGACCAACAAGATGACAGAAAGACAATGTCTCACATCAGATCTAATGTATCAGATATCAGAACTCTTGTGAGGTAGCAGGAAATGGAGACATATTGTGCTGACTCTATAGAGTCATATGATTGCTCACAGCAGAACAAGACGAGCTTCATTTTGTGGTCATGTCATGAGATAAGAGGATCTGGAGAAAGTTGTGATAACAGGAGTTGATCAGTGGTCTCATGAGGCATGAGATCTGGAGACAGTTGTGACAACAGAAGTACAGAAGTTGATCAGCTGTCTCATGAGACATGAGATCTGGAGACAGTTGTGACAACAGAAGTTGATCAGAGGTCTCATGAGACAAGAGGATCTACAGAATGTTGTGACAACAGAAGTTGATCAGAGGTCTCATGAGACAAGAGGATCTACAGAAAGTTGTGACAACAGAAGTTGATCAGTGTCTGCATGAGACATAGAGATCTGGAGAAAGTTTGTAACAACAGAAGTTGATCAGTGGTCTCATGAGACAATGAGATCTGGAGAAAGCTTGTGACAACAGAAAGATGATGAGTGGTCTCATGAGACAAGAGGATCTACAGAATGTTGTGACAACAGAAGTTGATCACTGGTCTCATGAGACAAGAGGATCTACAGAAATGTTGTAACAACAGAAGTTGAATCTAGCTGGTCTCATGAGACATAGAGATCTGGAGAAAGTTGTGACAACAGAAGATGAATGAGTGGTCTCATGAGACATGAGATCTGGAGAAAGTTGTGACAACAGAAGATGATGAGTGGTCTCATGAGACACGAGATCTGGAGACAGTTGTGACAACAGAAGATGATGAGTGGTCTCATGAGACAAGAGAGTCTAGGAGACAGTTGTGACAACAGGAGATGATGAGTGGTCTCATGAGACATGAGATATGGAAAAAGTTGTGACAACAGAAGATGATGAGTGGTCTCATGAGACCGAGATCTGGAGACAGTTGTGACAACAGAAGATGATGAGTGGTCTCATGAGACAAGAGTGTCAGGAGAAAGTTGTGACAACAGGAGATGATGAGTGGTCTCATGAGAAAAGAGTGTCAGGAGAAAGTTGTGACAACAGGAGATGATGAGTGGTCTCATGAGACATAAGATCTGGAGACAGTTGTGACAACAGGAGATGATCACTGGTCAAGTGCTCTGTGAGACACTGTCAGCAGGCCGCCCTGTAGAAACAGAGCCATACAGGATAAAACCTGGAGCAATGAAATCGATCCTTTCTGTAAACCTGTCTTAAACCTGTAAACACAAACAGTATACAAAATACACGCCCAATGGCAATAGCTGACAAACAACCAATTCTGTGTAGAGATAAGATCATAAACTTGTTATGTCCCACCCAGTAGTTACATTAACCCACCTGGTCCTAGGTATTATTTGAACTGTTTCCTTCAGACAGTTTTTTTTTAACCTTTAAACCCCCCCCATTTTTCAAAAAACCCCAAAAATAAAACTTC
>JACEFZ010000117.1:0-260384 GCA_014155875.1 Cepaea nemoralis | reverse complement strand
GGGAGAGGGACACGTCTGAGTTGCCACCAAAAGGGGAAAAAATTAGAACCAGATCCCTAACCCCCATGCAATACAGCGGCAAAGTAGAAAACAGGCTGACACCTTTTTTTCCAGCAACCCAAAGGGGGGTTAACAGCAGATTGGAATGTAATGACGCAACGTCTGTTGCGGGGGCCCAAATTCATTTTTTCAGGAATGTGGGGGCTCGGTAAATTTTGTTTGACAAATGAAACTACCGTCACAGGAAAGGAGGAGGGGTGAGAAGATTTTGGGGACTTAATCCATCCCGTATGTACATGTGAAAATGGGCGGATTTAATGAAAATGGGACATATTAATTAAAACGGGAAAAATAGCCGGGAATTGAATAGAATAAAAATACATGCAGGGCCCAGCAAGACTTCAGACGCAAATTCAAATAGCATTTTAGGATACCTACTGGAAAAAAATTAAAAACATTTCTTTCTTTTGGGATTCGTACGAAGTATTATGAGGGAAATTTTCTAGCTATAAACCAGGTAAACCATTTTTTGTTTATTTTGTCTGTAGTCTGAAGGCTGTGTTTTTTCCGGGTTTTACATATTCTCCCCAACTTTACACTCGTGGATTTTCTTTGTACTTAATGTTCCAGTTCTAGCTTTACGATTTCACTGAGAACTATTTTCTTCTTGCATTCACTACTTGGTTGTCTGATTGTTGTATGTGACAATTTGGAGAAATCCATTATCCAAGCTACATGAGCGTGTGGCTTATTCATGTACAGGAGATTGCATTTAGATTCATCCTGTATGATGTTAAACATTGGGGAGACTGACTACTTAGGAGAAATTCCTGAGAGCTACCAGTCTCTTGATAGCGTCCAATTAACATTGATTATTTGGACCAACACTTTGAGTGCCTACCAAGATTGTGGTGAAACCACTTGGTTTGAGGAATGGCACCAGTTCGCCTTGTCTGCATGATGTCTGCATGAGGACAGACATGACTTAGGACATTCAATATCCCAGACAGATTCAGGGAAGGCATTTAATGTTCGACAGGACTGTGCGACCAGTCCTTCCGACAAGACAGTATGAATGAATCAGAAAGGGAGAGAGTAAGTGAGGTGAACTTATATGGGAAACACCTCATTACATAAATGTATGTGATGATGTATGTTTTGAGCTATAGATGTTCTAAATGGTTTTATGAATATATACATATATATTTATTTATTTAGAACTGATATATGTTTATGTAAAATGCCATCATCTATCATCATACCATCATATATTATGACTTGAATGTATGTTTATATGAATGTATAGACATATGTGTTTGAGATGTGTAGACGTAGATACTACCCATCTCCGTTCGTTTCATTCCAGATCTCTTAGGAGCAATGGGCAGTCAACAATCCATATCCGGAAGTGACTTAGCCTTGTGAAGGGACCAATTTGGACTCCTTCAATCTGACAGTGAACTGCATCTCACTGGGGGAAGCATGACCTATGTGCTTCTGAGCTTTTCAGCCAGATGAGTTACGTATACCATACCATAATCATCATCATCATCATATGATCATCAAGATTAGAAATAATAAACACAGTTGTTGTATTTTAAAACTCAATTTGTCCGTATAATTCTAAATGTTTATAAATGTGTGTGTAGCGTAATCAAGTACACACATTATTGTATCATTTAGTGGGGGTTCACACATATTGTCCAGAAGTGGGAATCTATGTCCGGGAGGTCTCTTGCCTATGCAGTCATAAGTAACCAGATTACGTTGCATGTCTTAACTCCTCCTTTCTCACTTCTGGTGATACCAAGTACAGCCAAATCTATATAGATATATTCTATCTTCAACGAGCCACTTCTTGGCTGTTTTCTTGAGTATCAGGGACAGTGTCTTAAATCAGCATAACAGACATTTGTTCCACGTTTTCTCTCTGGGATTAGTCAGTGGTAATTAGTCCCTTCTGATAGAGTTAGGGGATCTCAAACTACATCCAGAACTAACCACCAGTAGAAGAAAATGATTTTGGCTGAGTGGTTGCCCAACCGGGAGCTACCTCAAGCCAGTTGGTGACACTTACGTAGGCGACGAATGCCGTCCGCAAAATAGGATTGTGGCTGCTCACTAAACCAAGTGTTTACCATGTTCATTAAGTCTGCATCTGTGTGAAATCATTGCCCCTTGACAGCTTTTTTAAGAGGTCCGAACAAATGAAAATCAGGACTATAGGCTGGATGTTGCAGAATTTTCCACTTCTTCCTTGCTAATACTTCCTGCACAATCTTTGCGACATGCGGACGAGCATCATCATGCAACAAAATCACACCGCGAGAAAGCATGCCGTGTCGTTTATTCTTGATGGCTTTTTGCAGCTTGTCTAGTGTTTGCAAGTAGCGGGTAGAGTTGATGTTGACACCAGAGTCTTTAAAGTCGGCAAACAATAGCCCTTCATGGTAAAAAAAATGCGCTCAGCATAACCTCACCAGCGGAAACCTGTAACTTGAGTTTTTTGGCTTTTGGTGATCCAGCATGCTTCCATTGCATGCTCGCTCTTTTGCTGCTCAGCTCAAAGTCGTGACACCATGATTCATCGCCTGCCATTATGCGGAAGAGAAATGCATCACCCTTCACTCTGTAACACAGCAAGTGGTTCAAACACCATCCCATGTGTTCCTCTTTTTGGTGGTCGCTCAACATGCGTGATACCCACTGTGAACACACCTTCTGATATTGCAGTTTCTTACGAACAACCTTTTGAATTGTCCCATCTGACACATCTAATTCTTTCGCTAGCGAACATATGCTTCGACAATGGTTCATCTGTACTGTTGCATCAATTTTGGTGATGTTTTTTTCTGTTGCAACAATATGCGCTTGACCCGGCCATCAAAGATCTGTAGTGAACTGACGTCATTTCCAAAACATTCGTGCCCAGTCTGTCACAGTTATCTTCGACGCACATTTGTGATCGTACGCTGTCCGCATTCTTCGATGAATGTCCACTGGCCGACATCCTTCAAATGAAAGAAACTGAATCATCGCTCTTTGAGTTGTTTGGACGGATTTTGGATCAATCCGGCCATTTTCTCAACGGTCAGAAACAGAACCTATGCATCATGGGACAATAAGCACGTGCTCTTTTATTCATTGGTCAGTACTTATCACATGACTATAACATGATCATGTTCAACATACGCAATTACACGCGGTGCGGCACAAACGGATTTCAAATGAATGCCCCTTATATTTACCCTCCATGCAACATGTTCAGCGGCGACTTGCTCCCAATGTACATTATCAATGTCTGTATCAATCATGTCCCGCTTACATACATCTTTGTATCGTAGTAGAGGCTGACCTTGAGATCTCTTACCCATCTGTAATTCACCAAACAGGATGTTCTTTGGTATTCTACCATCATCCGTCTTCCTAACGTGTCCTATCCATCTAAGTCTACGAAGACTGAACATGGAATAAACCGTCACACAACCTGATCTTTCCAATACATCAGTATTTGTGATGTTGTCTTGCCACTTAATACCAAGTATTCTTCGCAGACACTGCATATGAAAGCTGTTTAAACGTTTCTCTTGGTGTGAGTAAGTTGTCTAGGCTTCACTGCCATAAAGAAGAGTACTAAGGACACAGGCTTAGTAGACAAGGACTTTTGTTTTGGCAGTAAGCTTCCTGTTCTCCCAGACTCTTTTTCTTAACCTGTTCATTGTTGTTGCTGCCTTACCAATCCTGATGTTGATTTCCTGATCTAGGGATAACTTGCTATTTACCTCTGATCCTAGGTATATAAAATGGTCTACTAACTCCAGTTCGGCATCGTCAATAAAGATTGATGGTACCCCGTGTGCACTTTGTGACATAAACTGTGTCTTCTTCTTGCTAATTGTTAAACCAAATTCAGAACAAGCATTGGAGAATATAGATAGTAGTCGTTGTAATTCTTCCTCAGAGTGGGTCGTAATTGCAGCATCATCTGCAAAAAGCAATTCTCTGATCAGTACCCTCCTAATTTTGGTTTTGGCTTTCAATCTCTGAGCATTGTAGAGGCCGCCACCTGAGCGTGAATGAATGTATATACCTCCATCCTGTTCATGAAAGGCATATTTCAGTAGAAGTGAAAAGTATATTCCAAAGAGGGTGGGAGCTAGTACACAACTTTGCTTAACTCCACACTTGATTTCAAACTCTTCTGAAGTTGAGCCATCAAACTTGATTATACCCTTCATACCTGTGTGGAACATTTCCACAATGGACAGAAGAGTTGGTGGGCAGCCAATCTTCTTTAGTGCCTTAAACAGACCCTCACGACTGACCAAATCAAATGCTTCTATGAGGCTGATGAAGGCAATAAACAGTGGTTGATTCTGTTCACGGTATTTTTCTTGCATTTGTTGTAATGAGAATATCAGATAAATGGTAGACCAGTTCTGTCAGAAGCCACACTGTGATTCGGGGTAGACTTGATCTCCCAGGACTTGAAGTCTGCGCAGAATAACTCTGGCAAATACGAGGTAAGTTAATAAGTAAGTCACAAATGGTTGTACAAAATAATGATAACAAATGAAATATGATAACAATTTGAAACCAGTTTATTTGTATACATACATTGTCCCTTTATTTCTCAACATAATTTCCACCAACACTGATGCACTTATCCCATAGTTCTACCAGTTCTCCCAAACTGACTGCATAAATCTGCGTGCCCTGTTTTCATTTACCTGCCATCCCAAACCTGCGACTGGCCTAGCAAGCCGGCAGGGGATCTTCATACTGCTCGTAGAAAAACTAAGAAGTAACAGAGGCATTTCACTGTTGAGTCATACTGGGAAAATATTTTGCAAAATTCTTGAAAAAAGATTACGAACTACTTTAGAACCCCAGCTAAGCGAAACGCAGCTTGGATTTAGGAAAAACAAAGGATGCACAGACGCCATTTTTGCTCTTAGACAACTTATAGAAAAATCAATTGAATTCAATGAAACACTCTACTTAGCCTTTGTTGACCAAGAAAAGGCATTCGATAGGGTAGATAGAAACAAGCTGTGGGATATCCTTAAACAATATGGAGTGAGTACACATCTAACAAACCTATGTAGAGGTTTATACAACAACAGTGAATGCATAGTGAGAGCAACTGGAGGACACTCAGAACCCTTCACCATAAGATCTGGAGTACGACAAGGTTGTGTCCTGTCCCCTCTCTTGTTCATAACATATATAGACAACATATGTAAAGAAACCAGCCAAGCAGAGGACAGCAAGAATACCGCATGACGAGAACACAGAAGAAGAACCATCTGCAAATCTAACCATTAGAGAACTCCTGTTTGCGGACGACCAAGCACTAATAGCAAAATCAGAAGCTGAATTACAAGACCACATGAATAGTCTAAACGAAATGTGTAGGGAACATAACATGAAAATTAGCACAAGCAAAACAGAGGTAATGACTATAACTAAAGAAGAACAAACAGCAACAATTCACCTAAACGAACATCCCTTGAAACAAGTAAAGAGCTTCAAGTACCTAGGAAGTATAATATCATCAAATGGCAGATCAGAAGACGAGATCGAAAATAGGTGCAATAAGGCAAATCAACTCATTGGACAAATGGCACCAATACTAAAGAACAAACATGTATCAATAACTACTAAGAAAGCACTTTACAACACAATCTTCCTACCAACTCTGTGCTACCAATGCCAAACCTGGACAATGACAGAAAAAGAGAAAAGAAAAATCACAACAACAGAAATGAGGTTCCTGAGAAGAATACTCAACGTATCAAGAAGAGATAAGATCAGAAATGAAGAAATCAGGACTAAAGTGGGGGTTAAAGCTGCTCTAGATTTTATTAGAAAGCAGCAAGTCAAATGGTTTGGCCATGCATGTAGGCTACCAGTCAACAGCATGCCACAACAAGCAATGATGTACAGACCAGATGGAAACAGAGGAAGAGGCCGACCACGTAAACGTTGGACGGAGGGAATAACAGAATCCATGGGAATGTCGATATACGAAGCCCATAACCGGGCACTCTCACGAAGTTTATACTTCACCTCGACACCGCAAGGTACAAGAGGAACATGATGAGATGAGATGAGATGAGATCCCATGGAACTGTGTGACTTACTTATTGACTCGCCCTAGTAACGTTTTCTACCCAACTATGCACTGCTTTACTGAAAATCGCTAGGGACTAAGTCCACTGAAAACCAACCTTGGCGGGAGACATTTTGCAAATGACGCTGAAGTTGAATGTGAAGTGAAAACGTGGTTTAGAAAACAAAGCACACAGTTCTATGCAGCCGGTTTGGGAGAACTGATAAAATTATGGGATAAGTGCATCAATGTTGGTGGAAATTATGTTGAGAAATAAAGGGACAATGTATGTATAAAAATAACTGGTTTCAACTTATCATATTTAGCTATTTTTCTACAGCCATTTGTGACTTACTTATTAACTTACCCTCGTACTTTCCCAACAATACACAGAAGTGAGATACCCCTATAGTTGTTGCAGTCGCTCCGATCGCCCTTGTTCTTGTACAGTGTTATGATACTTGAATCTTTTAAATCCTGTGGGACTTGTCCTTCTTGCCAGTATAACTCTATTAGCTGGTGGATCTGTAGAGTGAGTGTGTCTTGCCCACTCCTGGTAACCTCTATTGGAATCCCATCCTTATCTGCAGCCTTGCCAGATGCAAGCTCATTTATAGCACAGTTAACTTCTGGTATGGTGGGAAGTGTGCCCAGGTGGTCAAGAGTTGGCAGCGCCTCTATGGCGTTGAGGGTATCATCTGCTAGTTTGGTCTCACTTGAGTAAAGCTCCAAAAAGTGCTCTACCCATCTATCCATCTGCTGTTTCTTATCAGTGATGATTTCTCCAGTCAAGGTTTTCAGTGGTGCACTTCTTCTGATCATTGGACCACAGGCTTTCTTTATCCCTTCATACATGCTTCTGATGTTTCCCTTATCACTTGCGATTTGAATGGACTTACATAACTTGATCCAATAATCATTTGCACACTGCCTGGCAGCCTTTTGCACATCCTTCCTGGCTTGCTTCAACTCTCTGAGAGTGTTACACGTTGTTCTTTCCTTGTTTCTTAAGAGAGCTATCTTCCTTTTATCAATCAAGGGCTGCAGTGTCTGGCTGTTTGCCACAAACCAGTCCTGCCTCTTATGATTCACAGTGCCAAAAACCCCTACCGCTGTTTTATAAAGAATTTCCTTTTCACTTGCTGTGCAATTTTCTGATGTATCAGTGAAAGTGTCTTCAAGTTGCTGTTGAACTCAAAGCACTTATCAGGATCGTGGGTGTTAATAATATTAATCCTGGGGCTAGATTTGTGTTTAGCTGTGTAGATTCTCTTTGGTGTCAGTCTAACCCTTGCAACAACCAAAGAATGATCCGTATCGCAGTCAGCACTGTAGTAACTTTGAGTTAATGATGTTTGGCTCAGATGTTGTCTCCGTGTGATGATGAAGTCCAGCTGATGCCAATGGCTGTTTCCATGTGACCTTATGCAGCTCTTTTGTTTTATAAAAGTTTGTAATACATATGTCATTTCTGGTGCAAAGACCCAGCAGCCTTTGCCCATTGTCATTCAAGCGACCGATGTTGTATTTTCCAAGGCACACTGGCCATGAACTCGAGTCCTTGCCCACACGAGTATTGAAGTCACCGAGCATATAAATGTAGTCGGATTTTGGAACTGCCTTGATGCTTCGATCCTAGACCAGCTGCCAACCAAGACTTAGGGCCTGGTCTGCCCTGCCATGACATTTTGTCTTTAGGTTGCATTTCCTCGCACCAGGATAAGGCTTGTACCCTCCCAATTGCGCTCTTCCGCCCGAAGCTGTTGGCATAATGTGGGGTGTCAGGTTTGGTAAGCACCGCCCAACATTGAGCGTTAAAAGAAAGCAGGTAGTACAGTCTACTGTCATACGGTAGCTCAGTCATATCTGACTGAGACCTGACACTTCACACCCATACAACAATGCAATAATCTGTGGCAAGTGAAAGTACTCAAACAAGCAACTTACGTAGCCAAAGTAGAGGAATGGAAGTAGAAACGATAGGCCCTTCCACATCCAGGACATGAAGCCTTCTGTAGATGAGAAAATATGGAAGTCAAAAATATTCATACTGACAAAAACACCTAAACAAGGTCAAGGACTGTGTCTGCAAGCCATCTTGGCATGCTGAGTATCTGTTATTAGGCCCACATTTTTTTTACTGAAGTGCGCTCACTTTGTAATGTGGCCAATATCAGTGGTCATGTGGTCAGTATCAGTGGTCAATATCAGCTGTCAGTATCAGTGGCCATACGGTCAGTATCGGTGATCATATCAGTGGCAATGTGGTCAGTATCAGTGGTCAGTATCAGTGGCCATACGGTCAGTATCGGTGATCATATCAGTGGCAATGTGGTCAGTATCAGTGGTCAGTATCAGTGGCAATGTGGTTAGCATCAGTGGCCGTATGGATAGTATTAGTAGTCAGTATCAATGGCCATGTGGTGAGTATTAGTTGTCAGTATCAGTGGCAATGTGGTCAGTATCGGTGGTCAGCATCAGTGGCAATGTGGTCAGCATCAGTGGCCATGTGGTGAGTATTAGTTGTCAGTATCAGTGGCAATGTGGTCAGTATTAATGGTCATGTACTTTGTATCAGATGTCAGTATCAGTGGTTATGTGGTCAATATCAGTGGTCATGTGGTCAGTATCAGTGGTCAATATCATGCTGGTCAGTATCTGTAGTCATGTGGTCAGTATTAGTGGTCAATTTCAATGGTCATGTGGTCAGTATCAGTGGTCATGTGGTCAAGATCAGTGGCAATGTGGTCAATATCAGTGGTCAATATCATGCTGGTCAATATCAGTGGCCATGTGGTCAGTATCTGTGGTCATGTGGTCAGTATTAGTGGCCATGTGATCAGTATCAATGGCCATGTGATCAATATCAGTGGCCTTGTGGTCTGCATCAGTGGCCATGTGGTCAGTATCAGAGGTCAATATCATGCTGGTCAATATCAGTGGCCTTGTGGTCAGTATCTGTGGTCATGTGATCAGTATCTGTGGTCATGTGATCAGTATCAGTGGCCATGTGGTCAATACCAATGGCCATGTGGTCAATATAAGTGGCCTTGTGGTCTGTATCAGTGGTCATGTGGTCAATATCAGCGGCCATGTGGTCAGTATCAGAGGTCAATATCATGGTGGTCAATATTAGTGGTCATATGGTCAGTATCAGTGGTCAATATCAGTGCCATGTGGTCAGTATCATGTTGTCAGTATCTGTGGTGATGTGGTAAATATCAGTGGCCATGTGGTCAATACCAGTGGCAGTGTGGTCAGTATCGGTGGTCAATATGTTGGTCAATATCAGCAGTCATGTGGTCAGTATCAGTGCTAATTATCAGTGGCCATGTAGTCAGTATCAGTGGCCTTGTGGTCATTATCAATGGCCACGTGGTCAATATCAGTGGTTAATATCAGTGGTCAGTATCAGTGGTCATGTGGTCAACATCATGTGGTCAATATCAGCAGCCATGCGGTCAATATCATGCTGGTCAATATCAATGGCCATGTAGTCAAAATCATTGGCCATGTTAGATAGTCGTCAGATTATCCTAACTGCACATCAAACAAAGCCATAAGTGCTCAGATCCCATCCTCAGCATATAGCGGTCGACAATACCAGCTCTGTGTTGGTTGACTTCTTCCTCGAACCCCCTGCATTAGTCCTCCTGTCTATCTTCAGACCTTTTGACTTGATATTCTTGCAGTCTGGTCAAGATTGCAGACTCACAGTCATCTCTCGGTTCATTTAATTCCCTGTGCCTCTCTGGCAGCATTCACTATGTCAGCACACTTGCTTGCCCAGGCAGCTGCCATGTCCTGTCTGGGTTAGGACATTTTTGGTTTTAAACAAACACCTTACCAAGGACTGATCATGAAATCTTAGGACATTTTGACCTCTCTGCCACTCAGTCCTCTGAAATATCAATTGCCCAACGCAAACCAGCAGTGGAACACACTGACTTACCCACTGTAATGTCCATCTCGTGGCTCTCCCCAAGAGAACGCAGCCGATACAGACAGCCACTCTGGTAGTAGTACTGAAGGACATACACACCGCCTGCAAGAAGATGGCCACATACAATCAACAGGTCAACTCCAGCAATGTCAATCACTGCATACAATAGAGACCTCTGCCTGTCCACAGACCACATAATCAGAACTACATGTTACATGCAAGGCTGTGACGCACAATTACATGCCACACACACGACTGTCTTAGAACTACATGTTATAGACACGACTGTCTCAGAACTACATGTTACATACAACTGTGACTCAGAACTACATTTTATACACACGACTGTTTTAGAACTACATGTTATAGACATGACTGTCTCAGAACTACATTTTATACACACGACTGTCTTAGAACTACATGTTATAGACACGACTGTCTCAGAACTACATGTTATAGACATGACTGTCTCAGAACTACATGTTATACACACGACTGTCTCAGAACTACATGTTATAGACATGACTGTCTCAGAACTACATGTTATAGACATGACTGTCTCAGAACTACATGTTATACACACAACTGTCTCAGAACTGCATGTTATACACACAACTGTCTTAGAACATGTTATACACATGACTGTCTCAGAACTACATGTTATAGACATGACTGTCTCAGAACTACATGTTATACACATAACTGTCTCAGAACTACATGTTATAGACATGACTGTCTCAGAAACAAATATGCTGCCATGGGTTTATACTAGGTATATTTCTGATGAACAGAAGAAGAAACTGAAATGAACAATGTGGGAAGGACACAGACTGAGCGGCTTGGGGTAGTTCAAGATAGGGGCACTTGGAGTGGGTGGGTTGAGGGTCTATGTCCCACTGGGAGATAGAGGGCAGGAGAAGATGAAAACAGGATACAAATGTAGCACATGAACATATCACATGAATGTAGCATGTGAGCATAGCACATGAACATAGCAAATGAACATAGCACTTGAACATAGCACATGCATGTAGCACATGAACATAGCACATAAACATAGCACATGAACATAGCACATGCATGTAGCACATGAACATAGCACATGAACATAGCACATGAAAATAGCATGTCAGCATAGCACAAGAACATAGCATATCTACATAGCACATGAACATAGCACATGAACATAGCATGTCAACATAGCACATGAACATATCATGTGAACATAGTACATGAACATAGCATGTCAACATAGCACATGAACATAGCATGTCAACATAACACATGAACATAGCATGTCAATATAGCACATGAACATAGCATGTCAACATAGCACATGAACATAGCATGTCAACATAGCACATGAACATAGCATGTCAACATAGCACATGAACATAGCATGGCAACATAGCACATGAACATAGCATGTCAACATAGCACATGAACATAGCACATAAATATAGCACATGAACATAGCATGTCAACATAGCACATGAACATAGCACACGAACATAGCATGTCAACATATCACATGAACATAGCACATGAACATAGCATGTCAACATAGCACATGCACATAAACATAGCACATGAACATAGCATGTCAACATAGCACATGAACATAGCATGTCAACATAGCACATGAACATAGCATGTCAACATAGCACATGAACATAGCACATGAACATAGCACATGAAATAGCATGTCAACATAGCACATGAACATAGTACATGAACATAGCATGTCAACATATCACATGAACATAACACATGAACATAGCACATGAACATAGCATGTCAACATAGCACATGCACATAAACATAGTACATGAACATATCACATGAACATAGCATGTCAACACAGCACATGAACATAGCACTTGAACATAGCACATGAACATAGCGTGTCAACATAGCACATGAACATATCATGTCAACACAGCACATGAACATAGCACATAAACATAGCATGTCAACATATCACATGAACATAGCACATGAACATAGCATGTCAACATAGCACATGAACATAGCATGTCAACATAGCACATAAACATAGCATGTCAACATAGCACATGAACATAGCATGTCAACATAGCACATGAACATAGCATGTCAATATAGCACATGAACATAGCATGTCAACATAGCACATGAACATAGCACATGGAAATAGCATGTCAACATAGCACATGAACATAGTACATAAACATAGCATGTCAACATAGCACATGAACATAGCATGTCAACATATCACATGAACATAGCATGTCAACATATCACATGAACATAACACATGAACATAGCACGTGAAATAGCATGTCAACATAGCACATGCACATAAACATAGCATGTCAACACAGCATATGAACATAGCACATGAACATAGCATGTCAACACAGCACATGAACATAGCTCAGGAACATAGCACATGAACATAGCGTGTCAACATAGCACATGAACATAGCATGTCAACACAGCACATGAACATAGCTCAGGAACATAGCACTTGAACATAACACATGAACATAGTGTGTCAACACAGCACATGAACATAGCTCAGGAACATAGCACTTGAACATAGCACATGAACATAGCGTGTCAACATAGCACATGAACATAGCGTGTCAACATAGCACATGAACATAGCACATGAACACAGCACATAAACACATCACATGAATGCAGCACATGAACATAGCACATAAAAACAGCACACAAATGCAGCACATAAATAAAATTCAGTCCATCACTACTATAAATTAGTGTGTATGGACTACGCTTGAGTTCAAAGCGAGCTAGCGCAATTAAAGAAAAATAAAACAAACATGAACACAGCACACGAGCGCAGTACATAAACGCAGCATATGAGCACATCAACGTAAGCAAGAGGTGAATGAAAACATGCACAACATTAATCAGAAAAAGTTGCCAAATGTGAACATACAAATGATTCTAAGACGGCTGGTACTCTACTAGAAATAGCAAACATATATAAGTGAAGGTGTATCATGAGGTTAACTTAGACGCATAAATGTAGGAATTACATGAAGTTAGGCATATGAATGTAGGAATTACATGAACTTAGACATATGAATGTAGGAATTACATTAAGTTAGACAAATAAATGTAAGAATTAAATGAACGAACAATTTAACTTTATTTTCAAAGGGTCACAAATTGGGTACACAGACCCACTTACATTCGGTCCTTCCAATCACTCATCTTTCATTCATAATTGTGTGTATTACATTCACATAGGAAAAAAAAACACTGTCAAATGAAAGTTGTAAACATTAGCAATGCATATTACCATGTTATGAGACAGGTAGGCAAGCAGACAAACGTACACACACATGTTCATAAACACAAACATACAAACCTGCATACATACTTACATCATATACCCAAACTCTCACAGTTATGCACCAACTCAATAACACACAAATACACACTCCCTCGCATACATATATACTTTCTCACAATCACAAACTCACTAACAAAAGTTTAGCTTTTTTTACATACGCATGCATTCATGCGCAACACACACAAACACACATACGTACTGAGACAGATGACAAACAAACAGATGTGGGTACGCACTGAGATATATGACAAACAGGAGGTGCTGGTAGCGGAACATGCTGTACGTGTACCCATCAGGCCTGCAAATAGAACAACATATCTATACATATATTACACACATACGTGTACCTATCAGGCCTGCAAATAGAATAACATATCTATACATATATTACACACATACGTGTACCTATCAGGCCTGCAAATAGAACAACATATCTATACATATATTACACACATATGTGTACACATCAAGCCTGTAAATAGAACAACATATCTATACATATATTACACACATATGTGTACACATCAAGCCTGCAAATAGAACAACATATCTATACATATATTACACACATATGTGTACACATCAAGCCTGTAAATAGAACAATATATCTATACATATATTACACAGATATGTGTACACATATGGCCTGCAAATAGAACAACGTATCTATACATACTTTACACACATATATGTAAACACCAGGCCTGCAAATAGAACAACATGTCTATACATACATTACACACATATGTGTACACATCAAGCCTGCAAATAGAACAACATATCTATACATATATTACACACATATGTGTACACATCAAGCCTGCAAATAGAACAACATATCTATACATATATTACACATATGTGTAATATTACACACATATATGTAAACACCAGGCCTGCAAATAGAACAACATGTCTATACATACATTACACACATATGTGTACATATGTACATGCAAAACATACATTCACACATACAGTGGTGACTAAGGAAAACAAAAGCTAAGCCAACACTTCCAGAGTCAGGACTGTGATCAGACCTCCCAGCCCTGGCTGTCATTTTCAGCAGCTGTATGTCGAACAGACTCTGTCGTTATTTTAACATGGGGCGATCATGTCTAGCAGGGCCTTGTAGCACAACCAAGGAGCATCCTTACCCTGTAGGATATCCTAACCATATGGGGCATCTTTACCATGTGGGACATCCATACATTGTGGGACATCCATGTCTAACAATGACTGCAAGTACTGACAAACTATTAAATGGGTTTGACAGACAAACTTATCAAAGGATCTGACAGACAAACTAATAAATGGGTTTGACAGACAAACTTATCAATGGGTCTGATAGACAAACTTATCGATGGGTCTGATGAACAAACTTATCAATGGGTCTGACAGACAAACTTATCTATGGGTCTGAATGACAATCTTATCAAAGGGTCTGACAGACAAACATCAATGGGTTTTACAGACAAACTTATCAATGGTAACAGACAAGACAGACATTCATACAAACTTAATAGTAGGTTCTGAAATACAAAGACAGATATGAAGGTCAAACTCTTACCATATCAAACTGATAGCTGCACAAACCGTGGATATGAAATGGTGAGTTAACCACCAACCCTTGATCCTGCACAGAAAGACAATCATTAAACAATCTAGTTAAATATCTGTCACAATCAAGATAATAACCTGCAACAATCAAGATAATACTGTACTGACACCTTGCCGTCTTGACAAATGATAGTTATTGTGTTGTTGTTTTTTTAAATGCACAATAACCTCTCCATAGCACAAAGCCTGAGCTGAATTGTAGAGACCATGTGTTGCCCATGCAGCATGATCCCTCTCTCGGCCCTGCCTAGTTTACTCCAGAGGAAAGGTAACACCAATACATCTAGAACAAGGCAAGCTGCAGAAGCTTCTGGATCAGAAAAACAATGCTCTAACTGTCCGCCTATTGGAGCTTCCATCCTAGATCAGTTGCCAACCAAGGCTTAGGGCCTGGTCTGCCCTGCCATGACATTTAGTATTAAGTTGTGTTTCCTCACACTAGGTAAGGTTTTTTCACGCATGCATGCATGCACGCACGCACGCACGCACACACCCCCAATCCCACTCAAATTGAGCTTCTCTGCTTGAAGATGTTGGCACAATGTGAGGTGTCGAGTTTGGTGAACGCCATCCACCATTCAGTGCTAACAGAAAGCAGGTAATACCATCTACTGTCATACGGTAGCTCAGTCATATCTGACAACAGAATGTTACAGGGGTTACAGAAGAAGGTCTGGTACAAGGTACAACCCAATGTCCAGGGTTACAGAAGAAGGTATGGGAAAAGGTACAATGCAGTGTCCAGGGTTACAGGAGAAGATCTGGTACAAGGTACAACGCACCCAGGGTTACAGGAGAAGGTACAACCCAATGTCCAAGGGTTACAGAAGAATGTCTGGGAGAAGGGACATACACAATATAAACTACAACATACCTAGAGCCGTTCACTCGAAGAATGCTCTCCCTTATTGTCAGCGTACAATAGTACCATACAAGCAGGAAGTTTCAGCACAGCATCGCACCACCTGCAACAAGGAGATGAGAGGATGAGCCTAGCATGTAACATTCACTTCACAACTGACATAACATACACATATATCACATCAATCACCACTCATACAAAGGTCAGCCGCAACAGAACTACATTACTGTCAGGTGCAATGTCAACAGACATTGGTGGTAAATGTTTGCCACATCACATGATGACCAGAGTTTCAGACCCGTATGTGTTCTTGGCCAGCCATTCAAGTGTTTATCTTTGTCTTCCCTTTCTCTGTTCCCACCAAGTTTTCCAGTTGTCACTAAATTTTGAAGTTTATTTCTCCTCAAAAACGTCACAAAACCTTGATATGCTACATCTAATTTCTCTAATTAATTTACGGTTATCATTTGCATCTTGTATAACTTCCTCATTTGTTTTCTGTCTGTCCATGGTATTCTTTGCATTTCCCTGAGAAAGAACATTTCCACTGTCATTAGATATCCATGCTTCACATGCATACAATAGTATGCTATACAGCACGTAAACTCTCATTTTCTCACAGCAATTGACAGCTTTATATGAGTCAATATTGAAAAAAATAAACAACACATTGCATGGACAGAAACATGAATGAGATGTTCCTCAAATGTGCCATACAGATTACATGTTACCCACATACTGACCACATAAAGTAAGGGCATAACTTTGAATTCTTAACATGCCTTATCAAATGTAAGTGGGCTTTACTTACTGCTGCTGCTGCAACTACTCCTGCTGTTACCACTGGTACTAATACAAACCTACAACCACCATTACCATGGCAGCTGCTGCTACAACTACTACTTCTACCACTACTGTTGATGCTCTTACTATTACTACCACAACTACCACTTTTGCTACTACTACTACTACTTCTGCTATTTCTACTGGTGTTGCTGGTGCTCCTACTATTACTATCACAACTATTACTTGTACTTCTATTTCCACTACTACTATTGCTGTTGCTCCTACTATAACTACACCTTTTACTTTTAATACAACAACAACTACTACTACTGTTGCTACTGCTACTATTACTACTACTACTATTATTACTGCTGCTGCTTCTTCTGCTACTACCACAACTACTATTGCAGTGTCTGCCAGGAAGATGGTACAAGCTGACAAATGAAGGCTACCTGCCCTGGCAGAATCATCACCTGGTTGGCTAGAATCTTTAATTCACTCCCAGCACACATCTCTCTATTGTCTTACTAGCGATAAGAACCCTCGCCCTACGACATGCCACATGGACAGGCTATTCCCTCAGCCATCTCTCTACATGCAGCCTGACAGCATCACATGTAAACAACTGACCTTGAACTGAGCAGGAAACCAGAGACGAAGGCCAGCGCCAGGATTATATAAGTGACCGTCAGCTTGAATGTTTCGTAGTCCTTCTTGTAGATGAACCTGGATGAGAATGGAGAGAGTGATCACCTGATGCAAGTTACCAAGAGCTAGCTACATACTATTTACTGCTGAATGGTGCAGAAACCTGGACCACAAACAAGTGAAGATTGGGTAGCTAAATTCTCTGAACGACTACAGTTGTAACTCCAAAGTCAATGCCTTGGCATTAGGTTGAAGCTCTGAAGGAGGCTTCCATCTATTGGAATAAAAGAGAACCTCCTGCTGTCCTTTGGGAGATGAAAGCCAGAAGCAGGAGAAGAATCCTGCGCAGGTATCTCATCTCTACTGCTGCACTGTCTGCCTTTAGCTTTGTGGTCAATGCTCAGGTGTGGCACTGGCAAGACTGGACAGAACAAACAGTAGTTTTAGCAATGCTCTTCTATTTCTGGAGCCACACAAGATATTCTGTCATGTTTGCAACATGTGCCCAATGATCAGGCCAACTTTGATACACTTCAATTCATTCCAGCATTTATTTTGCCACCAGATGATATTATGCTGCCTGGCTTTGTGACATTCCTAACTTATTTTAGCCATTGACTTTTCAACACACGTTTTGTTTCTGTTCTCTCCCTCTGTCTCTCTCTCCCTCTCTCTCACACACATATATAAGCATGCACATATGAGATGACACTGTTGTGAGCTGGCATTGTGTATCACATAATCAGCAAGTATTGTGTATCACATCATCCATACATCACAAGCACTGTTGCATCCACAAGGGATGATAGAAAATTGATCATCTGTGTTTGCTATGTGCTAGGCACACCTGTTTCACGTATGCATCAGTTCTCAAACCAGGCAATTACTTCTCATATTTACCTTGGCAAATATATTGTATTTCACTCAATAAAACTGACTGTAATACGTAATATGTCATCTGATTATACAGTAATATATGAGGGTAAATTAATAAGTAAGGCACAAATGGCTGTAGAAAAATAACTAAATATGGTAACAACTTGAAACCAGTTTTTTTTTAATACATACATTGTCCCTTTATTTCTCAACATAATTTCCACCAACATTGATGCACTTATCCCATCGTTTTATCAGTCCTCCCAAACCAGCTGTATAGAACTGTGTACTCTGTTTTCTAAACTATGCATTGGCACCTTGCTGTCTTGACAGACGATAGTTTGTGCTTTAAAAAGGCATAATAACTTTTACCTATGGCGGTAGCGAATGTGACTGATAAGGCCAATTGGCGCTGTAAATGTCCGTTCACAGTGGGTGCATGTGAACATGTGGTCATTTCCACCATCATGCACCATCTTACGTCTCACACGCTCGGTGTGTGACTTATCTGCAATAATTTTCTCCTTTATCTTTATTCCATTTCTGATGTTTGCCCTCCATGCAACACGTTCAGCGGCAACTTGCTCCCAATGTGCATTATCAATGCCTGTATCAATCATGTCCCGTAGTAGAGGCCGACCCTGAGATCTCTTACCCATCTGTAATTCACCAAAACAGATGTCCTTTGGTATTCTACCATCATCCATCCTCCTAAGATGTCCTATCCATCTAAGTCTACGAAGACTGAGCATGGAATAAACCGTCACACAACCTGATCTTTCCAATACTTCAGTATTTGTGATTTTGTCTTGCCACTTAATACCAAGAATTCTTCGCAGACACCGCATATGAAAGCTGTTTAAACGTTTCTCTTGGTGTGAGTAAGTTGTCCAGGTTTCACTGCCATAAAGAAGAGTACTAAGGACACAGGCTTGATAGACAAGGACTTTTGTTTTGGCAGTAAGCTTCCTGTTCTCCCAGACTCTTTTTCTTAACCTGTTCATTATTGTTGCTGTCTTACCAATCTGGATGTTTATTTCCTGATCTAGGGATAATTTGCTATTTACCACTGATCCTAGATATGTAAAATGGTCTACCATCTCTAGTTCGGCGTCGTCAATAAAGACTGAAGGTACCCCATGTGCACCTTGTGACATAATCTGTGTTTCAGTGGTGCACTTCTTTTGATCATTGGACCACAGGCTTTCCTTTATTCCTTCATACATCCTTCTTATGTTTCCCTTATCACTTGCGATTTGAATGGACTCACATAACTTGATCCAATAATCATTTGCACACTGCCTTTTTGCTGACTTTTGCACATCCTTTCTAGCTTGCCTTAGCTCACTCAGAGTGTTACGCGTTGGGCCTCTCCATAGCACAAAGCCTGGGCTAAAATATAGAGATCATGTGTTGCCCATGCAGCATGATCCTTCTCTCGGCCTGCCTAGTTCACTCCAGAGGAAAGGTAACACCTCTACATCTGGAACAAGACAAGCTGCAGAAGCTGCCGGATCAGCAAAGCAATGCTCTAACTGTCCGCCTGTCGGAGCTTCTATCCTAGACCAGCCGCCAACCAAGGCTTAGGGCCTGGTCTGCCCTGCCATGACATTTTGTCTTTAGGTTGCATTTCCTCGCACCAGGGTAAGGCTTGTACCCTCCCAATTGCGCTCTTCCGCCCAAAGCCATTGGCACAATGTGGGGTGTCGGGTTTGTTTCGGGTTTCTAAACCACGTTTTCACTTTACATTCAACTTTCGGCATCACTCAGTGAAACGTCTCCCGCCAAGGTGGTTTTTTCAGTGGACCCTAGGGATTTCCCGTAAAGCGGTGCATAGCTGGGTAGAAAAAGTTACAAGGGCGAGTCAATAAGTAAGTCATACAGTTTTATGGGATGGCGGGTAAATGAAAACAAAGCACGCAGTTCTATGCAGCCGGTTTGGGAAGACTGATAAAACAATGGGATAAGTGCATCAATGTTGGTGGAAATTATGTTGAGAAATAAAGGGACAATGTCTGTATAAATATAAACTGGTTTCAAGTTGTTATCATAGTTAGTTATTTTTCTACAGCCATTTGTGACTTACTTATTAACTTACCCTCGTATATTTATTAAAAAGCAGACAGGAAACTAGTTGATTTGAGCTGAGTTAAGGTTGAGCTAAAAACCAACATCACTGCACTCAAGACATTCCCACATGCGCCCCAACCCTCTTCCAACAGCCAGCGAAGAGTCATACTACTAATCGTTCCAACTGCTATGTGATTGAAAGTTCTCCTGGTCTTCCTCTCAATTTTGAGATTTATCCAGAACCCCTGCTGATCCCCCACCATATCATCCTCTCCACATATGGGTTCTTAATCTGTTCCCCAGCTTCTCCACCTGGTCCCACAGGCGCACCATAACCTCTCACCTGTCCATAAGTAATCTACCACCGAGAGGCGCATTCCCTGCCAGCCTGTCAATTCCCCCAACTCCCACATGACAAGGGCAGAAAATCAAAGCACTTCTCACAATCTGTGATCTCTGAAACTACAAATGTAAACTTCTAGCCATGACGATAATGATTCCAGTTTCAAAGTCATCATCATCATCACCATGTATCAGATTCTGTGCAGAACACCGCCCTCATCCTGGCTTGGCCAACAAGACTCTCTATCCTCTGCCAGCTCTCCCGCCTCAAGTGCATCCATGCCCAATATGTCTGCAATGTTCTGTGCCCATCTTTGAGCTGGTCCACCCCAGCCTCTTGTTCCAGCAACATTGCCTTCTATCCCTGTTCTCTCCCAGCCACTGCGACCTTTAAAATGGCAACAATATTTTATGAGACATGATGCTGGTTATCAGCAGTTGTCTTCCATATTCAAATTGTGCTGAATGTCTGTGTTGTCCATGGTCTTGGCCCATGATATTGTCAGAACTATGAAGCTCAACAACCCTGGTTTTCTTCTTAAGTGATTGTCAAATAAGCAATAATTCACATCCAGCTGCCAAATTCCTGTTACCAACAAATCCACTTATTTGTGTCACATCTGAAAGGGACACAACTGAAGCCCCAAGAACAGATTTTGTGGAATAAGATGGCCACCCTGCACTCCATTCCCAAAGAGTCCTTCCTGAAATCCTTCCAACAATGATGGGACCTCAGAAAGTCCCAGGAAAAGTCCTTCCTGAAATCCTTCCAACAATGATGGGACCTCAGAAAGTCCCAGGAAAAGTCCTTCCTGAAATCCTTCGAACAATGACAGGACCAAAGAAAGCCCCAGGAAAAGTCCTTCCTGAAATCCTTCCAACAATGATGGACCTCAGAAAGTCCCAGGAAAAAGTCCTTCCTGAAATCCTTCCAACAATGATGGGACCTCAGAAAGTCCCAGGAAAAGTCCTTCCTGAAATCCTTCGAACAATGACAGGACCAAAGAAAGCCCCAGGAAAAGTCCTTCCTGAAATCCTTCCAACAATGATGGGACCTCAGAAAGTCCCAGGAAAAGTCCTTCCTGAAATCCTTCCAACAATGATGGGACCTCAGAAAGTCCCAGGAAAAGTCCTTCCTGAAATCCTTCGAACAATGACAGGACCAAAGAAAGCCCCAGGAAAAGTCCTTCCTGAAATCCTTCAACAATGATGGGACCTCAGAAAGTCCCAGGAAAAGTCCTTCCTGAAATCCTTCCAACAATGATGGGACCTCAGAAAGTCCCAGGAAAAGTCCTTCCTGAAATCCTTCGAACAATGACAGGACCAAAGAAAGCCCCAGGAAAAGTCCTTCCTGAAATCCTTCCAACAATGATGGGACCTCAGAAAGTCCCAGGAAAAGTCCTTCCTGAAATCCTTCCAACAATGATGGGACCTCAGAAAGTCCCAGGAAAAGTCCTTCCTGAAATCCTTCCAACAATGACAGGACCAAAGAAAGCCCCAGGGAAAGTCCTTCCTGAAATCCTTCCAACAAATGACGGGACCTCAGAAAGTCCCAGGAAAAGTCCTTCCTGAAATCCTTCCAACAAATGACGGGACCTCAGAAAGTCCCAGGAAAAGTCCTTCCTGAAATCCTTCCAACAATGACAGGACCACAGAAAGTCCCAGGGAGAGTCCTTCCTGAAATCCTTCCAAAAATGATAGGACCACAGAAAGTCCCAGGAAAAGTCCTTCCTGAAATCCTTCCAACAATGATGGGACCTCAGAAAGTCCCAGGAAAAGTCCTTCCTGAAATCCTTCCAACAATGACAGGACCACAGAAAGTCCCAGGGAAAGTCCTTCTTGAAATCCTTCCAAAAATGACGGGACCACAGAAAGTCCCAATGAAAGTCCTTCCTGAAATCCTTCCAACAATGATAGGACCACAGAAAGTCCCAATGAAAGTCCTTCCTGAAATCCTTCCAACAATGACAGGACCACAGAAAGTCCCAGGGAGAGTCCTTCCTGAAATTCTTCCAACAATGACAGGACCACAGAAAGTCCCAGGGAGAGTCCTTCCTGAAATCCTTCCAACAATGACAGGACCACAGAAAGTCCCAGGGAGAGTCCTTCCTGAAATCCTTCCAACAATGACAGGACCACAGAAAGTCCCAGGGAGAGTCCTTCCTGAAATCCTTCCAACAATGACAGGACCTTAGAAAATCACAAGGAGAGCACTTTGAAGGAGATTGAAACTTCAGATCTCCAGGTGAGCAACTGTATTTTTCCTGGTCAAAGGTGACCTACCAGACCTTCAAATACCCGGCCCACTATACCAACAGGGAACTGCAACCTGTGTTCAGCTAAAGTGGAACTCCAAATGATGGGTGGGGTCATCATGAGAACTGGCTGATGGTGGATTGAGACAGAGACCAACAGGATGGCTTGGTATTACTGTACATGTTAGCCTAGCAGTCCAATTCAATCACAACTGATGAAGGATTTTTACTCATTGCCAACAAATACCTTCGTGGTCAACCCACATTTGTGAAGAATTGGAGGGGAAAGACATGAATGAGAAAAGGATTTAAAGATAATAAAGGTTAAGAAGAGAGAGAGATAGCAAGAGATAGGGGAGGGAGGGGAGAGTGAGAGTGAGAGAGGGTGGGGAGAGACAGAGAGGGTGGGGAGAGAGGGAGAGGGGAGAGGGGAGAGAGAGGGGGAAAGGAGAGAGAAGGGGAGGGAGGAAGATGAGGAAAGGGAGAGGGGAAATAGAGGAAACGAAGGGACTGGAGAGTGATGGGAAGGAAAAATTATAAAAGATGATGGGGAGGAGGGAGAGAGAGAGAGAGAGAGAGAGAGAGAGAGAGAGAGAGAGAGAGAGAGAGCAAACGAACGAACGAACGAACAAACAACCAAACTTTATTTTAAAAGGGTAACATATTGGGCATGCAGGCCCGTCTTAAATTCGGCCCTTTCAATCACTCATCTTTCATTCATCAAATGTGCATGTTACATTAACATTGGGGAAAAAACATTGTCAAATGGATTTTGTAAGCATAAACAATGCATATTATGCATGATACATTCACATGAGAAAACCAAAAAAAAACATTGTCAAATGAAAGTTGTAAACATAAACAGTGCATATTGCAATGTTGTGAGACACATCCCCCATCCACCCTCATATCCCGCAGCCACCAACACACCCCCCACCCACCAAACCTCCCCCACCCACCCACACATACCTCCACGCACTCACACAGAACCAGGCGAACATACATGCCGCCACACACCCACTGATCCCCCACCCACACACATTTCCCCAAGAAGAAGAAGAAGAAGAAGAAGAAGAAGAAGAAGAAGAAGAAGAAGAAGAAGAAGAAGAAGAAGAAGAAGAAGAAGAAGAAGAAGAAGAAGAGAGAGAGGAGGAGGAGGAGTAGGAGGATGAGGAGGAGAAGAAGAAGAAGAAGAAGAAGAAGAAGAAGAAGAAGAAGAAGAAGAAGAAGAAGAAGAAGAAGAAGAAGAAGAAGAAGAAGAAGAAGAAGAAGAAGAAGAAGAAGAAGAAGAAGAAACCACACACACATACCCCCGCCAACCCACATATCCCGCTACTCTCACAATCTTTCCCCACCCACCCACACACACATCAGCCAACCTACACCCACTCACCCACCCAATATCCGCCACCTCTCAACTACACATCCCCACCTATACACACATCCCCACCCATAAACACATCTCCCCCACCCATAACCCAAAAACACACACCTCCCACCCACACACACCCCGCCACCCACATATACCCCACCCACACACATCCGCCGCTCACACGCATCTTCTAACAACTACACACCTCCCCCAACCCATACACTCATCTCTCACACACATCCACCCACTCACGTACTCATCCATCAACCACTCACACCCACACATCACCCACGCGCCCATCAACACATGCATCTCTCATCTACCCTCCCATCCACACACACCCCAACCACCCAGCCAAACACACATCCCCCATCCTCGCATACATCCTTCAATCACCTGCACATCCCACACCTCCCCCCTCCCACACAAAACTCCACCCATAAACACATTCCCCCCACACACACATTCCCCATACACATCCCTGCCCACACATCTTCCCACCCACTCACACATCCTCCACCTACAAACATCCTCACCACCCACACATACATCCTCCACCCACTCACATTTACCCCATCCACACACACACTCCCACCCACACAGACATATCCCATTCACAGACACCCGCCACTCATTACACATCCATCCCTCAACCCACACAATCTCCTACACACCCATTCACCCACCCAAACACACACTCCCTACCCACAACCCCTCCCAACCCACCAACACCCACATACTTCCAACTATCCTCTCAAATATCCCCCCACACACACACACACATATCCCTCACACACAGAGAGAGAGAGAGGGGAGAGAGAGAGAGAGAGAGAGAGAGAGAGAGAGAGAGAGAGAGAGAGAGAGAGAGAGAGAGAGAGAGAGAGAGAGAGAGAACAAACGAACGAACAAACAACCAAACTTTATTTTAAAAGGGTAACATATTGGGCATGCAGGCCCGTCTTAAATTCGGCCCTTTCAATCACTCATCTTTCATTCATCAAATGTGCATGTTACATTAACATTGGAGAAAAAACATTGTCAAATGGATTTTGTAAGCATAAACAATGCATATTATGCATGATACATTCACATGAGAAAACCAAAAAAAAACATTGTCAAATGAAAGTTGTAAACATAAACAGTGCATATTGCAATGTTGTGAGACACATCCCCCATCCACCCTCATATCCCGCAGCCACCAACACACCCCCCACCCACCAAAACCTCCCCCACCCACCCACACATACCTCCACGCACTCACACAGAACCAGGTGAACATACATGCCGCCACACACCCACTGATCCCCCACCCACACACATTTCCCCAAGAAGAAGAAGAAGAAGAAGAAGAAGAAGAAGAAAGAAGAAGAAGAGAAGAAGAAAGAAGAAGAAGAAGAAGAAGAAGAAGAAGAAGAAGAAGAAGAAGAAGAAGAAGAAGAAGAAGAAGTAGAAGAAGGAGGAGGAGGAGGAGTAGGAGGATGAGGAGGAGGAGGAGAAGAAGAAGAAGAAGAAGAAGAAGAAGAAGAAGAAGAAGAAGAAGAAGAAGAAGAAGAAGAAGAAGAAGAAGAAGAAGAAGAAGAAGAAGAAGAAGAAGAAGAAGAAGAAGAAGAAGAAGAAACCACACACACATACCCCCGGCCAACCCACATATCCCGAACTCTCACAATTTTCCCCACCACCCACACACACATCAGCCAACCTACACCCACTCACCCACCCAATATCCGCCACCTCTCAACTACACATCCCCACCTATACACACATCCCCACCCATAAACACATCTCCCCCACCCATAACCCAAAAACACACACCTCCCACCACACACACACCCCGCCACCCACATATACCCCACCCACACACATCCGCTGCTCACACGCATCTTCTAACAACTACACACCTCCCCCAACCCATACACTCATCTCTCACACACATCCACCCACTCACGTACTCATCCATCAACCACTCACACCCACACATCACCCACCAACACATGCATCTCTCATCTACCCTCCCATCCACACACACCCCAACCACCCAGCCAAACACACATCCCCCATCCTCGCATACATCCTTCAATCACCTGCACATCCCACACCTCCCCCCTCCCACACAAAACTCCACCCATAAACACATTCCCCCCACACACACATTCCCCATACACATCCCTGCCCACACATCTTCCCACCCACTCACACATCCTCCACCTACAAACATCCTCACCACCCACACATACATCCTCCACCCACTCACATTTACCCCATCCACACACACACTCCCACCCACACAGACATATCCCATTCACAGACACCCGCCACTCATTACACATCCATCCCTCAACCCACACAATCTCCTACACACCCATTCACCCACCCAAACACACACTCCCTACCCACAACCCCTCCCAACCCACCAACACCCACATACTTCCAACTATCCTCTCAAATATCCCCCCACACACACACACACATATCCCTCACACACAGAGAGAGAGAGAGGGGAGAGAGGGGAGAGAGAGAGAGAGAGAGAGAGAGAGAGAGAGAGAGAGAGAGAGAGAGAGAGAGAGAGAGAGAGAGAGAGAGAGAGAGAGAGAGAGAGAGAATGATTTAACAATATTTATTTCCAAAGGGTTGAGCATTTAGCACATAGGACCATCTGACACTCTGTTCTTCTTTTCTCTCTGCTCTCATACATTATTTATTCATACATCACAGAGAGTCAGACAGACAAGCTGACAGACAGGATGTATGTGTCACCGCTTGTAGCCACAATTTGTTCCACATGCTATGAAGTGAACTGCCCTTAAGTGGGCAACGGAAACAGAAAAGAAATGACAAACTGCACAAACCACAATGTACTTACTTAGCTTCTTTTGTCAGCAATGAGACGTTGACCTGGCCAAGAATGATTCTCAGATACAGCCTGAAACAAAAGCGCCAACATGACAAATAATCACAACCTTTCATCAGAACCAGAAGTGGGTGCATTGGTTTAGCAGTTAGGTCATTACACTGATAATGGCAATTGCATTTTTCTTGAAGACTCCTGGGGGTCATCACTGGAGCTACAGTAGTTCATGCTTTGTGCGACGCTTTCAGCAGGCCGCCCTGTGGAAAGAGACTGAGCCATATGGGATAAAACCTGATGCAATGAAGTCAATCCTCTTGACTTATTTAAGACTGATAATGGCATGGACGTGGTTGGGCAAGGGTTTGATGCCTATACTCAATCTTCGCTATGGGAGAGAATGACTGACTATCACTGCATACACTCAGACCTACAAAATATGGTGGTCCCAACCCTTCACATATCCACAGCTAGTCCCTGTTATAGGACCTTCACATAGCCACAGCTAGTTCCTGTTACAGGACCTTCACATACCCACAGCTAGTTCCCATTACAGGACCTTCACATAGCCACAGCTTGTTCCTGTTACAGGACCTTCACATACTGTCAGCATCCCCAATAAGCCCTTACAGGAGTAAGGAGTTAACACTAGGCTAGTAGAGAGACACCCAGACAGGGAAGACACCGACTGCTATTAATACCTCGCAGGGAGACACATTTGTATCAGACCAGAGGGCAAAGAGTACGGATGAGCGAGGGCTTTCCCCAAGCAATTGGGTTGCTGGTAACCGTGATATGTCAGGTTACTCAAACTCACCAGCCAGCGTGCTGGCCAGTCCAGGCACGCAATAGTAGCAACTGCACGGAGGGGAAAAGGGCCCGTGCTGGTCCACGCTATGTGTAGCGGGACAGACTGACTGGAGACGGTAGAGAGGTCGGACGTATCCTTGACCAATACGATAGCTTTCTATGCCATAGGCAAACTTAGGGCTATATCATTTAGATTGTGTAATGCTAGCATCACCTATCATCACATTGATATATTCATATTGTGTAACCATGATGAAGCCTAATGCTTGTAGAGCCATTCACATGTCGGCTCGGAATAAATTGCATTCCTTTCGCAAATGTCATGAATTGTTATTTCGTGCAGTGCGAAAGTAGCGGAGTCTTGAAAGCTGCAGCGCACAGGTCGCTGACAGGCTAGACCCCGAATTGGTGTCAGAAGTGGGAAAAGAACCAACGCAAGCTGCGAATTAAGGTCAGAACACATTGAACGAACGCCAGCAGTACAATTACTGTCAGATTTCAGTGAACGTTTTCTGAACAGCCATAGCAGGCAGTTGTAGTAATATTCGACGAGCAGTTAACACCAACATGCAAGTGGTATTATAAACCACTAAACGAACGCTAACTATCGATAAATATTACAAAGTTCTGTGCCAGAATTAGTTCAATGCACATTTCGACATTTGTGATGTATGATATATTGCAAAGTAATACAAATATTATTGTGATACATGCTATAAATTAAATTTTTTTCTTGTGGTGATTATACGATCGCCCAATTTGTGGAGTGTGACCACAAGTGATATAAATTAGATCGGTAAAAGTGTGAAATTCTACCAATATTATTTAGAAAGTATGTTATTAAATTAAAAGCAATTGAAATGTATAAGATCATCAGTGACATCACCATCGTAACCACCGTGTACATTGTCATTGCGTGTGATACAGCCATCAATGTCACCATTCTACGAAATCATTAAATAGAGTAGCGACGAACTGCAGCCTAGAACGAAGGTACGCCAGAGTCAAACGGCGAAGACAAGACGACATTGACGGCCATACGACTAATCATCTCACTTATCATCTAACAATCATTCAGACGATCATATCATTCATCATTAATACCATCTATCACTATTTATCACATTCTCATTCACCCATCGCATGAAATAGGAAATTATAGTAACATCGTTATGAAATATGAAATATTGGATAAAATATGATGAATTGTGAGCTTGTATTTACAACGTAAGCGTGTGTCTAATTTTTGCTGCTCTACCAACCAGAACGCAGCCGTGTGTCAGCAAATCAAACAGTGTGTAGTGTGAATGACTGCGGTGGAACATCCCAAGTACCGCACTATCCAACAAATTAGATGAGTATATTTCCGAATATTTCGATATGCTCTAACGTAATCATGCATCTTCCTTTCCAGCAAATGATGTACATGTACTAACACATTATTGTATATTATTCTGTGCATATTATTATATTATCATTTTGAACTAACATTACGCCACAAAATGGCGTCACTAAATGAATGTATCCAGGCGGGCATCGCCATGGGCCACACTGGAGATAAGCTAGAAAAATGGGCAGATCAAAAGTATAAAGAAGAATCAGAAAGAAAAGCTGCTCTTGACAGAGATGAAAGAGCATTAGAAAGACAACATCATAAAGAAATGAAAGAGATCGAGGAGGCTACTAAGCTAAAGATGAAGGAAATGGAGGTAGATTCTAACATACAAATAGCCTCTAGCAAACAAAAGAGCCAAGAAGAACAAAACAAATTCAGTAAATACAAAGGCCTCATTAAACCATATACGGTAGGTGATTCAATCAGCGCATGGACTGAAAATATAGAGTTCCAACTAAAAACACAGAAAATACCTTTAGAGGATTGGGCAATGATTTACATGAGGAATCTGAGTGGGGAGCCTTTAAAAGTAATAGAATCCATACCTAATGATCTTAGAAACAATTACCAGTACATACACGATAGAATAATGCAACATTTTCTTTTGGACGCTACTGGTTACCAAATTCAATTCTCACAGATTAAACCAAAAGCAACTGAAACGTTCTTAGACTACATTTCTAACGTACAGAGCACATTTAAAAAATGGACTAAGGCGGCTAAAGTAGGTAACAGTTATGAAAAACTTGAAGAGCTAATAGTAATGGACAAAGTTGTGTCGACAGTACCTACCCCTTTTGCTAAATTCTTACAACAGTCAGATATTGAGTCCATTCAACAACTAGAAAAACGGGGGTCAGCTTTTTTTTCCTCTAATCGGGACATATTCAAAAAATACATCATATGACACAGAAATTACAGCTTTTGCAAACAGAGTCCCTGATAGATCCTACAAGCAGAAAGACTATAGTAAGAAGGACAAACCATATCAGAAACCACCTCGATGTAATTATTGCACTCTGTTTCACCCAACATATTCGATGTGTGATAAAAACCCCACATATCCGGCACACCTAGAACAAGTGTTAAAGAAGCAAGAAAGCAGGAGATCATCGTTTAAACGTGCTGTAAAATGTTATTTTTGTTCTAGTTATGGCCATTATAGCAATAGGTGTCTTGGGAGACAGAAAATGAAGGCAAACAACGCAGCCCTCATCGATACATCATCAGACGATGATAGTGACATAGATCCTGAACTTGTCAATGTATTGCCAACGAATGAATGTCAGAATGTAGCGTCAGTAACCGATATTTTAAACTTTAAGACGTGCAAAGTATGCCAACAGTTTCATGCGGAGGGGAGATTGAAATGTGGACACGTAATATCATGTTCAAATGAAGAAGCTAATGCAGCATGTGCCTCCAGAGGTAACCTTAAGTTCTACGATGCACAGGTCAATGGTAAACCATGCCAATGCTTAGTTGATAGCGGCTGTACTATACTGGGATTAAGAAGAGAACTTGCTAGAACAGAAGATTATACGGGAGAATTTGTCAAATGCCGTACTTTCTCGGGTACCATCGAGAAATATCCACTGGCAAAAGCGCATATCAATACCCCGTTCCTTACCGGCACATTTACGTGCGCTATCCTCCAAAATCCATGTACGGACCTTATTTTGGGATGTCTTGATGCATTGAAAGAATGTACAGATGACAACATAAAAGCCTGGAATGAAACACACAGGGTCAACGCTGTAACTAAGTCAGATACAGAAATAAGTTATACTGACTTACAAAATAAAACTCTACAGCTACTAACACCAAGTGGTGCAGATACCAACACTACTCGCCAAAAGTTGAGCGAGGCACAAAGCACCGACCAAACACTCACACCATATTTTAACTTGTTATGTGAGCGAAAGAAAGTTTCTAAAAATTCTTCCTGGTACTTTAAAAAGGTTAATGGAATTCTCATGCGTTATTACTCATATAATAACCATGAAATTCAGCAGACGGTGTTACCTGTAACATACCGGGAAAAGGTGCTAAAAATCGCACATTCACCACCGTTTGCTGAACATTTGGGCTATCATAAAACGCGAGCCAGAATTCTATCACAATTTTACTGGCCGAAATTTTGTTCGGACATAAAATCTTTCTGTCGCTCTTGTAATGTGTGTCAACATCAGGTACGAAAGAAAGAACACGTAGAGGCCGAAGTGCAAAACTCAGTGATAGCATCGAGACCACTTGGAAGTATAGCGGTCGATATTACTGGACCCCTAATGCAGGTGTCGAGTAATGGAAACCATAACTATCCAAACGAGGGTACTAAAACGATTCACCTTAAACCGAACCAAAAGGCTGTGATTCAACTAACCGATACACATAACATGGTACTAACATGTTGCCAAGGGCCTCTCAACGTTAAACTCAAAATATCAGATGCGGATAATGAAATATCGATAAAAGAACCCTTAGAGATATTTCATATCAACATCCTGAAACCTAACGTTGCACAAAAAGAACAGCAGACTGACGAACAGAATGCACCAACACCAAGCAATGAGACGACAGACATACACAACTCAACTTCACTAGGTAAGGCGACACACAACAGCGACAACGCAAACACACGTAGCCAGATAACAGCACACACAAGTAGTAGCACAACAGTATTGGACGACATGGAACTACCAGTTCCGACAGTAAACACAACTGCGACAAATATCTCGACATATAGAAATAACAGATGCAATCAGACGAAAGACGGGACAAAACACCTAACGAAACGTCGACAGGTCTTCAACAGCGTGAGATTGTGTGGACTCATAGCTAAGCCGTCCAAAATAGAGTTGGGCATGGAACAAATTGACTTCCTGAGTCATAACATCTGCAGGGGCCAATTGAAAATTGATGACAGTATCGTCACTAAATGTCTAAATGTAACAATGCCAACGACCAAGAAACAGGTCCCAAACTACTATAGAAAATTCATCAGTGGTTTTTCTAACATCTTAAAAGCTTCGGCTAAGTTATTTGTAAAAGATGCACGGTTAATTAGGGCGGTATCGAAATTGAAACATTTTGTCATTGTTCCATCTACCTTTCGTATACCTAACCCGAAACTCACTTATTTCTTACGCACAGATATGAGTGCCATATCCAGATCTGGAATCATAGGTCAGTTCAACGACGGGACGTTCCACCCCGTAGCTCGCAACATCACTTTTGCTGAAGGAAGATACTCAGCATCAGAAATGAAAGGCCTGAGTTTGATCTATTGTGTGAGAAAGTTTCATCGCTTCTTGGCAGGAGCACAGTTTGTAATCCAAGCCGATAACTCTCCATTGTCTGTGATGCAATCTGGCAATCTGAATTAACAGGTGGGATTTAATTCTCCAAAAGTATACGTTTACCATCCAACATTTAAAAGGGAGATTAAATACGATTGCAGACATTTTAAGTCGTCCTTCATCCATTCAAATACCTGAGTTACAGGAAGGAAGCGACCATACACCACCAGAAACATTGACACTGTAATGTTAAATAACCAAGTGCCATGTGTGGTGAATAAGACATATCGTAAGTGCGTTATTATCGCCTGATACTTGACTTGTGTGAATAGAACAGTGCTATAGAAGTGTAATGAACATACGCAAAACTAACATGCGCTGAGACACACGTAATTTAGATTATGGCAACTAACGCCAATAGGACAGCGAACCCAGCTTATACCTGATCTAGAGAAGTTGTGGACCAACGCTAACGGCGAATTGATGGCAGAAGTTATGAACCAACATCATAGTAAGACCCCGAAAAGAAAGAACGGATGTGAACCAACGTCACAATATAGTAAGGCTAGACCCCGAATTGAATGTATTGAATCAACGATTAGACCCCGAATGACAATACAGGGTTAGCTATGGACCTACATGATGTGGTAAGCAACTATATTAATACACTATTCTTCAAGAAGAGCTTTAAAGACTTTGGTGTAATGAACTATGTTAGTATAGTCTACAAAGAGATTTGCTCTAGCTTCACAACGCAGAGGAGGACGTCAACTTAGTGTAATTAGATATAGAAATATAACTGTGATATATGTACATTATTATTTTATTTACAATATCTATAACTTCATTTTTCTATTATTTATTCTATTGCAAATTATGTAAACGCATATATAACTTTACTTTCTCATTTGCTTAGTTAGAAATCACCATCATTTAATTAATAATCCATTTATTAAAAACATCCATTTTAGAAATACATTTATTAGATCCTATATTAGTTAAGTTACTTATAATCATAATCATTTATGCATCCATTTAGTTAATATATCATTTCAAAACCAATGCCAATCATTTAGGAATTAATATCATCTTTGTCACAAGTAACATTTAAGGTAATTAACCCATTTCGCTTAAATGAAAGTAGTAGTAAATTATTTCCCTTGAAGGTAATTTAGGTCAGCACACCAAAGTATGGAAGTTACTAGGTCAGGATCGGTAACGAACCATCCTTATAACAATGTATATTTATGTACAGACATGACGTGTGCAAACAAAACGCAGTCATTTGGCGTGATTACTGTGATAATTCAGCCAATCATTTAATGTATATATATTGCTTATGTATGTCATATTATGAACCATATTTTAATGATGAGAGAATGATTGAGTGAAAGAAAAGTATGAAAGGGAATGAAAGATGAATGAAAGAAGAGAAAATGCGGAGAGAGAATGCGGAAACTTAGTAAACATTGAAAGAAAGAGAGCGAGAGTGAAAGACAGCGGAAATATTTTTTCCACCGCTGGAAAGGTCTTATTTAACTTGTCTGTGTCATGTGTGTTTCCAATGTGTTGTCAAAGGTTTATATGTGTTACAGCAACACTTTAGCAGAGTATAGAGAGAACCTACTTTGAGCTTCAGAAAACGGAGTTGTGGTCACAAACAAAAATAACGAACGTTTGTAACCACAATAAACCGATTTGCGGCGCTCGAAGGAACACACACATTTAGTACACTAACGCATACACATGTTAGAGAATTAAGTACACTGTAGTTTATTAGAAAACACGCAAACATACAGGAAAACGAACATATAAAAGTTGCACACATCAATTAATTCAAAGAACAATAACTCGAAATTCAGGGGACACAATAAATAATCAGAAACCTAAAGGTAACAGTGAACATAGCTTTTCACATGCGGAAGCGAGAAGGTGAACAGTAGAGCTATGTGTATAGAGTTGGAGGGGATATTGATGGGAACATGAACACTTGGTGCTCATGTGTTGTACTCATAACAGAGTCAACTAGAGTGTGGGTTGTCATTTTCGGGCAATATGAGGAACAGGTCAAGACAAAAGTCAATGGGTGAAAGTCAAGAGACATAGGGTCTAACGACAGAAGCCAGGACGTAAGTCATAAGACAAACGGTTTCCGGTTCACTACCAATCCTTGACATATCTAGAGATCCAACTATACTGAAACATGGGCTACTAAATCAGCCAAGTGAAAAGATAGAACACTGTGAATGAAGGTAGAAGATATTGTTCTATCCCCAAACTAGAAAGTTCTATACTTATTGGAGAGCTGACAAAATTGGGGACAACCAATTTTTCTTTTGGAACCAAGAAGTGTTACAAAGATAAGAAAGGGGAAGTAACACTTCGCGAAGAGGAGGGGGACCCTGTCAGCATCCCCAATAAGCCCTTACAGGAGTAAGGAGTTAACACTAGGCTAGTAGAGAGACACCCAGACAGGGAAGACACCGACTGCTATTAATACCTCGCAGGGAGACACATTTGTATCAGACCAGAGGGCAAAGAGTACGGATGAGCGAGGGCTTTCCCCAAGCAATTGGGTTGCTGGTAACCGTGATATGTCAGGTTACTCAAACTCACCAGCCAGCGTGCTGGCCAGTCCAGGCACGCAATAGTAGCAACTGCACGGAGGGGAAAAGGGCCCGTGCTGGTCCACGCTATGTGTAGCGGGACAGACTGACTGGAGACGGTAGAGAGGTCGGACGTATCCTTGACCAATACGATAGCTTTCTATGCCATAGGCAAACTTAGGGCTATATCATTTAGATTGTGTAATGCTAGCATCACCTATCATCACATTGATATATTCATATTGTGTAACCATGATGAAGCCTAATGCTTGTAGAGCCATTCACATGTCGGCTCGGAATAAATTGCATTCCTTTCGCAAATGTCATGAATTGTTATTTCGTGCAGTGCGAAAGTAGCGGAGTCTTGAAAGCTGCAGCGCACAGGTCGCTGACACATACCCACAGCTAGTCCCTGTTATAGGACCTTCACATAGCCACAGCTAGTTCCTGTTACAGGACCTTCATATAGCCACAGCTAGTTCCGGTTACAGGACCTTCACATAGCCACACACAGCCAGCCCATTATAGGACTTTCTTTTCATTCTTATTACAACCAGAGGGAGCTGCATAGCGCAATGGCCAGCACACCTGCCCGCCGACCCGGGGATCATGTGTTTGAATCTCATCATGGTCAATTTTGTTTGTATTGACCCAGACTCCCAGTTGACCTAGCCTGAAATGGGTGCCGGGAAATGTCTTGGGACATAAAGATGGCCGGGGTGACACTGATCACATCACTCACCCAGTGCCTACTTGTCTACACAAATACAGGTTTAGCAGCGTGTTCAATGTCACCTGAGGCATGTACAATGGTCCTTTGCTTGTTTAGTTTGACCAAGGGCAAATAATAAACTGGTCCTTTATTCACTCACTTATAAATCCTTAATACAGACATGATAAGTCTAGATAATACAGACATGATAAGTCTATTGTAATACAGACATGATAAGTCTAGTTAATACAACATGATAAGTCTACTGTAATACAGACATGATAAGTCTAGTTAATACAGACATGATAAGTCTAGTGTAATACAGACATGATAAGTCTAGATAATACAGACATGATAAGTCTACTGTAATACAGACATGATAAGTCTAGATAATACAGACATGATAAGTCTACTGTAATACAGACATGATAAGTCTAGATAATACAGACATGATAAGTCTAGATAATACAAACATAATAAGTCTAGATAATACAGACATGATAAGTCTACTGTAATACAGACATGATAAGTCTAGATAATACAAACATAATAAGTCTAGATAATACAGACATGATAAGTCTACTGTAATACAGACAAGTCTAGATAATACAGACATGATAAGTCTACTGTAGTACAGACATGATAAGTCTAGTTAATACAAACATGATAAGTCTAATTAATACAGACATAATAAGTCTAGTGTAATACAGACATGATAAGTCTACCACAATGCAGACATGATAAGTCTAATTAATACAGATATGATAAGTCTACTGTAATACAGACACGGTAAGTCTATTGTAATAGAGATGTGATAAGTCTACTCTAAAACAGATATTCTTAGTCTACTGTAATACAGACATGATAAGTCTAGTGTAATACAGACATGATAAGTCTAGATAATACAGACATGATAAGTCTACTGTAATACAGACATGATAAGTCTAGATAATACAAACATAATAAGTCTAGATAATACAGACATGATAAGTCTACTGTAATACAGACATGATAAGTCTAGATAATACAAACATAATAAGTCTAGATAATACAAACATAATAAGTCTAGATAATACAGACATGATAAGTCTACTGTAATACAGACAAGTCTAGATAATACAGACATGATAAGTCTACTGTAGTACAGACATGATAAGTCTAGTTAATACAGACATTATAAGTATAATTAATACAGACATTTTATGTCTACTTTAGTACAAACATGATAAGTCTAATTAATACAGACATAATAAGTCTAGTTAACATAGACATGATAAGTCTACCACAATGCAGACATGATAAGTCTACTGTAATACAGACATGATAAGTCTAGTGTAATACAGACACGGTAAGTCTATTGTAATAGAGATGTGATAAGTCTACTCTAAAACAGATATTCTTAGTCTACTGTAATACAGACATGATAAGTCTAGTGTAATACAGACATGATAAGTCTAGTGTAATACAGACATGATAAGTCTACTGTAATACAGACATGATAAGTCTACTGTAATACAGACATGATAAGTCTACTGTAATACAGACATGATAAGTCTACTGTAATACAGACATGATAAGTCTACTGTAATACAGACATGATAAGTCTACTGTAATACAGACATGATAAGTCTACTGTAATGCAGACATGATAAGTCTACTGTAATAGACATGATAAGTCTATTGTAATACAGACATGATAAGTCTAGTGTAATACAGACATGAGTAGAAGCCATCTCTTGCTTACTGTTGTCTGTTGTTCATCAGATCATGGATCTACCTACCAACTTACCTTACTTGTCTGTCTATTTCTATTCACCAAAGAAAACACCATGTGAATTACACTTCCTCCTAGAGAGACAAAGAAAGAGAGAGAGTGAGAGAGAGAGAGAGCGAGAGAGAGAGAGAGAGAGACAGAGAGAGAGTGAGAAAGAAAGAGACAGGCAGACAGAGCAGATTAAGCATAAAACAGTTTTGCTAATGGCACTGACCCATTTTTGTGTGGCAGGTTGTCCTCCATTTCATGGAAGTTAATTTTCCTGTCCGCAATCTTCAATCTCAAATCTGCAATCTGTTTCTTCTCCTCCTCTCCATGAGGTGCCCTGGACGCCCTGCAATGGAAGCAACACGACATGATGAGCAATCATTTTTACAAATAAGACAGAAGAGTTATTCACTGTGTTCTTATACTAGTGAAGCTAGAATCAGAGTGTTAATGAGACCTTACAGGGAAGCAACTGTAACCTGCTCCATGTACTAATGAGAACTTACAAGGAAGCAATTGTAACCTGCCATGCATGTTAATGAGACCTTACAGGGAAGGAACTGTAACCTGCCATGTGAGTTAATGAGACCTTACAGGGAAGGAACTGTAACCTGCCATGTGAGTTAATGAGACCTTACAGGGAAGGAACTGAAACCTGCCATGCATGATAATGAAACCTTACAGGGAAGCAATTGTAACCTGCCATGTGTGTCCTAACAGGTGAGGGAGGAGGGTTGGGCAAGGGACTAGCTTTCCCACTCCACAGAAACAATCTAGCTGAAAAATTCAGCTCACCATGAACAAGCCTAACGAGGAGGGCTGAGAGTGAGTGGGTTGGGGCGGGGGAGGGGTCATGAGCAAACAAAGAACCCCAAATGAAATACTCTGACTTGTGAGATGATGCAGTTACCTTTAATTTTAGTTCAACTGTGTCACAGGACAGTAACAGTACACTCATCTTATCAAAGGGTAATAATAGTACATTCACCATATCATTGGACAGTAATAGTACATTCACTGTATCGAAGGACAGTAATAGTAAATTCACTGTATCGAAAGACAGTAATAGTACATTCACTGTATCAAAGGACAGTAATAGTACATTCACCATATCAAAGGACAGTAATAGTATATTCACCATATCAAAGGAAGTAATAGTACATTCATCATATCAAAGGACAGTAATAGTACATTCAACATATCAAAGGACAGTAATAATACATTCACCATATTAAAGGACAGCAATGGTACATTTACCATATCAAAGAACAGTAATAGTACATTCACCATATCAAAGGACAGCAGTAGTACATTCACAATATCTAAGGACAGTAATAGTACATTCACCATATCAAATGACAGTAATAGTGCATTCACCGTATCAAATGACAGTAATAGTACATTCGCCACATCAAAAGGACAGTAATAGTATATTCGATGTATTGAAAGACAGTAATAGTACACTAACAGTATTAAAGGACAGTAATAGTACATTCACCATATCAAAGGACTGTAATAGTACATTCACCATAAAAAAGGACAGTAATAGTACATTCACCATATAAAATGACAGAAATAGTACATTCGCCATATCGAAGGAGAGTATTACTACATTCACAGCATCAAAGAAGTCAAACAAGACTAGTCTACCCAGTGCGGTAAAGGAAATCCAAAAAAACAAGCACAATAAACAGGCCACTTCCAGGTGACAAATTAAATTGAGAAAATCCATGAACATGAAGTATTTATAGAATATGTGATTTTTTAAGTCCTGCTATGGAGTTGGTGCACCATGTTGAGATTCTCCTTGTGTGATCTAAGGGAGCACTTATGGAGATGTCTGTGTGCACTGTGTGCACTATTTACAACACAAAGCGATGACATCGACAACACAAAGTGATTATATCAACAACACAAAGTGATGACATCTAAAACACAAAAAGTGATGACATCTAAAACACAAAATGACAACATCTACAACATAAAGTGATGGCATCTACAACACAAAGTGATGACATTCACAACACAAAGTGATGACATTCACAACACAAACAATGCTATGCCATGCATTATCTACATCATACCTGTTCAATAGATCTCCAATACATTTGATCCTGTAGCGATGATGGGCGATTTCGCTGAGACACTTCTGCTGGGCAGAACTAAGTCTGCTCAACAATTCACAATACTTCTTGTGATCTTCCTGATGACACAACAACAATTGTGTTGATGATGATTACACAATGAATGAATCATCAGTTTAGCTTAGTTTATTTAGTTGACGGATCAACATAACAGCACACGGGTGTAACCCATAAGTGCTCCGTTCTACTCCTAACTCAAGCCTGAGTCCAGAGAATCTCAGGACTCTGTGTATGAACTCCGTAGTACCGGCGAGGATCCTGAAATACATTGGGTACATTTTTAACTCAATATTTTCCCAGGGCAACGCCGTTTGGCTACTCCTTTTTTATTTCCAAATGCCAAGGGATTTTTTACATGCGCAACAATACACATTGGCATCCAATCTCACTACCCAGAGACCAGGGGAAATTTTGTTACTAGAAGTCCACGCTCAAGGTAGACACCATACCTCTAGGCCACTCAGCAAATTAAAACACGAGAAGATATCAATATAAAAGTTAGTTACCTGTATTCTTGTTGTGGACTGGATATTGGTTTCGTGGGATCCGCATGACTGATTCCAACAGTC
Source organism: Cepaea nemoralis (assembly GCA_014155875.1). NCBI lineage: Eukaryota > Metazoa > Mollusca > Gastropoda > Stylommatophora > Helicidae > Cepaea > Cepaea nemoralis. The sequence continues at coordinate 219,985 of JACEFZ010000117.1, read as the reverse complement.
GCTGACTCCAAGTGCTTGTAGGTCTGTATGTATATTATCTCTACACCATCCTCTTGGTCTACCTCGAGGTCTACGATTATTTATTTCCTGAGTGTAAGCGAGTTTTGTTTCCCTATTATCTTCCATTCTTTCTATATGCCTCAGCCATTGCAGTCTATTAGCCTTCAAGATACCAGTGATTAGCGGGGACTTAAACAGATCATAAATATCTTTGTTACTTCTTCTTTTCCACTCTCCACTTTGTGTATCCCTAATGGGCCCAAAGATGCGTCTTAAGAACAATTATAATATAAATCAAATTCATAATGAACACAAGTATAACATAAATACAAATATATAATGAACACAAGTATAACATCAATGCAAACATAGAACAAACACAATTATAACATAAATGCAAATATATAACAAACACAACTAAAACATAAATGCAAATATATAACAAACACAACTAAAACATAAATGCAAATATATAATGAACATAATCATAACTGAAATGCAAATATATAACGAACACAAGTATAACAAATTCAAATACATAACGAACCTAGAAGCACCAGGGGTTGGAAGAATACTAACATTTGCAGATGATATTCTTGCATATAGGCAGGAGAGAGATAGGGAGCAAACAGCCCAGGAGTTACAGGCGACAGTAGATAAAGTGATTGACTGGTGCACAGAAATGAGTGCTGTCATCCACCCGGAAAAGGTGGCGGTTTTGTGGTGCTCTCTGGACAACAGGATTGTAAGAGCTGATGTCCCAAGCCTCGCGATAGATGGTAGAAATGTCAGCAGAGAAAACAAACTGAAGTATCTGGGGATCACATTTGACAGGAGCCTATCCTTCAAGGACCATGTGGAGACGGTTGTGACAAGATCCCAAAAGGGACTCGGTGCACTTAAAACTATGGCTGCAATGGACACAGAGAATGCTTTTCACACTATACCAGCACTTGATCCTCTCAGTAACTGATTATGGATTGGCTCTGCCCACTGTCTCAGAGAGTCAGCTGGTGAAGTTGGAGCGCATACAGAACAAAGCTATGTGGGTCATTCTGGGATGCACTAGAGACACCCCAGTAGTGTGTATGCGTTACATCCTTGGTCTGCCGACTGTTGCTGGCAGGCTCAAGGTGATGCAGGCGAAGGCATACCTCAGAGTAGCTGCAGACACAGACCACCCACTGCATGAGGTGCTGGACACAGTTAAGGGTCTGCGACTGATAAGAGGGAAATCATGGATGGCTCAGGCGGAGGATACGATCAGACAGGTGTGCCCCTTGGAGAACATTGGGCGTGGAGAGGAGTGAGTCAGAGTGCCAGCAGAGCAGTCAGACTTGTGCAGAGTTATAATCACATTAAGCCGGGAGTGCAGGGAGTGGCCAGCAGGGGCCACGGAAGTGGAAATCCAGCAACTAATTCAGGACAATGCTCACTCGAGTGATGTGATTATCTACACAGATGGTTCGGTGTCAAGAGGTGAGAGAAGTGGCTGGGGGTTCATAGCCAAAGCTAATGGTCGATGTTTGGGGCAGGAGAGCTTGGCATATGATACCACAACATCCAGCTTAAGAATGGAGGTGGAGGCAGTCACTGCGGCTCTCATCTGGATGGAGAATACGACACACACACACACATCGTGATTGTAACTGACTCAGAAAGCATGCTGACGAGGGTGAGGACGGGCAGGCTTCGTGCGGAGTGGCTTGCTTCACTTCGGAGGTCACGGGTGACAAGCATCGCCTGGATCTTTTCTCCAGGGAATGCCGGTGTGCTGGGAAATGAACAGGCGGACAGATTGGCTGGCTCTGCAGAACTTGGTGGAGTATTGATACATGACAAGGCAGATGTGGTTTCGGCCTTGTGGGAGCACGTGCACACCTCGGAGGAGCAAATGGTAATACCATTTGCTCCTCGCAAGAATGAGACAGCGAGGAGTGACGAGGGGATCTGGCCGACGCTCAACGCTCAGAGGGAAGGCGAGACGGACTTATAATCAGATTGCTACTGGTACTATTAGTGTTGGAACTCTTCGCTGGCTACTGAGGATGGGGACGGAGCACTTATGGGAATGCCCCGAATGCTGTGATGTCGATTCCTAAATCAATCAATCATACATAACAAACACAATTATAACACAAATGCAAATATATAGCAAACACAATTATAACATAGATGCAAATATATAACAAACACAATTATAACATAAATGCAAATACTTAACAAACACAATGATAACATAAATGCAAATATATAACAAACACAGCTATAACATAAATGCAAATGTATAACAAACACAGCTATAACCAGCATAGACCATACAGGCTGAACAAGGTGGAAATAGTTTGTTTCTAGAAGACACACGAACAGATTTGTATTTGCACTGACTAGTGTTTCACATAATTCACCACATTAATATTGGCTGACTGCTTTAAATTAAACTGCAGCCATTAATAAAGTATCCTTGAACTGTATTTTGTACATTGTAACTGTATCAACGTTTCTGTACAAGGGCTCATGGCAGTGGGGTTCTATCCTATATGACTCAGTCTTCTCTCCACAAAGTGGTCAGCCGACAGCATCATACAGAGCAAGAACTCTAGTCATGATCCTGGTCTCTGAGAAAATTGCCTGTGAACTAAATGATGGGACATAAAGGGAGGCTCTATTCGCAATAGAATTGCGAATAGAGAAAAATTATATTCACAATAGAATTGCAAATAGAGAAAAATTATATTTGCAATAGAATTGCGGGAAGTAACAAACATGTCACAGCATCTGCTCACTGGTCAATTTTAGTTTAAGAAGTCTAAGAAGGTGGTTAATTAAAATTTAAATAGGAATGTTCACTGTTGCGAGTTTAATTCTGCCGAATTCTCTGTAATTTTTAATGAATCACCCTTCTTCTTACTTCTGTTCATTCTTCTGGCATCCCATTTTATTTTTACATTATGTTAGTCCTGTTTAAATATCAAGAATAATTTTCCAGAACTGGTATCCCCAATACAAATAACGATCCCTACAAATAATTGTGTCCCCAGGTGAGTTCAAGAATTGTTAACTTTTGTTTCTGTACACTTACTGTTACCAGGCATCCATGTTTGTTTACGTTACCGTCCTACTAATACTACTATGTATGTCCTGATAATTCTGATCCAAGATGACAGTAATATGCTTCGATCATCACACTTTATTCACATGCTTCGAGTTTCTCAGTTCTATATTTTAGTTCCTAATGTTTAACATTTTTACGTATTTGCTGAAAATGAAAAAAAAAATTTACTTCACTGACGAGGAATCGAACCTCGAGCTCCCGCGAGACAGGCGGAGACACTTATCACTATGCTACTGAGGACATGTTAACACATCAACAAAAATTTATAATATAGCTACAAGCACAAGAATAATCACGTGACCTACTTCTACTGCAAATATAATTTTTTTCTATTCGCAATTCTATTGCGAATAGTCACTTCAGGTCATAAAATGAACTCAGGACCTTCGTAACGCAAGACCAGCGGCTTGACCACTTTGCATGGATACCCCCATCAATATTTCTATTCAAACACTAAGGAACTGACAACTGAAATAATAACACACTCACAAACAAAGCCACAATCAGTTACCTCCAGCTGGATATATTCTTTCTCCAAGTCATTCCAATCCTCGATGGCCCCTGTCAACAAGGCATTGGGTGATGATTCTCTAGACATGGCTCAGTCAGTTAGAGACGGACAATGATGATGAGATGGTCCAGTCTTGATGCTTACAAGCCAGGGTTCGATTCCTTCAGTCAGCAAATAGAAATGATTGATAAATCTCCCTCCAGCTTTGTGTCCTGTCCTCTGTGTTGTTACACTTACTTACACAGTGGTACTCGCGAGCTGCGCTTGGGTTCCTTCAGTCAGTCACTGACAGAATCAGATACTACTCCAACTTTGTGTGTAGATTTAATAAATAGATGGTTTTCCCTCAGTGGCAGAGATATAAACCCCAAACCTTCTATCCTAGTTAGGTCCACATATAGAACAGATGACGTGGAGTGGTTGATTTGATTGACACAGCAGTTGCAGACTCAAGTCGGAAAGCTGCAGCTCCCCCCTCTCAGGAGGTGCTTCTCTTGCCCTCTGCGATCAAATAACAAACCTTCGGTATTCTTCTGACAAGATACGTTGTCTTCCTTTAGTAGCAGACAGATAACCCTGCAGCTCGCTCTCCTACAAGAAGTATGCTTGTCCCCTCAATGGCAGGCAGACAAACCCCCAGCCTTCTCCCCAGCAAGACGTGGTTCGTTTCTTTCTGACAGTGACGTTGAACATTTGTAATGCCCGGTGTTCATACACTTTATTCCCTCAGGAAATCTTCTCTTTTAAAGCAGTCGTTTTCTCTCCACTTGTATCACAAAATACCAACTATAACCCTATTATATGTTAAGAATTACGTATTATGCATATTAAAAAATCTCTATACTTATATTAACTAAAAAACATAAACTATCTACTTCTATTAACATGAAAATGGTAAAAAACAGAAAGTAAAGACCGTGTTTATCAGTACGGAAACGTAAACGATTGCCATTGGCTTACACCAAATACTTAAGAACAAACTATAACGTAATTACTATTGACTTTAAAGAAGGTAGGATAATTAGTATTTGTTATGTTTGTTACTTTTTTAGCTAATATATGCAATGTTATTTCAGTCATGTTTGTTTCAAGAGCAAACAAAATTAAAGAGGTCCTTGTTATCGTTTAACTTGCATGATTTCATTAAACTATGAGTACGGATACCGTGTACACAAAGACGATATGTAAACTTGTTCTGCAGGTTTTATGTTGCATGATATTACATACATTTTTATTAGCTCTGGTGTCATATTCCACTAGAACGTCTGGTACCTCGAGTGTCACTATACACTTATTCCTTCCGTGCTACATGGTGGCGATGGGTTTTGTGTCCAGTATGCCTAAGGCCGGTCTGCCTGCCGGTCTCCCTGGCCCAGGTGTTAACGTCTTTCTCCGTAATCCCGTATATTCTCGTGAGGAACGTAACCTGCGCGAGAATCGGTAGCGGTTCTCGCCGCATTGGTAACTTACGAGGGTATGTGAGCCGGTCGCTCAGAAAACAATGGCAAACTACTGAGCGTAATCCTGCCTAGTAGATCAACAGCAGTTGAAAGATGCTGGTGTTGACTGCAACATCCTGTAAAGGGATATGCAACATTTTTTTTAACAATGCATAAGGCGTCCTAATGCTTGTTTTTTTTTAATGTTCTTAGAGGTGCGATGCCCTCTTGGACAGTATAACGGTTTACAAACCCAGAACAAGACTGGTATATCACCTGATAATAAGATAGTGAATCGAACTTCTATTCTTCACGGATAAGGACGAGAAGCTAAGAGGACGTATTGTACATGCTGTGACTGTGAACGTTAACAATCTCCCAGCAGCTGGAATCTCCCCATGAAAGAGATCACATCATTGGCACCTTTCCGTCTTGACAGACGATAGTTTGGTACATTGTGCTTTAAAAAGGCTTAATAACTACGATCCATGGCGGTGGCGAGTGTGGCTGGTAAGGCCAATTCTTGCTGCAAATGTTTGCCCACAGTAGGTGCATGTGAAAACATGGTAATTTCCACCATTTTGCACCATCTTACGTCTCTCACGCTCTGTGTGTGCTTTATCTGCAATCATTTTCTCCTTTGCCTTTATTCCGTTTCTGATAGTTGCCCTCCATGCAACACGTTCAGCGGCAACGTGCTCCCAATGTCTGGAATACTGCCTCATTTTCCTGTCGGGAATATTTTTCGCCGTACTGCCTCAATGTCCAAGACAACTTCATGTAACCAGTTTTTTTTTTCTTTTCTTTTTTTTTTTAGTCTGATCTTCTCACCTCTCGTTCGTTTACCCCCCCCCCCCCCTTTTTCCCCTTTCTCGATTTCTCTCTTTCTCTCTCTCTCTCTCTCTCTCTCTCTCTCTCTCTCTCTCTCTCTCTCTCTCTCTCTCTCTCTCTCTCTCTCTCTGCTCTGTGCCCATCCCACTTGTGTCTCCCCTATAGATATTGACAGCCACCCCATTATTGGCTGGTGACTTAAATCACCTCGCTCCAGAGGTCACAACTTGTGAGAATTGTATGAATATTTTGCCCTGGCCATGAGGGTGTACGGGGGAATGAACAGGGTGATAGGCTGGCAGGGAATGCACCTCTTGGTGGTAGTTTATCTATGGACAAGGGAGAGGTTGTTTTGCGCCTGTGGAACCAGGTGGAGAAGGTGGGAGAACAGACCGAGAACCCTTATGTGGAAAGAATGAGATTGCGAGGGATCGGCAGGGGTTCAGGGAGAATCTCAAAACTGGGAGGGAAGACCAGGAGAACTTTCAATCAGATAGCGGTAGGAACGATTAGAAGTATGGCTCTTCGCTGGCTCTTGAACGAGGGGACGTAGCGCGTATGAGAACATCCTAAGTGCAGTGATGTCGGTTCTTAGCTCAACTCATGTCAACTCACACTTTCTCCACTGTACTGTGTCATTTTCTGTCAATCGACCTATGTAGCTCATATCACACAGCTGAATGTTTGTACTCAGGAATTTAGACGTCTCCTAAGCCTTTGCGATGTGTGTCTGTTTGTAATGTAGTTGCATTGTGTCTCTTTGTTTGTGTGTGCTGACGAAGGCTTTCTAGCCACAGCATTCATTCTGTCGTTTGTAGTTTTGTTTTTGTACAGCTGATTAATTCCAATTTCTCTTTCTCCCCCCCCCCCCCCCCCCCCCCCCGCGCATCAGGACAAGAAATCGACAGCCTACTTGAGATATCGGTTTGTAGAGGGAGTTGGGTTGACAGAGTGTTAGGGATATCGGTTGGTAGAGGAGATGATGGGTTGACTGTGTTCGAGACAAGGGTTGGTAGAGGAAGGAAATGCTGGATAGGTTGGTAGAGTGGCATGGAAGCAATCAGTGATCTTAAAAGTCGCTTAAAAGTCCACAGGGTCGACTTCATTGCACCGGATTTTATCCCACATGGCTCAGTCTCTTTCCGCAGCGCTGAAAGCGTCGCACGAAGCACGAACTCCGTAGCTCCAGCGACGACCCACAGGAGTCTCTAAAAGAATTCACCCGTGAACCGAAGGACGCCGCCCTGAATCAAACCCACAACCTTCGGAGCCCGAGTCAAACGACTTGACCACTTTGCCACAGAGACTCTCTATCATCAGTGATGGAACTTACCAAGAACACGAAGGACAGATGTTTGTAGAGGGACAGGATCGCTTTCGCCGCTCAACACGACACATGACGATGATGATATATGTTGAACCATGTTTCTTTGACGTCTTCGTCGGTTCCTACGTGCACTAAACGCCATTTTAAATCACGAAAATGAAATTACAATCAATGATTATCACTCGTAGAAGTCTCATAACATGTAGCGTGGATACCCATCACCTTATACATGCCGGACAGCGTAGGCAATGATGTATACACACTACCATCTGGTTTCTATGTTCATGTAAAGTTGGACTGATGGTAATCTTCAGTGTCACTCTGCCGAACCATCCAGCATTGTTTCCTTCTCTCTCTCTCTTGTACACCCAAGCTTCCTGGTTACCACAACATTCTCCCGTGTGCTGCTGCTCATGACTTGACCTAGAAGTGAAGTATGTCTTGCCCTCATGTCACAACGTTCTCCGGATCCTCTCTCTCTCATATCGTGACGCAGAAATGAAGATTGTCTCGTCCTTGTGTCACAACGCTCTCTCTCTCTCTCTCTCTCTCTCTCTCTCTCTCTCTCTCTCTCTCTCTCTCTCTCTCTCTCTCTCTCTCTCTCTCATAACGTCACCCAGAAAGTAAGATTATCCTGCCCTCATGTCACAACGTTCTCTCTCTCTCTCTCTCTCTCTCTCTCTCTCTCTCTCTCTCTCTCTCTCTCTCTCTCTCTCTCTCTCTCTCTCTCTCTCTCTCTCTCTCTCTCATAAAGTCACCCAGAAATGAAGATTCTCCGGTCCTCATGTCAGAACTTTCTCAAGATTGAGATAAAATACAATTTTTAAAAAGCTCGAAGAGTTCGTGTGCGCGCCACGGATATTAAAAAGCTCAAAGAGTTTGTGTGCACATTGCATGCATAAAAAAAAAAAAAACCACGCCCTCGCTGCAAATTGAAATGAGCAGACCGAATAGGCCCCGCTCACGCGAATATTTGACATTTCAAAACATACCCACTAAAGAATATTTATAACTTGTGTGATTCTGGTGTATACACTTTTTGACCCTCGCTGTTGCTAATGATGTCGTGCACTTTGATGAGAATCTCATTGTGTGATATGTGGAAGGTGAGTGAAGCACTTATAGGGATACCTGTGTGCAGTAAAAGTGATGCTTTACCAAAACAAAACATCTTGAAATGTCCATCACAAATACTGGTATACTGTCGTGTAATCGTTAAATCTGCGTGGACGACAAGGAGAAATCACAACATTCATTTTGCAAGAATACATGAGTTGAGTTGAGTTGGGCTAAGAACCGACATTACTGCACTCTGCACATTCCCTTAAGCGCTCCGTCCCCTCGTTCAACAGGCAGTGAAGAGTCGTACTGTTAATCGTTCCCACCGCTGTCTGATTGAAAGTTCTCCTGGCCTTCCCTTTCATTTTTAAGATTCTTCCAAAATCACTGCCGATGCCCCGCAATATTATTCTTTCCACATACGAGTTCTTGGTCTTCTTCTGCTGCTGCGTTCATCCGGAGTTGTTTTTTTTTTGGAGGCGATTGCCTTGTGCCTCTTTACAGCAGAGCTGCGTTCTTGAGCCGTTTGGCCGTCACATCCGACTTCTGCGGGCATTTGTTGACCGTGTTAGCCTTCCCGGGGAGTTCTTGGTCTGTCACCCCCCCCCCCTCCCGCCTTCTCTACCTGGCCCCACAAGCGTCGACCTCCTCTGCCTTGTACCAATAATACATTTATAGGCAAAGTCTATTTATGGATATATAGTCTCAAATCCAGATGTATGAAAGAGGGTCATGTCAAATCGTTGGTTATGTCCAGGACTGAAGACCCGACACTAGACGTTCGCTGACTGTATGAGCTCAGACAAGTAAAACTTCCTCATACACGCCTTATCAAATCGTCCGTCTTTACTTTCGAACCTATGACTACCGTGCCTGCAGCCAAGCGTTTAGCTGCTGCACTCCCGCGGCTCCTGGTTTTATCATAGTGTAACCGTTAAAACATAATTGTCCTAGACCGACCCGACAGCTAAATGCTAACATGACAAAAGGCAACGCACTCTTGCTGTTATCTGTTCTGTAATTGACGTGTCCCAGTCCCTATACTGAGGACTCGTATCCCAGTTTACCTGGTTCGTTGTGAGATATCTTAAGGAATGCCTTTACTTGGAGGGTGGAGACGGTCAACTGAACTCTGTCGATCCCAGGCGATGACGCAGCAGAAGATCGCTGGAGTCAACAACCGCAATCAATTTTAGCGAGGGTATCCGTGGAGAAGTGGGTAAGCCGTCTAATTGCGCTCCGAAGGCTGTGGGTTCGTGTCAGGACTCCGTCATTTGGTTCAAAGGTGCGGTTTTTTCGGAGACACCTGGGGGGGGGGGTCGTCGCTGGAGCTACAGAGTTAGTACGACATGCCCCAGCTTTCCCCCATGCATGACATACCAGAAGATTGTGGACTATTTTCTTCTGACACGAGTAACAACCAGTCATGGAACTACTGAATACAAAATTGCATCTCTTAAATCACAAACTGCCAAACAGAGGTTAGGTTGATTGCGACGTACTGCAATTTATGTGTTGTCTGCTCAGACCTAACGTGACAAGTTTTATGTGTTGTCTACTCAGACCTAACGTGACAAGTTTTATGTGTTGTCTACTCAGACCTAACGTAATAAGTGTAACTTCACGTCACATGCTGCCTCGCAAACCTTGAGACAAGCAAGACATCCACATGTTGGACAGGACAAGCGCGACCGCTCTCAAACTACCGCTGCGCTGTTGCCAGAGTAGGGAGTTCAGTCCCGGCAGCGGCATTAAGTTGTACTTAAACGTAGATTTCTCGTTCAGAAAGCTATGCCAAATTACTGAACGTAACATCGCACATAAAACCAACCTAGGGTTCCAAACGACATGCAACGTTAAAAAGGAAAATCTGAGCGCACCGAATGCATGTCCTGGGGTACGAAGGGTTCAGAAATTAAACGCATGTGAAGAAAAAGCACATATATGCACACGATAAGCTGAACTATTTCACAACTGCATACTGCAATAAGATGACATTCTTCACAAATATACACTGCGACAAGCTGAAATATTTCACAACTACATCCTACAAGCTGAAATACTTCATAACTATACCTATAACAGGTTGAAATACTTCATAACTATACAAGTACAACAAGCTTAAATTCTTCATAAATATACACTACAACATACTGAAATACTTCACTGTTGTGATGTTGTTTGTCCATCAAGAATGATGATGACCATTCATTTCATCCAGTGGGGTTGAAAGTATGGAGCCGTGTGTTCTAAAATGGCTGATAAGGACTATTTTGGCTTGAAATGTTTTTTGACAATGTGGGCAAAGAATGCTTGACGTTCCAGGAGGAAGATCTCCTGCAGTAATTTTTCTGTCCAGACCTTTCTTCACAGCTCTTGCAGTCCTTGTTGCTTCACAAGTGACTGCACCCTTACGTAATGATGTACGCCACGAATTTTGGTCTTTGGCAGCAATCTCCCAGGTATCAAGATGCATTCCAAAAGCTTTCAGTGATATTTTCAGAGTGTCTTTAAGGCGTTTCCTCTGGCCGCCTTGGGAGCATTTACCACAACGCAGCTCGCCATAAAAAAAAAAAAAAATTCGTTTAGGGAGTTTATGATCTGGCATGCGAGTTAAGTGACCAGCCAAGTGAATCTGATTCTTCATTAGTAGAGTGTGGATACTGGGCTTGGATGCTCTTTCTAGAACTTCAATGTCTGGGATCTTGTCTTGCCATTTAATATTCAATAGCTTCCTAAGGCAGACTGTGTGGAAGTGGTTTAATTTCCTAGCGTGTCGCTGATAAACAGTCTAGGTTTTACAAGCATATAGCAATGTGGATAATACAACTGCTTTGTAGACTTTTAGCTTTGTTTGCAGGCTTATTCCATTTCTGTCCCATACATTCTTGTACAGTCTGCCAAAGGCCGCGCTGGCCTTGGAGATTATTGCATTCACTTCGTCATCAATTGTGGCAGCTTGTGACACAGTGCTGCCAAGATAGGTGAATTTTGTCCACAACACTTAGTCTATGACCTTTCACCATGATATTCGGCACGGTGTGATTATTCCCTGGAGCTGGCTGGTACATAACTGCAGTCTTCTACAAGTTGATATTGAGCCCAAAGTTGGCACAGGCATGTGAGAAAGCTGAAACATTGTGTTGCATGTCTGTCTCTGAGTTAGCATATAGAGCACAATCATCAGCAAACAGCAGCAGATACATGAAGTTGGATGAAGAATGACTTGCGCGATGAAGTGGATTAAAGTGAGGAAGAGTTGCGCAATTCGTCAACCTCACTCTCTCGCCTGAGTCCATCTGAGTCCAGTCAACTGGAGACGAATACAGGTGCAGTGGATGACCAGGGCGCTCGACATGCCTTGCCGTGCTCATAAAATTTGGTGGAACTGCGGTAAAGCTGTGAAAGTGTAAACAATATAATGACACAAAGTAGTGCAGCTTTACATAACAGAGTTACGACACATACAGAACGTTGCGGCGGTTAGCCTTCATCAGCAAACAAATACATTCACAAACACAACATACAGTCAAGGAGAACTCCTGTGACTACATTAGAAGGTGATGACAGGACGAGAGGAACAAATGCATGGAAAAATAGAAGCAATGAAGAGAAAATGAGAATTGAAAAAAAATGTTAATTGAAAAGAATGTTAGTCGAAGAAAATGTTTAATAGAAAAACTGTTTATAGAGAAAAAAAACTGCATACTCACCTCACGTACGGATCTATAAATGACTACGGAAATCTCGGGTGTAGTTATATACGGTGCTGGATGTTACGGTTCAGTGAGCACATAGAAAGAAGGGGGCGGGGTAGGAGGCGTGTAAAATTGAACGTAGTATTGACCACGACCCTATTGTGTTGTTTAAGGTCTGGGTGGACTGGTGTGCATGAACACGCGTACATACATAGACACACTTCAACAGACAAAATGCTAGTGTATGTGGACATATGTACAGTATATGCAAGAAGAGAGAGAGAGAGAGAGAGAGAGAGAGAGAGAGAGAGAGAGAGAGGAGAGCGAGAGAGACAGACAGACAGAGAGAGAGAGAGACAGAGAGAGAGACAGAGAGAGGAAAAGTGCCTGCGACCTACCACATGGGGCATATTGTAACCTACGAAATAGTCAGTATGGTTGCTAGTCATACAACGCGCTTCAGGAGCCCCTCGCCCAGTGCTCGAGTTGTTGGGGCTGTGTAAGATCCAACCACTGGCAATGCACGTGAAGAAGGTATGCACAGAGAAGCCAGATGTAAGGGGAGAGAGAGAGGGAGAGAGAGTGAGAGAGAGAGCGAAAGGGGGGAGAGAGGGAGAGAGAGATAGAGGGAGAGAGAGAGAGGGGAGAGAGAGGGAGAGAGATAGAGAGAAGGGAGAGAGAGAGAGGGGGAGAGGGAGAGAGAGAGAGAGGGAGGGAGAGAGAGGGAGAGAGTGAGAGAGGGTGAGAGCGAGAGAGGGGAGGGCAAGAGAGAGATCAAGAGAGGGAGAGAGAGCGCGAGAGGGAGTGAGAGAGGGAGAGAGAGCGAGAGAGAGATTGCTTCTATTTTTCCATGCATTTGTTCCTCTCGTCCTGTCATCACCTTCTAATGTAGTCACAGGAGTTCTCCTTGACTGTATGTTGTGTTTGTGAATGTGTTTGTTTGCTGATGAAGGCTAACCGCCGCAACGTTCTGTATGTGTCGTAACTCTGTTATGTAAAGCTGCACTACTTTGTGTCATTATATTGTTTACACTTGCCGTGCTCATCACGTTCCACAACGCTTTGCAGGTAAACGCTGCCTTGCCCGTTGAATCAACAATGATTTCTTCCGCGCCGTCTGCCGAGTCCTGTCTTCAAATGGCATACCTTAGTTCACCGATTGATTTGACACCAAATCGGCTTCCCGCGACTGGTTTAGCCAGCCTGTCACAGCTGTTGCCCGGAGGGGGGAGGGGGGGGGGGGGTAATGGCCGTTGTCGCATGCTGACAACTACTAGGAGCCACATTCGTGAGCTGATGTCAGGCTTGGACCAATGGGGGATGGGTCCTGAAAAGATCGTGACAGTCATCCTTACCAAATGTACTACTAATGCCTGACACCCCGTACCCCACTAACAACTATACACCACAACAAGCTGAAATATTTCACAACTACGTATATACTACAAGCTGAAATACTTCACAACGACGTATATACTACAACAAGCTGCAATACTTCACAACTACGTATATACAACAATAAGCTGAAATACTTCACAACTATACACTAGAACAAATTGAAATACTTCACAACTACATACTACAACAAGCTGAGAATTGAACAGCATATCTCATGAGTTATCTGGAGAGATTACTGTGACCGTCAGAATGCGCACACTAGCTCTGGCGTGGTTGCTTGCTTTCTTGTCGAATTTGGCATTAGTAAATATACTGTAAGTAAAGTGTGTAGGCAGTGTTTAATTTCTCTCTTTTATACACGTTGCACGTGTGTGTGTGTGTGTGTGTACGCGCATGCGTGCGTGCGTGCGCGCGCGCGCACCATCCGGTTATAACTGTAAGAACGTAAAGTCTTTTCACGCAAAATGTGTGTGTGTGTTTGTGTGTGTGTGTGGGGGGAGGGGGGTGGCGGCAGGTAGGAATATGGGTAGACAAGTAGGTAAGTACGTAAATAAATAGAGAGGTAGACAAATAGGCAGACTGACACACAGATAGAAGACAGGCGAATAGACAAGACGAACGAACTTTATTTTCAAAGGGTCATAGGCAGACATACAGGTAGGAAGGTAGGTAGGTAGGTAGGTAGGTAGGTAGGTAGGTAGGTAGACATGCAGATAGGTTGAAAAGGGGTGAGGGAAGTAGGTAGGTATGTGGGTAGGTAGGTTGGCAGACTGGAAGATAGGTAGGTATGTAGGTAGATAGGTATGTAGGTAGACAAGTAGGTAGGTAGGTAGACAGGCAGGCAGGCAGAAAGGTAGGTAGGGAGGCAGTTAATGAGATACACAGACGTGCAGGAAGACAGACAGATACGGACGGATGGATATACGAATGGATGAATTATTTTTTAGTCAGGTAGGTAAGTAGACAATTGATCCAGACAATGAGGAGTCAAGAAGAAAGTTGCCATACGACAGACAAACCCCACGACAGGTTGGTTATTCGATATCAAGTCTCACTGTTCTGACACCACCTACTTGGTCCTTGACCCCATGACTTCAACGACCTCTGCCCTGTGATTGATTCAGTTAGAGAACTTTGGTAGCACATTTACACTACAGCTCTTGTCTCTCACACCACCCACCCGCATATTCCTGGGTACAGTTACAGTGAATGACCTTTTACTTGCTTCCACGTGTTGGGTATATGGTGCAAACCCCGTGTGATCATATGCCAAATAACTCGCGTGTGATATGGTAAAATATCACGCCAGCCACTTTAATTTCTATAGAATGTTCTGGAAGCCATTTTAGGAAGGTTCGACGTGAGAACTGGCAACTGTCATTACTGCCCGTTGTACCTTCCTGTCTAGGAGGGAGATGGGAAAAAGTCTGAGGCATTAAGGCCACCTGGCTTGGACAGTGATAGTAACTGTGCAGATTAGGGCTCTCTTTTTGTTCCCGACAGATACAAAAGTATGTCACCTTACCGAGGATTTGAACCTGGGTCTCCCGAATTGGAGGCCAACGTTCTAACTACCCGGCCAAACGCTCATCGTTTCGACCTGCGAGCTATTTGCTTCACGGGTTTGCTGCTCAAAGAGTGCCAGTTTAGCAACGCAAACAATGATAACACGAAACAAATATACACATTTAAAACGGTGTATTCCTTAACTGAATTTACACAAATAAACTATAAACCATAGGTTACACAGGTTATTGCCTGGCATATTTCACTGCATCTCATCAGGTACTTACTGCAGAGTTATATAGGGTGTATTTTTAATGACTGTGCAGTGTCTGAAAATGTTGCCGGTTCAAGTTTTGAATTCAGCCTCTGTAAAAGTTACGCAACATAATAGCTAAATAAAAACTTGGACCGGCAATATTTTCAAACACTGCACAGTCATTAAAAATACACCCTGACATATGTCACACTTAGGGAAGAGGTGAATCATAATAGTTTGGCTGAAATATATAACACACTCTGTCGCAGATGCTGTTTGAATGTGGAGAATTCGTTATCCCCAGCGTATTCGCAGATTAACTACTAATTGTTCTGTCTACACAAGTGTGTTAAACACCTAATGGTTGAAGTCAGGGCCGTTCGTGCTATGATACAGAGTGGCGGCCGCATCAGGCCGCACCGTAAGGTGGCGGCTTAAGCAGCGAAATCAAAATACAATTTGAACCATTCAATAATTAAACATCTGTAAGGAGCGGCATTTTGAAAAGAAAAAGAAAAAAAACATTTAAGAGGCGGCATTTCGAAGACTTGCTTCTTACTGAGAAAATCTACCGCACGGTCCTGGTTGAAGTTTCAGCATATTTGTCTATAGGTTTATTGTTCGTCGATTACAGTGCACCAATATGAATATAATGACCTGTCGACATGATTGCTTGAAATAAACATCCACAGATACTGGGTTCTCGACCTGTAAAAGTAATTAATGTCAAATTCTGCTTGTTTCCCCTCTAACATAGGCAAGTTCCATTTTCTCGAGATCACAACCCTGTCAACCTTCTACGAAAGTGTATCTCTCGCGAGCGCTCCAGCACACCAGGCGACTTCGTGACAATGACGTCATCTGAAAGCTGGCTACGACGTCATCGTTATTGGTGCTGGAATAGAAGGATCCGCAAGTGCCTACAATCTCTCCAAGGAAGGGAAGAGAGTCCTTCTGTTAGAACAGGTGCCCTTTTGTTGTGCGTTTCATCTGCATGAAGCTGGAATAGAAGAAAGTGTTGTCTCATCTCATCTCTCATCTCATCTTGTTCATCTTGTACCTTGCGGTGTCGAGGTGAAGCATAAACAACAGGGGAATGCCCTTTTATGGACTTCATGTATCGAGATTCCCATAGACTCTGTTATTCCTCTGCGTCCATCGTTTACGTGGTCGGCCTCTTCCTCTGCTTCCATTTGCTCTGTACATCATTGCTTGTTGTGGTAAGCTGTTAGTTGGTAACCTAGTTACATGGCCAAATCATTTGACTTGCTGCCTTCTAATAAAATCTAGCTCTGCTAGAACCCCCACTTTAGTCCTGATTTCTTCATTTCTGATTTTCTCTTTTCTTGATACACCGAGAAAGTCGTGGATTCACAAAATCAAAAGATGCAAACATGTAGACAAAGGCTTGAAGTCATGCATTCAGTTTTCAGCTTATGCGAGAGACAAACGTTCTTTTGAATTATATTTGTTTGGGCAAAAGTATAGAAAATGCACTCATACTAAAGTAATACAAGTAAACATGGTATTTCATACCATGGAACAGACTGCACAAGACTGTTAAGAATCGATGATAGAACATATAAATGAAAACAACATGTAATGTGTCTCTGCACTCTAGGGTAAAAGAGGAAAAGATACCAGAGAGTAGGTGATGGTGCCACTGTCATGACAAACTGTTTAGGAAAGAAAATGTACTCACAGGTAGAGCTTGCGCCTTAAATGGAGTCTGTCTAGAGGAAGTTCACCTGACACAGACGTGTCCTAGTCAGACGCTATGACCTCAGAGTTCAAGAGATGCACATCCAGACACAGGGACCTCCCTTGGACAGAGTGCAGAGTTCAAGAGATACACACTAAGACGTGGTGACCTCCCTTGGACAGAGTGCAGAGTTCCATAGATGCACTGCTGGGCGTGGTGATCTCCCTTGGACAGAGTGCAGAGTTCAAGAGATGCACAACCAGATTTGGTGACCTCCCTTGGACAGAGTGCAGAGTTCAATAGATGCACTGCTGGGCGTTGTGATCTCCCTTGGACAGAGTGCAGAGTTCAAGAGATGCACAACCAAATGCGGTGACCTCCCTTGGACAGAGTGCAGAATTCAAGAGATGCACAACGAGATGTGGTGACCTCCTTTGGACAGAGTGCAGAGTTCAATAGATGCACTGCTGGGCGTAGTGATTTCCCTTGGACAGAGTGCAGAGTTCAATAGATGCACTACTGGGCGTGGTGAACTCCCTGAACAGCGTGTAGAGTTCAAAAGATGAACAGTTGGGTGTGGTGACCTCCCTTGAACAGAGTACAGAGTTCAAGAAATGAACTGTTGGGTGTGGTGACCTCCCTTGGACAGAGTGCAGAGTTCAAGAGATGCACAGCTGGGCATGGTGACTTCCGTTGGGCTGAGCGCAGAGAAGGACAGATGTGCAGATGAATCTGGACTAGCATATTAATTGAACGATCAGCATCCACAATCTAGACTAGCATATTAATTGAACGATCAGCGTCCAAAATCTGGACTAGCATATTAATTGAACGGTCAGCATCCACAATCTGGATATTTGCTGTAGGAGTTGGGAATCTCTACGAGCTTGTCAGTGCCATGATATCTACAAGTTGTAACACGTGAACCAATAGCCACGAAAGTGTGGGGACGAATATGAGAAAATACACCAGAGAAGTGTAGTATGGCGTCCCTATATTGGACTTCGCTGATGAAATGAAGGGATAGATAGAAGTGATGGAAGACATAAGAGAAACTAGGACTGAACATGTGTGATCTTCGCTGGAGTCAGCGGGTTCGTGCTGTGTCCCAAGCTCCTCCGTGTGTGATCTTGGAGGCTGGAGCACTTGAGATGCTCGTGTGCAAGACAAGTGATCATTGACCCATACAGAAGAAGAAATCAGGCGTACAGGAATGTTACAGGTGCTCTTGACAACAAGATAATCCATAATATAGACGGAAGGATGTCACTTGTGTTTTTGTATTCCACCAGGGTTACTAAGCTAGTGATGATAATGTTGATGATAATTATAATGATGATTATGATGATGAAGTTTGTGTAACAGCCCTAATAGTATCATAACATCATGTGTCATGCCGATGAGCGTGGCTGGTCATGTTTCGCCATCTCACACGATCACCAGAGTCGTGGATAAGCTCCGTGTTCTTGTCTCAACTATGCCACGTGGCCAAGCCATCCTGATATTTACGTCTTTGCATTCCCCTCGTTCTTTTAACATCAATCTTGTCAGTTGTCACCAAGTTCTCTAATTTATTTCTTCTTCGAACGTGTCCAAAAATGTTGACTGTCTACGTCTAATTTCTCTAATCAATTTACGGTATTTATTTGTTTCTTGTTGCACTTGTTCATTGGTTTTTCTGTCTGTCCATGTAATTCTTTGCATTTTCCTCAGAAACCAAATTTCCACTGCCATTAGGTGTTTTTTCAGCTTGTCTGCCTGTTGTCCACGCTAATATTATACTGATCCTAATACAATTATATACGGTCTGACCACGGAAGAAAGCTGGCTCATAAATAGCTTCATGTCTCAGAAACTGAAATACGAGGGGGCTTCAAATGAAAACCTTAAAGGGCGATAGAAATGACAGTAACCACACCAATGTCTTGTAACCTGTCAATATTGTTGTTAAGGATGTCAAGTGTGATAGGCACGTGTCATCACGATGAAGACGCCATAAGAACAGTTTAAAGATAGTCTCCCCACTTTTAATATGCTCCAAAGAGAAGCAGCGTTGTTATCCGTTTTTTATTAAATCAGTGAAGGGGTGAAACCTATAAAAATTCATCAGCGAATGAAGGCCCAGTATGGTGATGCATGCCTGTCAATCCAGCAAGTGTATAAGTGGGGTAGGAAGTGTCAAAACGGCGTGATTTCTGTGAAGAATTATAACAGTTGGTGCATGGGTGGAATTGTTTTTCTACAGAAATCCAAGCGTGTTATCGGTGCTGGAGGACTTTCATTGAACGCAATAGTGGCTACACCGGACAATGATACATTTGTTTTTTACTTTTTCATAATATATTCACCCCAAAATAAAAATAACAAATGTTTTCTTTTGAAGGCCCTCGCACTTCGGCCATATTAAATAACACTGGCTTGGAGTGAACAGTGATGGAAGGCGTGGTTGCTGGTAGAAGAGGCTGGGAGTAACCAGCACACAGATGGACACATGATAGTGAAGACATCAGGGGTAGGAATATACCTGAGGCAGAAGAACTGGCCACGGATTTAGAGTCTAGTTGGCATGCAGTGATGAGAGCGAAGTCCTGCAGAGAATCTGCTACATCATGATGATGATGATGATGATGATGATGATGATGATGATGATGACTGATGATGATGATACTTTCAGCAGTATGAAATGAGTATTAACATCCAGAGCAGTGGTTCTCAACCTTTTTTGGCCCATGTACCCCTTCACCATATGTTCAGAATGTCATTCCCCCTCCCTGTTGTATTTCCTTCCTATACATTCCTCCTGTCCCTACACAGTATACGTAAAAATGGAAGCTAAATTTAGTAAAATATGCTAGAACAGGTCTAGATGTCTACAAAAACGTGATTTGCAGGTCTACTTACATTATAAAACTAATTTCAGAAGAGCGAGAAGTAGAGAACTGTAACAGTATGGAGGGAAAAACAATATCAAGTAATCGGTTCTTGTATTAACGTGATCTTGAAATAATCTTATAGACAGACCTAAAAAAATAAACCAGAATTCACGCGCCAACAATGTCTTATAATTTCTGTACACAGTTCCCGCTGCCTCACTCCCGCGGAAGCTCACACGGGCAGAGCCGCATCACCCGCTATGCGTACGAGGATGAGTTCTATGTGAGGATGATGGTGGATGCCTTCCCGCTGTGGGCCCGGCTGGAGGAGGAGTCGGGGTCAAAGTTCTTTATGTAAGTTCTGTATTAGTTAGTTGATGGAGATGTTGGGAGTTGAAAGGCGATTATGGCCGAGTATTAGAAGGGTCCAAGAATAACATGTTGGAGAACATATGCTATTACGAGGGGTCTTCAAATGAAAACCCTAAAAGAATGATAGAAATGACAATAACCATGCCATTGTCGTGTTATCTGTCAATATTGTTGTTAAGGGTGTCAAGGGTGGTAGGCACGTGACATCGCGGTGCTGACGAACACGATGACGTCATAAGGCCAGTGTAAGATGGCCGCCACACTTTTGACATGCACCAATGAGGAGCAGCATTCAATTATCCGTTTCTTTTTTTATCGTGAAGGGATGAAACCTATAGACATTCATCGGCGAATGACGGTCTAGTGTGGTGAATCAAAGAAAATCGTCATCATTGCGATCCGAACAGGTTCATGGATGCTCGATCTCCACCTTAACATCTCCGCAAGCGTGTATTGGCTGATTGACCAGTTCAGTGTTGATTACCCACAAGTCTTGTGCTCTTGAGAAAAAGTTCATGTCTGGCGGCTCCCCGCTTCATCCCCGTCTCCCACGCTCTGGAAAAGGAAGCAGATTTCCAAGTGTCCTTAAAGCGTTCTGATTGTCCTGCATCTCTGATGACATTGATGATGTCTGGCCCATCCATTGCCCTGCCCACCTCGATCACCACCATGTCCGCCACACGATCGGCTCGCTCGTTGCCTTTCACGCCGGAGTGCCTTGGTACATATATGAAAGCTAGCTGAACTAACTGTGATGTGGTAAGTGTGTCGAGCCACTGATGTCGTATGGGGCCAGTTTGGACCTTCTTGAGCATGTTCGTTGAGTCGCTTGATGGAGGATTTCTAGGTTCGGCTGCAGCGTTCATTCTATTTAATCAGCTTTGCTACAGTTCTTCCCATTTCATTTTCCATTGCCGGCATGTATTGTACTGTTGGCTTATGGTCATTCTTTGACATGTATGCGTAGCTTCTGTACTGTTGACCGTTCTTAGACATTTATGTGTAACTTTTGTACTGATGATATTTAGTCATTCTCATACACTTATGTGTAACTTTTGTACTGTTGACATTTGGTCATTCTCTGACACTATGTGTAACTTTTGTACTATTGGCATTTGGTCAATTCTCAGACACGTATGTGCAACTTTTGTACTGTTGACATTAGGTCATTCACAGACACTGATGTGTAACTTTTCTACTGTTGACATTTGGTCATTCTCAGACACTGATGTGTAACTTTTGTATTGTTGACATTTGGTCATTCTCAGACACTGATGTGTAACTTTTGTACTGATGACATTTGGTCATTCTCTGACACTGATGTGTAACTTTTGTACTGTTGACATTTAGGTACATCTAGCTACATGACTGTATGTTAACTACTGTTGACATTTGATTGTTCTTAGACACGTATGTATAACTTTTGTACTGTTGACAATTACCTACATAACTGTAAGTTAACTGCTGCTGATAATTGGCTTCATTTAGCAACTGTGGAGTCCTAGACCTACGTACAGAAAACTCACCAGGAATGAAGCGGGTGCTAGACGCACTGGCGGCACACAACATTCCCCCATGAAACTCTCAGCCCGGAGGAGCTGCAGTAGCGGTACCCAGCTGTCCATGGTGGTGACAAGTGTGCAGCAATTGTGGACCCTAGTGGGGGAATCCTGCGGGCGGACAGGGCGCTGAGAGCTTTTCAGGTGAACATGCACATTTCTTAAATGATTCAATGCCGATGGATAAAATATCGGCAAATGTCACCTACCATTTGTACAGAAGGACGATATATCGCCATACTAGAGGTCATCGTGTTATTTATTTTGTTTCGTTGTATCTTTCGCAATTTACATGAACTGTGAACGAAAATTTACATTATAATACTTGTTCATTTGATTGTGTAGCATGTTTGGTCCAAACCAACTTTTTGTTTGGCGCTGAATCAATTAAATTGAAATAAGATTTTACATAACTACCATGAATGTTGTGTGATAAATAGTATACATGTTGTTGTTGTTGTTATTATTATTATTATTATTATTATTATTATTATTATTATTATTATTATTATTATTATTATTATTAAAAGACAAGAAACCCAGTATTGTGTATAGAGAAGGGGAGAAAACGCTGAACTATTCACATATGACAGTTTCACAAGAACTTTCATCTAAACCATGGGACAAGGACTCTTGAAATCCATGGGGGACATCAGTAGAAGATGTGGAATTGACAGTTAGCATTATCTGGGAAAGCGGTATACAAGAGAACCAGACGAAGACAGAGACAGATGTTCGTGGAAGTTTAAATAGAAGGGCAATAAATGACAATAGAAGTAACATTAATTTCATTAAAATATGAGATGGCAGGGAAGATCTGATTGTTATCCAGACCAGGCATCCAAAGAATAGGAAGTATTCCATGCCATCACAGCATGCAGAGAATCTGGAGGCGGCTCGCAGTTTCTTGGCCAGGCGGTACTCGACGGGCGATGTGGTTATTACTAGGATGACACTGGGTTGATTACTGTGGCTAAAGTCCGTGTAACAGTCGTGACATTATGTTTTCCCAAATCACGGAACAATGATGTCTAATTATGATGTTAATTCCTGGGATTTTATTCCCCAATGACAGACACAACCTAAAGCACAATCTAAAATATGTCATTCCCAAATGACAGACGAACCCAAAAGCAGTCTAAAACATGTAGTTACCAACAGATGTCTGACATTCTAGTGGGAAGACCTCGAAACCCGTGGAATCGCTATACTCTTCGGGTGGAACTTTGGTATCACGAAATTTACTTGCCAAATGATAACTGATTTATCTTATCTACAACTCTTCACATGATTTACAAGTCCTCCATGTCCTACCCAACAACCTAAGGTGTATCAAGTCACTTACCATAGGTACAGCTATGTATTGACACCCACTCCAAACAGTCATACAAGTCATGATCTAATAGCTGTGAGTGGTTCTATTCAACACGGATGGTGACCGTACAATGCCGTCCACCTGAACTCATGGACATTTGTGGATGTGAACCATCAAGGTGATTTGAACCCTCAATTATTAGTCAGGCATATTTGATGACCCTGTGTCAAAAATTTGATATTTAAAAGCATGCATCTTTCCCATTGCAACGTACGCCTGTGAGACCTAGACACTTACTAACCAAGCTGAACAGCGCATAAATGCCTTTCAATGTAAACGGTTTCTAAAAATATCCTGGATACAGAAATGAACAAATGCACCCATAAGACAAGATCTTAACACTGAAGAAGATTGGCTACTAAAGACGATAATACAAAGAAAATTGAAATATTTTGGTCACTTGAAACGTCATGAAAATTTGGAGAGAACAGTCATGGAGGGTTATATGCCTGGAAAGAGAGGAAGAGGAAGGCCAAAGAGAAGATGGGTGCAGGATGTGGCGGATGATCTCCAAATGGGTGTATCAGATGCGAGACATCTTGCTTGTGATCGAGAAGTTTTCCGGATGGTTGTTATGGGAGGTTCTGCACAGGACATGCTACTGAATGAATGAATGTCATATTTGCTGGCCCTATTCATATTTGATGATATTTGTTATGTTTGGTGACTCAATTACCCAAGTATTTTGACTCTATATGTCAGTGTTTCTCAACATTTTTTGGCCCGTGCCCCCCTTCACCATATTTTCAGAACGTCATCCCCCCCCCTTTTTTTCGTATTTTCTACCTAAAAATTTGGCTCGTGTCCCCCCCCCCCCCCCCCACCATATTTTCAGAACATCATTCCACCCTTTTGTATTTCCTATCTTAAAATCCCGCCCCCGCTCCTACATAGTATACGTAATAATGGAAGCTAAATTTATTAGCACATACTAAAACAAGTCAAGACGCCCACATAAAACATGATTTGTGGGTCTATTTACTTTATAAATTGAATTTTAGAAGGGGCGTACAGAACCGTACAGTATGAAGGGGAAAACAATATCAAGTAATCGGTTCTTGTATTAACGCGATCTTGAAATAATCTTAATTCCCCCTGGAAACCCTAAATTTCCCCCCTGGGGGAGGGTGGGGGAAATTCCCCACCGGTTGAGAACCACTGCTATATGTCATGTGTGGTGACTATATGTCACGTGTGATGGCTCTAAATGCCATGTGTAATGGCTGTATATATCATGTCATATGACTGAATGTTTGCTGGTGTTTCAACAGCATGTCTTCCTGCAGCATGGAGGTGTGATTCGAGACAATCGAGCCTGTCACATCAGTCACCCCGGGTAGTGTGGTCACTGTGAGGACAGATCGCGACCAGTACACTGCCCAGAATGTTGTCATAGCAACGGGGGCCTGGGCAGGTCGTTTGTGCTCGTCTCTGGGTCTACAGCTGCCACTGAAAGTAAGTTGTAATCTGCGATAATTGTTGTAATATATGACTGTCAAAGTTAAGATTAGGGTCAGGGTTATGGTTAGAGTCAGGGTGCATTTTAACGTAAAGTATAGAGGTAGGGTCAGGGTTAAGGTTAGGATCATGATGACGGTTAACGTAAAGTATAGATAGGGGTAGGGTCAGAGTTGATGTTAAGATTCGGTTGAAGGTTTAGGTAAAGTATAAGGGTGGGGTCAAGGTTAAGGTTAAAATCAGGATGAAGGTTAAGGTAAGGTACAGTGGTAGGGTCAGTCTATTATGTGGGGGAAATTTCTTAGCATTGACGTCTTGAAGCTCGCATTTGAGAATGATAACATTTAGGTTTTACTTTCATGTCATAATTGCTAGGTAGTCATAATATTATCCTCACTGCACATTGAATAATTCAGTCCAGATTTGTTCAGTAGGCCTCCCCGATATCTCCCTCTGTGTGTAGTGACTGATGACACCAATTCTATGTTGGCTGTCTATTCTGCTCTGTCCCCCCTGCAAAGCGCTCCTGCTTGGCTTCACCCCTTTTGACTTGATGTTCTTGCAGTCTGGTCAAGTTTGCAGATTCTCAGCCATCATTTAATTCGTGTAATCGCCCTGCTTCTTTGATGACATATAGTACACCAGCTCGTCCACTTTCCACGGAAGCCTGGTTCGAAAGCCTATCTCTGTCAACTGGTTTGTTTCCTCTTACGTCCAGATGGCCTGGCACCGGAATCAAGCTGATTTGTACCTACTTGACCTCCTCATTATTTCCACCTACTGTTTTTAAACCCAGCTCATCTCAATCTTCCTGAGCATACTCATTGAGTTACTGAGAGAGCATGTCTGGGTGAAAGTCTGTGTCTCTAGCCAGACTATAGCTTTAGTTACATCAATGACCTCCATAGTCAGGCTACTTCTTGTCTCGGTGAAGGCACTGCAGTCTTCATTCACGGTTCTAATTCTGACCTGTACCGTATAAGCCCATGCGCTTCTCACGTGTCAAATAATAGACCCATTTGTGTAGAAGAGATTACTACCTGACCCTTAGAAGAATTCTCACATATCAAGACCTGAACTCCACTCTCCACAATTACTAGGTTTCTGTTTGAAATGTGCTAGAATTGTTTAGTCCTTCCCTCATCAGCTTGTGTCACAACGCTTTGATATGCTTTCCGCTTACACGGTACACTCGTATACAAGCAACCTGTACACAATTTGACAACATTTGTACATCCTTTAAGAGTTATGGTTAGGGTATGAGTTAAGGCCTGGGTTAGGATCAGGATTAAGGTTAAAGTTAGAGTTAAAATTAGGGTTAAGGTTATGTTCAAGATTAAGGTTATTGTTAAGCTCAATAGTAAGGTTATATATGGAATTATAGCAAGTAAGAAGCATTCTGACTGCAACAGTATACAGCAATAAACAACGAAACAATAAAAGCAAGGTGAGACCTTATGTACTTTCAAACATTTCAGCCAATAATAATTGGTGTCTTACACTACACTTTCAAACATTTTAGCCAATAAAAATTGTCATTTTACAGTGTACTTTCCAACATTTCAGCCAATAAGAATTGGTATCTCAGACTACACTTTCAAGCACGTCAGCCAATAAGAATTGGTGTCTTACAATACACTTTCAAACATGTCAGCCAATAAGAATTGGTGTCTTACACTACACTTTCAAACATTTCAGCCAATAAGAATTATTTTACAGTGTACGTTCCAAAATTTCAGCCAATAAGAATTGGTGTGTACTACTGCAAGGCCAACGAAGATCAGTTTCGCTCTGACAAGTTTCCATGTTTCATCGACTGCAGGGGCATCACGGAGGGGTTCCTGGTCTATGGGCTTCCCATGTCAGAATACCCCGGCTTAGTCAAGGTGAGCCTTTGTCCATTTACAGATAGATACCACCTTACTGGGGCACAGGTACTTGACCTACTGAGGCACAGTTACTTGACTTAATGAAGTACATGTATATGACCTGCTGAGGCACACGTACTTGATCTTCTTGGGCACAGGTATTTGGCCCACAGGTATTTGACCCACAGGTATTTGGCCTACTGAAGCACATGTATTTGACCTACTGAGGCACATGTATTTGACCTACTCAGGCACAGATACTTGAACTACCTGGACACAGGTATTTGACTTAATGGGGCGCAGGTATTTGACCTACTGATGTACATGTATTTGACCTACTGGGGCATAATTCATCGACTTATTGTTGTTAAATTAGTCATTTCTTGTCTACTAAAGGGCTCTTCGAGGGAGCCGCTCCCTCATGGTGAAGCGGCCAGCATTCTTGCCTGCCAGCCCCATGGTCATCGACATCCCGTTCGTCGCATGAATTTGTTGTTCGGTAATCTGGACTCATTCGTAAGCCCGCTTACCCGCGTTTTAAACACAGCTGCGACCGATTTGGCAACAGACCGTGTTGCGCTGGGTTTTAACGTGTTGGTATGAGAGCCTGTCGTTGAGAAAGCAATGGAAAACTACTGAACGTAAAATTGCCAAGATATCAACAACAGCAGTAAAATACTGGTGTTGACAGCAATGTCCTGTAAATAGGATATGCCACCCCCCCCCCCCCCCCCCCCCCCCCAAAAAAAAAAAAATTCTGGGCTCTCAGGTCGACCCATAATTTCCGTTGTCAACCATGCATTTCCTGGTGCTGAATAGCTCTGCTTGCTTATTTTTTTTTAAATTTTTTTTTTGTTTTCATTCTTATTTTATTATCCATATTTGTTCACCCATCTGTGTCTACATTACCTAAATAGGTGTGTGATTGCACTTCGTGACACGAGGCTTCGCCGAGAAAGATCAGGTTCTCGTGTGCTTGTTTTATTCTCGTGTTTGTCTTTCCCATGTTTACCTGATTCATCGCCGAAGGATAATATATCGGAACAAGTGAACGTCCATTTGGACAGAAGGACGATATATCGTCATACGAGGGTCATTGTGTTATTTGATTTAATTTGTTGTACCATCCGCAATTTTAATGCTCAGTGAACGGACATTTACATTATAATACTTGTTCATTTGATTGTGCACCATGTTTGGTCCAAATTGTTTGGCAATAAATCAGTTTATTTACCTTGATTATTGTGACCTCTAATAAACTGTATTTAGATTATCTTGCATCTGGAGTCGTGTGCGGGACAGAAGGGCAATGTTGTTAGCGATCTTCAAGCTGAACTGTCAAGGTTCATTGAACTCCATTTCTAGTGATAGTTATTGTTGTCTTGGATGCTTGCTGTAAAGCTCAGACAAGACCACAGACTGCAGTACATTATGGAAGACGCAGACATTTCTATCATCATCATCATCATCATCATCATCATCATCATCATCATCATCCAGTGCCTTGCCGGCTGGCGTGGGCGATAATGCTTATCCACAAATTGCGATCTCCGACCGCTTGGATCAATTCGCGTGCTGACACCCTTCCGTGCCATGACACAAGACTATAGAGAATTTTCTCACGCTGTCTTCCTCTATCTCTCTTTCCTCAAATCTGTCCAGTTGTTACAACATGTACCAGTTTTTTTGTTTTTTTTATCTTCTCATTACGTGGCCAAAAATGATGATGGCTTTTTTCTGATGTTTGTGATAAGTTGTCTTTGCAACTAAGCTTCCCTCAAATTGTCCAGATTGTTCTTTTTGGCTGTCAAATTAATTGTCAGCATTCTTTTGGAGACTTTTTCGCCTGTTTATTAATTGTCCATGGTTCGCAGCCGTATGTTAAAACTTGTTCTATGTAGCATGCACGAATTCTTTTTCTAACTTTCAAGTAACACCACTTATTGCACAAAATATTATTTATTTATTAGATAGAATACAGTGTTTTGCTTGCCCTATTCTGCTCTTTATCTTGTAACATCAAATCATGTTAATATTTAACCGTGGAAAAGAAGCGCCACAACACATATCTGGTCTGTAGTACTATATAGCTGTGAAACATAGATTCTAAACCTAGTGAACAAAACTTGGAAGTATTTCAGATGTAGCCTTACCCAATTGTATATACCTGCCCATGCCATGATGCAATACTTTACACACATTTCTCTTGGTTCTTGCTCCATATTTATTTCCATTAAAATGTCCACTTCTTACAAACAATTACGATTATTATCTCCGCATAATGCGGATGTTGATATGTGGAACAAGTGTAGACATGTGTTACAGATGTTCATTGTGCACACAGGTTTGTTCGTATCAAGGGCCAGATATCAACCCCGATGAGCGGGACAAGGAAACGGATGATGCATGGGTAGACAAGGCAGTCCCACATATTGCTGCAACGTTGTTACCAGGCCTGGACAGCACATATTCTGTCAAGGAGTACTGTATTTATACTGTAAGTGGAGGAGGCACCTTCTGTCAATGAGCACTGTATTTATTTTGTATTTATACTGTATTTATACTGTATGTATACTGCATTTATATTGTATTTATAATGTAGTTGTATTTATAATGTAGTTGTATTTATATTGAATGTATACTGTATTTATATTGTATTTATAGTCTATTTATATTGTATTTATAGTCTATATATATATTGTATTTATACTGTATTTATATTGTATTTATACTGCATTCATACTGTAGTTATACAAGAAGACTCAAGGACGCTGGTTTACTGTCTTGATATCCATCCATCCATCATGTGCCATGCCGGTAAGCGTGGGCGGTCATGTTCTGCCATCTCACTCGATCACCAGAGTCGTGGATCAGCTCCGTGTTTCTGTCTCGACCATGCCACAAGGCCAAGCCATCCAGGTACTTGCTTCTAGGTCTTCCCCTTGGTCTGTTCCCCTCGATCTTACCAGTTGTCACCAAATTCTTCAATCCATTTCTTCTCATAACATGCCCAAAAAATTTTGACTGTCTACGTCTAATTTCTCTAATCAATTTACGATCTTCATTTGTTTCTTGAAGGACTTGTTCATTGGTCTTTCTGGCTGTCCATGGTATTCTTTGCATTTTCCTCAGAAACCACATCTCTACAGCCATCAGATGTTTTTCAGCCTGACTGCTCATTGTCCACGCTTCACATCCATATAAAAGTACAGGTTCAATGTAGCATCTCAACACTCTTTTTCTCGTTTCAATTGACATCTTTTTATTGGTCAATATGTTTTTCATCTTGCTAAAGGCTACTTTTGCCATGGCGATTCTTGTTCTAATCTCTTCAAGGCATCTCCCATCAGATGTTATTACTGTTCCGAGATAATTGTACCTGCTCACTTGTTGAAGAATATTCCCATTTACTTGTATATTACATTGTGGTATTTCGTCCTTCCTAGTGACGACCATAGTCTGTGTCTTTTTACAATTTAATTCTAACCCTAGTTGTTCACTGTGTGTAACAACCGCATCTACTAAATTTTGCAGGTCCTGTTCATTGTCTGCAATCAAGACTGTATCATCTGCATATCTAATGTTATTGATGCATCGTCCCCCAATGTTGATTCCTTCCATATCTTCAATATTTCTGAAAATACTTTCACTGTACAGGGAAAACAGATCTGGAGACATTACACATCCCTGTCTCACATATAAGTTGACCAAAATCTTATATCGGGTACTAGTGTAGGGGTGTCAACAGTTATGTGATGAGGTGACCCGCTGCATAGTTCTCTATATAGTTTCTGCTCAGTTATGTGATGAGGTGACCCGCTGCATAGTTCTCTATATAGTTTCTGCTCAGTTATGTGATGAGGTGACCCGCTGCATATATATCTCTATATAGTTTCTGCTCAGTTATGTGATGAGGTGACCCGCTGCATATATATCTCTATATAGTTTCTGCTCAGTTATGTGATGAGGTGACCCGCTGCATATATATCTCTATATAGTTTCTGCTCAGTTATGTGATGAGGTGACCCGCTGCATATATATCTCTATATAGTTTCTTCTCAGAGCTTGTATACATTTCATGAGGCTTAATTAATGCAACAAGATCTCATGATTTAAACTATCCAGATGTGAAGACAGTTGCCGAGAACCAT
Organism: Cepaea nemoralis; assembly: GCA_014155875.1. Lineage (NCBI taxonomy): Eukaryota > Metazoa > Mollusca > Gastropoda > Stylommatophora > Helicidae > Cepaea > Cepaea nemoralis. The sequence continues at coordinate 189,487 of JACEFZ010000117.1, read as the reverse complement.
GAACAGTTGCCATGACATGATTAGATAACTTCATCACCACTCTTTAGACTGATTAATCTGATGATGATTTTGATGATGATGATGATGATGCTGATGATGATGATGATGATGATGATGATGATAAGAATGAGGGTGATGATGAGGATGATGATGGTGATGAGGATGATGATGATGATGATGATAAACAATCCATGAAATATACAAAAACAAAGTCGCATGTTATTTGCAGGACGTTGTCATCAACCCTAATTCATGTTGTTTCTCTAAGCTATTTTACGTGCAGTAGTTTGCCATGGATTTCTGATCGAGAAGTCCATGTGAAGTACAACTTATCGGCAGGAGACTTGATCCCACTACCCCGTTATTATCGTAACGGAAGTTTCAGAGCTAGATCACTGTTACCCTCTCAGTCACGCTGACCGCTGAACTATGTACAGTCAGCAATAACCCATGATGGAGTGGGGATCGAACCAGACCACTGACCGCGTTGATACTACCCACAATACCACATGAGCCTGTATAAACCCAGCACAGATAAGCCAGCCTTTGGCCGTCCCCAGACACAGGTTTCACCGGAGTAGGGTCAGGTGATCTCATTGGTGACTAACTAACTATGCCCTGACGGCATATAAAACGGCAAATCAAAGCAACAGTCAATCTTGGCTTGGTCACAGAAGAAAACGAACGAGTGAACTTTAGTTTCAAAGGGTCACAAATTAGGCATGCAGGCCCATCTTACATTAATTTTGTTTATGGGCCCTTTAGTCCCACCAAGGCCAACTGCCAGTGGTAGTGGACATTGTTTTGATGATTGGAGTGTGCAGTTTGGTTGACCATTTTTGTACCCTGGCGAGATCAAGTGCAGATAAACCTACACTTTGATCTTAGCCAAAAGGCCGAAAAGCGATCCCATCTTACATTCGGCCTTTGCAGTCACGCATCTTTCGTACATCCATTATCTATTGTGCATGTTACATTCAGCGTAGAAGAAAAACATTGTTAAATGAAAGTTGTGAACATAAACAATGCATGTTACCATGTTATGAGACACATCCCCCACCCATCCCCTATACATCCGCGTGTCTCCCACACACACATCCACCACCCAACCACACACATACCCACAGGCACATACATGACCCCATCCATCCACCCATCCCCCAACCCACACATCCCACATGCACCTCCACATACACCATCTCCCCACCCACACCTACACACACATCTCCCACCCACCAAACATCACCCACCCACCCACACAAAACCCAGGCACACATGCATGCAACCACCCATCGATACCCAGCCACACTTTCCCTACCTTCACACATCTCCCAACCCACACGCACACATCCTCCACCCATCCCATAACCTACCAACACTCACCCACCCACATATCCTCCACCACCTACCCACACACCCCCAACCACTCAGCCAAACATACATCTCCCAACCACATATCCAACACCCACACACACATGTTCACGCCAACTCACATATCCTGCACTTACCCACACACAAAACCCGCACCCACCCATACATCCCTGACTTACACACATATCACCCATCTACACAATCTCCCCCACCCACACATCCCGCACCTATTTACACATCCCCTCCCACCCCCAACCTACACACACTCACCCTCCCACACATCCTCCACTCACCCACTCGCCAACCATTCCCCCCCCCCCCCGATCTCCAATCCCCAATCACACATCCCTTAACTACATATCTCACCACCCATACACTCTCACACACACACATCTCCCCACCCATACACATATCCTCATCCATCAACACATTCCTCATTTCAAAAACACACCAACCACCCACACAAACCCCACCACCCACATATACCCCACCCACACACATTCGCCTTCCCACCCACCCACACATCCCCCACCCATACACTCATCTCACACACACATCCACCCACTCACGTACTCATCCATCAACCACTCACACCCACACATCACCCACCCACCCAACAACACATGCATATCTCATCTACCCTTCCACCCACACACACCCCAACCACCCAGCCAAACACACATCCCCCATCCTCACATAAACCTTCATCTACCCGAACATCCCAACCTCCCCCATCCCACACAACACTCCACCCATAATCGCATTCCCCCCACACACACATCCCCTCACATGCATTCCCCATACACATCCCCGCCCACGCATCTCACCCACACACACACACACACACACACACACACATCTCCCCACTGACCCACACATCCCCCACCTACAAACATCCTCACCGCCCACACATATATCCTCCACCGACTCACATTTATCCCATCCACACTCACACACTCAGACCCACACAGGCATATCCCATTCACATACACACCCCACACCCATCCCCCACACATCTCCCACACACCCATTCACCCACCCAAATACACATTCCCTACCCACACCCCCAACCAACACCCACATACTTCCAACCATCCTCCCAAATATCCCCACCCACACACACATCCCTCACACACATACATCCCTCACCGACTACACATCCCTTCACCCATCTGCACATCACGCATCAACCCACATACATCCCCCCCCCGCACACACACACACAAAACCTCCACACATACATTCCCCACACTCCACACATCCCTCATATACACACCCACACACACAATCCTCACATATAGACACATACATGATGTCGCCACTGAGGACTCTGGAGGGCACGATGTGGGACAGAAGACACATAGGACATCCTGGGGACAATTCAATGACCTAATCATGCATAGAAATTGGTTCACGCACTTATGCTGAGTTGATGGGAGTTGCTGAGAATTGTAGACAGTTGAGGGACTTACACGATTTCAGCAAGACTTCGAACTGATTCCATCTGATGAATGGACTTCCAAAAGTGATAGCTAACTTTAACACGGAACATGTGTTGCATTTTATATATGTATATGTGTTGTTGTTGTTGTTGTTGTTGTTGTTGTTGTTGTTGTTGTTGTTGTTGTTGTTGTTGTTGTTGTTGTTGTTGTATGAACTTTGTCGTTCAAGTTATATATACGGAGGATAAGTTAATAAGTAAGTCACAAATGGCTGTAGAAAAATAACTAAATTATATGATAACAACTTGAAACCAGTTTATTTGTATACATACATTGTCCCTTTATTTCTCAACATAATTTCCACCAATATTGATGAAATTATCCCATAGTTTTATCAGTTCTCCCAAATCGGCTGCATAGAACTGCGTGCTCTGTTTTCTAAACCACGTTTTCACTTCATCTTCAACTTCGGCGTCATTCGCGAAATGTCGCCCGTCAAGATGGGTTTTCAGTGGACTTAGCCCCTAGCTGATTTCCAGTAAAGCGGTGCGTAGTTGGGCAGAAAAAGTTACGAGGGCCAGTCAATAAGTAAGTCACAAAGTTCTGTGGGATGGCAGGTAAATGAGAACAGGGCATGCAGATCTATACATACATACATACATACATACATACATACATACATACATACATACATACATACATACATACATACATACATACATACATACATACATACATACATACATACATACATACATACATACATACATACATACATACATGCATGCATGCATACAGACACACACACACACACACACACACACAGACAGACACACACATACATACATACATACATACATACATACATACATACATACATCATACATTTTATAAAATGAACGTGTTATTGTAGAATTATTACTGATATGTGTTATTCACGAGTGAATATCTGCACAGAACACGCCAGACAGTCACCCAATCATAGATCGCCACCCGGTTTATCCAAATATCGTCATTGCTGCTGGCTTCTCAGGTAAGCTGTTGTCCTTTTCTCACCTGTCCTTCTACTTATTTAAGTCTCACTTCATAATTTATTTTCTTACTTGTCCTTCAACTTATTTATGTCTCACTTCATAATTTAAACAAATTTGATGTGAGAAAGAGAGTGGGAGAGAGAGAGAGAGAGAGAGAGAGAGAGAGAGAGAGAGAGACCTGTGAATTTGCAATAATGACCGGACTACAAGAACATTAAGTCAAAAGGGATGAGGCCGGACAAGGTTGTTGTGCCAAAGAATTGTTGGACACCACCAGGGCACTGATGCCATCAGCAGCTACACATTGGTGGAGGTAATGAGAAGGGGATCCAAGCGCTGCTGGACCACGTGGTTCAGTCTGCAGTTAGAATCCTCTTTAGACTTTAACTAACAAAGTGACAGAGAAACGGATGTAGAGTAATTAATATATGTGTAGATAGAGTAATATATGAATAGATAAAGTAATATATGTGTAGATAGATAGCCAGACGGACAAGCAGGTTGAAAATCCTAGATTTTGTTACACAGAATGAGTGGTTAGCGTCTGGTACCCCAAAGTATGTTGTTGACGTTACCACTGCCCTTTTAGCATAGGCGTCCCTTGTAATGTCAATAAGTACTCCATTTACAATTAGATCACTCGTATTGTCAGTCTGTAATTTCCCTTGTTTTGTCATTTTATAATATTCCAATTTCGATTATACCATTACCCCTAGCCACTTCAAGCTAAATGTTTGCTTATCCTTTACAGGACATCGCTATCAACATCAGCATATTTCAGTTGATTGTTGATTTCTCGGCAAGATTACGCTCAGTAGTTTGCCATAGCTTTCTGAGCGGCCGGCTCACATACCCCTCAAGTTACCGACGCGGTTAGAACCGCTATCGATTCTCGCCGTCGTCACATCACTCACGAGAGTATACGGGATTACGGAGAAAGTCGCTAACTCCTCGGCCAGAGAGACCGGCTTCAAGCTAAAAAAGAAATTATATTAAGTCCATCCCTGGCTCAGATTAATAACCCTGTGACCGAGTCAGTCACAAATAGGATATTATTTTGTCATCTATTAATCTCCATTCTGTTGTCATCTCCTTTGGAGGTCAGCGTAGCTGTGGGGTTTGACACACTTGCGCTTAAACTTCCGGGGAAATGGGTTTATTCTCTAGACAGCTCAGTTGGACTTGAACGTTGAGCTCTCGTTCAGAAGGCAATGGCAAACTAGTGACCATAAAATTGCCTTGACAAATTAGCCGGGGATTGATCGCAATGTCTTGCCAAGGGCATGCACCATTCTTTAAAATCTTCGTTGTTTTGTCATCTTATAATTGTTCTTGGGATCCATATAAAAACACCAAATACAGGGTGTAATTTTAATGTCTGTGGTGTTTTTGAAAATATTGCCGTTCCAATTGAGGGCTAGCGGTTCCCCCAGAGGATATAGCGACACTGAGTTTCCCGCGTCCCCTTGTTTTTATTGTGGGCCCTTTGCCCACAGTGGTCCACCAGGCCCACAGCTATTGTGGGGAGTTGAGAAGTTTGATGATCATCTTAACCAAAAGCCGAGAAGCATGAACTCCACAAAAGGTGAATACAAAACTTGGAACGGCAATATTTTCAAAAACCCCAGAGTCATTAGAAATACACCCTATATGACAAGAAAGCTTGACGAATGGGCACGTGCAGACACATACAGGTGAACGGTTTGACTAAATTCGTTATCAATTATGAAGAAAAACAAACAATAAAAAATATATAGAACAAAATAATACTTATTTTAATATACCTATCACTGCAACCAACCTCCTTATGTTTAAACAATGTCCCTTGGTTTGTCCGTCTTTGTTTGACTTGTTCCATTAACCGATAGTCTCCCTTGATGTTATTAGTAATTATTTCTCTTGTGCTATTACTGATAATCATCTTCTATATATAATAACAATTACCTTTTTACTGTTGCCCTAACAATATATAGCTAGTCCCAAATACCTAACATGGCTTTGGTAAAAATCACCTTTACTTCTGTAAACCCTTATTACAGCGTGGGATATAATTGGTACATAGGGCTTGTGTCATGTTTGTAAACCAGTCTGCGCTTGCCACATGATGTAGTCAATACCACGTAGCCATGTGTAATGCCCAGGACATTTACTGCTATTCATGTTAGACGTGTTGCCTGTTTATTATTATTTTGCGCTCACTCGCCTATTACCAGTGTTCCTCGCCATCAAGCGAACCCACTCCGACTTCAGAGGTACTTGTAATTTACGTCCCCAAGTCAACATTGTAGTCCAACTGACCGGTGTAGGAGTTGAACCTGCTACCCCAACATCAGCACACTGGATGTTTAAGAACGTGCGCTCTTATCCATTCAGTCGTGCTGACCTCCAGACTGGTTCGACCTGGGGAGAGGGGATCTTCACCACACAAAGGGATTCAAACATATGATCGTCGGGCAAGCAGGCAAGTGAACTAACCACTACACTACCACAGCGCCTAATGTCCTGACCACACGGCACAGCACAGCTGATGCAGTTAGTGACACGCCATTTAGTTTACCTATTTTCTGGACCACACGGCACTGCACGGCTGATGCAACTAGTGTCACGTCATTTAGTTTACAAAGAAATCTCAGTTGTTTGGAAGCCGCTGAGGCTACAGAGATAGCGTGAGACAAATTTAACAGAATAGTTAGCTGGTGAACTAGTCGTCAGGTTGTTCTCACTGCACATCAAAACATTCTGTCCGCATTCACGGGTAATGATCATCACTCACAGAAGTAGAGCTCTGAAAAGAACACAAGGACAGTATACAAAATGAAAGCTATCGGTAGCCATACCTAGAATCCTCCCCCCAGCTGATGACAGCAGCTTGCTGAACGAGCCAGTGTACTTCAACATGTGACCAGTTATAAACACGGTGTCTTCATGAGCCATGTCCCTCATTCTACCCAGGCAGTTGTTTACCCTATCGTACGAAGTGGGTCAAACCCAGAGAACTATGTAGGGGAAGGACCCGTCTCCATGCCTTGAGACATATTGGGTATATGGTGTCAGCCTCACATGTGAGTAGACCTAACCGGCACTGGATGGCTGATGTGGTCAGCATTACTGCAGCTGCCTTTACTTCTCTAGACACCACCTTGCACCAATTTGACCTGGGTCAACTTTTTTTTAAAATCCACCTTGATGAAGATTCAAAGAGCTGAAAGATATCTTACTTAGAACAAAGCACCATTTAATGCAGTAGCTACTACAACTACTTGAACTGTTAGTCTATGAGATGGCATTGTTTGATTTTGTTGTACATCATCTGCATTTAAAAATTCTCCACAGGCCATGGATTCAAACTGTCGCCAACAGTGGGCAAGGCTGTGGCCGAGCTCGTCCTCAACAGGGATCCCACCTACAACATGCAGCCGTTTAGAGTCAACAGGTTCTCCAACCCACAGTAACAGCTCCAGCCCACCTTAACAGTGTCAGCCTACAGTAACAGCTGCAACCCACAGTAACAGCTGAAATCCACAGTTGCAGTGTCAGTCTGCAGTAACAGCTCCAACCCACAGTAACAGCTCCAACCCACAGTAACAGCTCCAGCCTACAGTAACAGCTCCAACTCACAGTAGTAGTATCAGTCTACAGTAACAGCCCCAACCCACAGTAACAGCTCCAGCCTACAGTAACAGCTCCAACCCACAGTAGCAGCTCCAACCCACACTAAAAGCTCCAACCTACAGTGACAGTGATATTCATGTGTTTTGTTGAAGTAATGGTTGTATGTTATGTTGCAGAATATCATGTGTTTTGTTCAAGTATTAAGTATGTTTGATTTGTGTTAAATTAATAATTATGACTTTTGGTGAAAAATTGATTGTGGGATCTGTTGAAGCAATGACTGTTTGTTTTTTTGCTGTAATGATTTTATGTTTTGTTGCAGTAATGATTGTGAGATTTGTTGAAGCAATGACTGTGTGATTTGTTGCTGTTATAATTGCATGTTTTGTTGCAGTAATATTTGTAGGATGTGTTAAAATAATGACTGATTTGTTAAAGTAAAGACAGTGGGATTTGTTGAGATAGTGGTTATGTGATTTGTAGAAGTTATTATTTTATATTTTGCTGTAGTATTGACATTGTGATTTGTTGAAGTAATGATTGTATGATTTGTTGAAGTAAAGATTGTATGTTGTTGTTGAAGTAAAGGTTATGTGATTTGTGGAAGTAAGTATTGTATGTGTTTTGAAGTAAAGGTTGCATGTGCTGTTGAAGTAAACGTTATGTGTGTTGATGAAAGAATTTTCTCAAAGTAAAAGTGATTGCCTGCCTTCCTGTCTCCAATCTCAGAAGTGTGTGTGTGGGGAGGGGGAGAGAGAGGGGGGGGTGTTGCGCGCGTGCGTAGGTGCGCGCGTGCAAGAACGGTTCTGGAACTTAACTTTTGCAGAGAGACACGGCGATCGTTGGAACTGTAGCCAAACTGGCAGTCTAGTCTGTGGACAGGTTTCGCCACAAACAGATGCTCTAAGGTCATGGCCGGTCAGGTGACCTTAGAAACCCATGAAGTAAAAAGGCGGCTAGAGCCGAGACCGCTACAACACACATTGTATTCATTACGGACTCACTGAGTATGATTAATAAGGTGGAGAAAGAAGTGTTTTGCGTAGAATGGCTTGCCTAGCTTCAGAGGTCACAGATTGTGAGAAATGTATGGATTTTTTGCCCTGGCCATGAAGGAATGCGGGGGGGGGGGGGGGGGGGGGGGGGGGGGAATGAATAGGCTGGTTGGGAATGCACCTCTCGGTAGTAGATTACCTATGGACAAGGGAGACGTGGTCGGCGCCTGTGGAGAAAGAGGTGGAATAGGCTGAGAAGCCTATGTGGAGAGGGTGATAAGGCGGGGAATCGGCAAGGGTTCTGGGAGAATCTCAAACCTGAGAGTGAAGACCAGGAGAACTTTCAATCAGAAAGCAGTTGGAACGATTAGCAGTATTGACTTCGCTGGTTGTTGAACGAGGGGACGGAGAGTGTGTGCGAATGTCCTGAGAGCAATGATGTCGGTTCTTAACTCAACTCAAATCAGCGACCTATTCAGAAAGTTCACACACATTCTGTTACAGAATGTCAGATTTTGTTGTACGAGCAGTTTCTGCACGTTATTGACAGAGACAGGTAGTCCTGTGGCAGACACAGCCGTTAGAGTGTGAAATGTTAGGTGGTCACATATTCTAGGTTATGACATATGAGGTCAGATGGTCAGTTCCCTCCCTAGTCACATTTCCTTCACTGACAACATTCTGACAACGCTCTGGTACCAAGGTTTATGAGGGTGGATCGACCCCTAAACCCAACTTGTCAGAAACGTAAATCCAGCCTTTGCTGGGAGGTCGAACATATACAACCATTGTGGCAGGCCAGCACGGTAGATACTATGACACAGGGGTACATGTTTCAAAAAAGAGACTTCCATACCGTTTACAATGTTTCGCAATTAACCCCAGCATTTTATGGTTCTTTGTGAGTTTCTTTTCAATTTTACGTCCAGTAGTTTGCCATTACATTCTTAATGGCGATGCTCATACCATTTTTTTAAATCAACACATAGTGATCTGCTCTCAAATCCTGTGCCGGTGACCTCGAACCTGGTAAGTCGGGATTGGGGGGGGCTGCTGTGACAACACCTGAACCACCGAGACAGACATCCCCCACCCCACACACATACACATGCGAGCACGCGCACGCCAAATATGCAATTCAAGTTAGTGGTATCAATGTGGCGCAACTGCGGACATCTAGACACACGGATACCATCAGATGGAAGAAGTATCGCAGAGATTATGAAAAGAATGGGACAAGCAAAAAGTGCATTTTATTCAGTGAGAAACATCGTGTGCTATACATCCTCACAGGAGGTTAGAAACAGAATCCATGCACGTTACATATGACCGAACGTTCTTGCCTCCACTAGCCCATGGGACATGCTTGGGCAAGGGGAAGTACACGTTTAGCCTCCCAAACAGGGTCACGTAAAACCATAAAAGAACGTCGTGGATTGAGGCTCACAGCTTCATCTCCTTCATTTTCTTCTTCATCTCCTCCTCCTTCTTCTCCTCCTCCATCTTGGAGTGTCATAGTCTAGAGCAGAAGTTGACCATCACGACCCGCCACACCTCCCTGTCATCCAATGGCCATCTTCTGCCCGTGCCTGGTCTGACGGAGACATGGGCGATCACGACTCTCCCATCCTGTATGTCATATGGTATTTTAATCAAATCGGTGTTGCGTATATTGTTATTTGTCACCCAATTATTGAAGCTCTCTCTATACAATGTTCTGTCTTCCCTTGCCTCCCTCGACCAGTATTTACCTAGATAAAACCCACTGTTCTGTTCCATGTCTTAGATATACTTTGGTTTCATGGGTGATCTTCAGACAGTTGCAGCTCTGAATATCTCGGTGTTTGTTGTCCTTCCTTACACACAATATTCTCAACATTCTTCTCTGTGCACATTATTCTCAACATTCTTCTCTCTCCACAATATTCTCAACATTCTTTGCTCTCCACGATATTCTCAACAATCTTCTATCACCACGATATTCTCAACAATCTTCTATCACCACGATATTCTCAACAATCTTCTATCACCACGATATTCTCAACATTCTTTGCTCTCCACGATATTCTCAACAATCTTCTATCACCACAATATTCTCAACATTCTTTGCTCTCCACGATATTCTCAACAATCTTCTATCACCACGATATTCTCAACATTCTTTGCTCTCCACGATATTCTCAACAATCTTCTATCACCACGATATTCTCAACATTCTTTGCTCTCCACGATATTCTCAACAATCTTCTATCACCACGATATTCTCAATATTCTTCTCTATCCACGTTATTCTCAATATTCTTCTCTCTCCGCAATATTCTCAACATTCTTCACTCTCCACAATATTCTCAACAATCTTCTACCACTACGATATTCTCAACATTCTTCTCTCTCCATGTTATTCTCAACAATCTTCTATCACCACGATATTCTCAACAATCTTCTATCACCACGATATTCTCAACAATCTTCTATCACCACGATATTCTCAACAATCTTCTATCACCACGATATTCTCAACATTCTTCTCTCTCCGTGTTATTCCCAATATTCGTCTCTCTCCACAATATTTTCAGCATTCTTCTCTCTCCACGACATTCCACACAGTTGCCGTCCCCAAGCTGTACAACAAAAGTCCCAAAACTGTAGAACAAACTTTCACACAGTTAAGTCCCCAAGCTGTACATGAGAACCTTGACCGTTCAACTGGGAACTCACGCGGGTGTGTAACTGGTCTTGCCTCACGCATTTCCCTGCTCAGTTCAGTCGAGCTGAGTTGGGTCAAGGCCGACACCATAGCACTCGGGACATTCCCATACGTGCTCCATTCTCATCTTCAACAGCCAGCGAAGAATCCCAATACTAATGGTACCAGTTGTAATCTGATTATCTAGTCTGCCCTTTCCTGGACGTACTGACTGCTGATCAGATCCTCTGGTCACCCCCCGCAGATTTATTCTCTCTAAGCCGTGATGATTAATCTGTTAGTCCATTGCATGCTCACACTGACGTTTTCGCTTTGGCTTGTGTCTATCGCCATGTCGGCCGGATCCTGCCTCGCCTTCCAAAAACCACGCCTTCTATTACTGTCCTTTATGGACAACGCTACACACTCGGCTACTGTTTGATAACTGTCATGTGACCGGCTGGTTTCGTCACTGTCTGCATTGTCCCACAACTTTTATAGCTATGCCGATAGGAGAGGTGGCGACCTGTGTTGTTTATTTTTTTTTAATTTTTCAATGACGTGAATTTATTTCTGATCAACTTTCAGAGAAATTATGTTTCCTTCTCCTCCACTTCCTTCTTCTTCTTCTTTTCTCTCAATCCAGCCAGCTTGGCATTGATTCTTGCCTGTCGCAGGGCAACATAAGCGTTGTGGGTGCGCTCATCTTCAGTAGGTACACGTGCCTTCTCAGGTCTGAACCTCCTCTCACGTGGCAGCACAGTGGGTCCTGTCAGCTGTTTCACCAGCTTCAATTCTTCAGGTGATGCATCTCCCTTGCCACGTTTTCCCTCCTTACGTGGGAAGACAACCAGTTTGGTCTTGTATTCCTTCAGTCGCTGAACGTTCTGCTGGAGTGACTCAATGGACAGGTTACGTCTGCGGTATGCCAATGGTGAGTGCAACTTTCTTGTTGACACCTGCAGCCTTCAATTCATCCAAAGTGAATCCACGTCCAAGTCTGATTTTAGTGTTGTATTTAAACGTAGGGCATCTAACAACGGGTCTCAGAAGACCGGCTACTGGTGGTGGTGCGATTTCTGCAGCTTATTGGCCACGAGCTGCGTGTCTCCGCTTCTTTCTCATGGGCTGCTTGAAACCATATTTTGACAATACGCTGCCAATCCTTATGGAAATAGCCATTGGGAACAATGTTGTTTCTTTTGGGAGCATGGCTCTTCTTAACTTGTATACCGGTTGTTGTTAATTATGACGAAAGAAGCAGATAGCGGTGTGCTAATCTACGCCAGGTACCGACCGACTTGTAAGATATAGGTCACCGCAGATGTGGTACTATAGTTTTGTTGTTCGTTGACTCTTCATCATAGGTGTATCTCGAATGTGGGCATTTACATCTTTTTTTGTTTTCTTTTCCCAAAGCGAAGCAAACAATAGTAACACTAACCTACCATGCATGTCGTAGGAGATGTCAGTTACAAATTTCAGTTATAAAATATGCACATTGACGATGTGTTCACAACGCTAGTGATCACATGTGCATATTAACACTTTTGTGTACTTTCAATTACACACACAAGTACCCCCGCATGCACAAACACATGCGCGCGTGCACTCTGACTCGACGAGTGTCATATTGAGGCAGAGAGAACGCCAGCATGACCTAGTGACGACTGGATAAGCTCACGGGTTTCTCACTGTCTCCCGAAGACAGACTGGATACCCAAGTCACGATGCACCAAGCGTGTCCCCAGTGGGACACCCCTGCACAGTTCCCAGTGAGACGCCCCTGCACAGTTCCCAGTGGGACGCCCCTGCATAATTCCCAGTGGGACGCCCGTGCACAATTCCCAGCGCCTACAGCTGTGTTGTATTCCAGTTGTCATTGCCAGGACTCCAGCCCAGCCAGAGGTAAGTTGTTACAGAAGACAAACATCCTTTATGTAACCAGCTGGTTTGTTTTTTTTTTTTTAAACTAAAATCTCAATTTTGAATGCGTATTAGTTTAGTAAGTGATGTTCGTGTTTATCGTTGGCCCTGCTAAGTGGCGGAGTCGTCCACGTAACTCCTTAGATCTCGGGTCGCGGGTGTTCTGGAACAATTACGTTGATGATATTTAACCACATGACGTTATTTTGGGACACGTGCAGAAATTCAGATATCTAGGCACACGGATAACCTCAGATGGAAGATGCATCACAGAGATAAAGAACAGCATAGGACAGGCAGAAACTGCATAGTTATCAAATGAAGAACGTTTTATGCAATGGGTCCTTGTCCTCGGGAGTTAGAAAACGCGTTCTTGCATGTTACATAGAACATATTTTAACATACGGCTGCAAATCATGAGCAATTAGTAAACATACGAAATAAACATCCCCGGGAGCATTGGAGATGTGGTTTTATAGAATAATGCTGAAAATTTATTGTGCGGCCAAAATGAGCACCCTGAATAGTTTTGAGGGAGGCTGAGGTCCCAAAGACAACTTATCACCATTTGTTGGCCACATTATGAGAAGAAACAAACTGGAACATATTGTGACTGTCGTGTGTTTCTTTAAAGTGTCGTCCCTGGAGTGAGGGGAATCAACACCCACATTATATTTTAACCCCCTATCATTATCCTGGAGAATCCACTAGATTCCGTCCACCACACTCCCTCAGTTTATGGACACCTCTTTCTCTCCCTCTATCATCACTGGATCATGCCCCCTCTCATTCTTCCCCAACTCAACATACTCAACAACTCTAGCTTCTAAAAATTAATAACAATTAATTTATTAAAAGAAAAGTGTAATGTATGTGAGAAGTGTATGCGAAGAATGTGTGTCGTATACTATAATGTGTGTAGAATCGGACCAGCAGTTTAGGAGCCAAGTCAGATCATCCTAGCAAGGTTACACCACAGCACGTTAGCTCAGCACACAAAAACCTCACCGAGTGATGTGTCTCTCCTGCCAGTCGCTGACTTTCTCCGGTAACTACTTGGTAATCCATATACATGATCATCCGAAATAGATACAGTCTATAGTTTAACACTGATCATGGATCGGTTACACACTGCATACTATAAGTCCCTATAGTTCTTAAATGTACCAATCACTGTACTGTGAAACTAGGTATCACTGTTATTGGTAACACACTTGATTCTATCTATTGTCTCGATTATCACAAACACAATGTCCCTTGTACTATTCCACTGGAATCTACAACTCCCTGTGAATGCTACGTTTAATGTTCCTTTTTAGTCCCTAGTGTTCATTTTGATATGGGGTGTAACAACGAACATCACCCATCCTAGGTGAACCTTATCACACAGGAATCGTTTATATGGTTCTGCTCAACTGAGCCATGTTCTGGTGGACCCTCCTGATTATGGGCCCAGCATAAACACTATTGTATAAACTTTCTTCTCTGAAGTTATTCCTCTTATTAAAACATTGATTGTTCATCTTGTGTTCTTCCTACCCGGAGTAGAACTTCATCAAAACCAGTGTAGAGCTTCCTCGTAACTGGCGGGGAACCTGTTAGAGAAATAACACACCTGGTGAGAGTAAGGTCACTGACCTTACTAGCTGAGTGTAGGCCTACGGCCTCGCTCAGATATTTATTAGCGAACTAAACTCTGTTATGGAGCAGAGGAGCTCATCACCTTGGTCCGAATTAGGATAATGACAAGGAAAAACCAATAGACAAAGTGCAGAACCCCAGTGGGCACCCCACTGGAAGATCCTACCATTGGACATTTCCCCTATCTCCCAACTCATCCTAAATCTCTCGAAATATCACCCCACTACACTATTCTCACTAGCAGAGCTAATTATCATATCACCCTAGCTAGTTTTTACAATGCAGCTGCCTACAGTAGCCGACACTCTTTTACTACCTAACCAGAACGCAACACACTACGTTAAAGTCCTAAACTCTACTATCACCAGTCTATCCTACATTAATTATACCTAAATACAATCTATGGAGTACCTTATGTAACACTGCTTTACTCCTGAATCACATCTACATTTTGCCATGACAGGCACGTGTATATTAAATTTAATTAATCCCGCACACGGTAGATGTTTTCCTAATTCATACAGAGCTAGCGAAACACTGTCCGTCTAGGCCAACTCTCTTGTTTACAATCGCTGCAACAAGTTAGGTTTTCTGCAGTCAGAGATTGTCCGAGTGACGTCATTCTCCTGTCAACAACAGGTGTGCTCAGGGGCAGACAATCCGTTTCCCTTACATCACAAGAATTTTCATCTCCCCTTTCTACAACCAAAGCAACCGTCTGTCCCTTCATCTCGCGAGTTGGGCAATTCAACATGCCGACAATTTTCTGTCTTGTGGTGAAACTCTCAAGGACGGCTGTACCGTTTGATCTCACCGCCGCCAGTAACAAATAACTTGCAGCTGTGAATCAGACTGTCGCTGTTATTTGTATCATCTGATCGTTAATGCACAGTGATTCCGCGACAGTGACCACCGGAAAGACTTGTGGAAAGAGAGATAGAGGAAGACAGCGTGGTAAATTATTGACAGTCTTATGTCATGTCACGGAAGGGAGTCAACACATGCATTGATCCATGCCGTCGGAGATCGTATTCTGTGGAGAGGCATGATCGACCATGCCAGCCAGCAGGGCACTGGATAATGATGGTGATATTTTACCTGGCCATCGTACAAGTCCATCCAGCATCATCTCTCCCTGTCTGCCTCTGTGTTTTCTACCCATGATCTTTCCAGTTGTCGCGACATTTCCCAATGCTTCTCTTCTCATCGCATGAACACAGAGCATTGCCTTTTGTTGTTGATAGTATAATGCTCTACTGTCATTAGTTTGTCCAGGACACTCGCTGCACTCGCTCTAGCAGTCCAGGGTATTCTCACAAACCATATCTCAGATGCTCCGAAATATTCCTAATTTTTGTTCTTTTACATTTCATTTTCAAGAAGTTGGTAATTCATCATCATTATTTCATTCCTTAGACGGACGTTGAAGCGTCACTATTCTCCCCATTCTATTGTTGTATGTCTTGTGCCACTCTTTAGCAACTTTTATGTCTACGTCGACAGATTTGTAACTCCATCCATCCATCATGTGCCATGCCGGTAAGCGTGGGCGGTCATGTTCTGCCATCTCACTCGATCACCAGAGTCGTGGATCAGCTCCGTGTTTCTGTCTCGACCATGCCACAAGGCCAAGCCATCCAGATACTTGCTTCTAGGTCTTCCCCTTGGTCTGTTCCCCTCGATCTTACCAGTTGTCACCAAGTTCTCCAATCCATTTCTTCTCATAACATGCCCAAAAAATTTTGACTGTCTACGTTTAATTTCTCTAATCAATATACGATCTTCATTTGTTTCTTGAAGAACTTGTTCATTGGTCTTTCTGGCTGTCCATGGTATTCTTTGCATTTTCCTCAGAAACCACATCTCTGCAGCCATCAGATGTTTTTCAGCCTGACTGCTCATTGTCCACGCTTCACATCCATGTAAAAGTACAGGTTCTATGTAGCATCTCAACACTCTTTTTCTCGTTTCAATTGACATCTTTTTATTGGTCAGTATGTTTTTCATCTTGCTAAAGGCTACTTTTGCCATGGCGATTCTTGTTCTAATCTCTTCAAGGCATCTTCCATCAGATGTTATTACTGTTCCGAGATAATTGTACCTATTCACTTGTTGAAGAATATTCCCATTTACTTGTATATTACATTGTGGTATTTCGTTCTTCTTAGTGACGACCATAATCTGTGTCTTTTTACAATTTAATTCTAACCCTAGTTGTTCACTGTGTGTAACAATCGCATCTACTAAATTTTGCAGGTCCTGTTCATTGTCTGCAATCAAGACTGTATCATCTGCATATCTAATGTTATTGATGCATCGTCCCCCAATGTTGATTCCTTCCATATCTTCAATATTTCTGAAAATACGTTCACTGTACAGGGAAAACAGATCTGGAGACATTACACATCCCTGTCTCACACCTCTCTTAATAGGTTGATATTGTAACTGCTTGTTTTATAAATGTTTTCTTAATTGATAGATGTTTGCATGCTTGTTTTATAAATGTTTTCTTAATTGATAGATTTGTGCTTGTTTTATAAATGTTACTCTTAACTGATAAATTGATGCTCGTTTCATAAATAGTTATCTTAACAGATAAATTTGTGCGTGCGTGTTTTATAATTGTTTATCTTAATGTATAGATGTGTGCATGCTTGTGTTATACACGTTTCTCTTCCCCACCTCCACGCCCAATATGTTGCATTCTAAAACAGTTGTTGGTGTCCATATCTCTAGGTGTCACCGAGTCATTAGTGCCTTCAACTTTATATTATTTGAGACGTCGTCACTGCTCTGTTGTGTTCTGAAACACGTTGACTTATCTGGAGTTAGTTGTTACAACAGGTGGGAACATTACCGCAGAAATAGCACGCAGAATCATCCGGACGAACGAACGAACGAACGAAAACACACACACACACACACAAGCACACACACAAGCACACACACACACACACACACACACACATTACTTGTCAGTCGGGCTTTCAATCATCTATACACGGCTGTCACACACACGCACACAGAGCGGGAAATCTCCCCTCCCCCCTTTCCACACACATACAGGGGGAACTCCCCCCTCCCCCTACACACACAGAGCGGTAACGCTTACCACCCCCCCTCCCCCACTTATCCCCCACATACAGCGGGACTTCTCCCCCTCTTCTCCTACACCCACACATACAGGGGGAACTCCCCCACCCCCACATTTAAAAAAGAGCTGGACCCTCCCCCATCCCCCAAACACACGGCGGGACCCCCCCCCCCCCCCCCACCACACACACACAGATGGATATCCTTTGTAAGTTAATCTTGCCCGTGGACTCCGATGTGGTCTGCATAAATGATGGTAGGCCGACAAGAATGGCAATGAGGCCTGGCGATGCAGACACAGCTATTGACTTGGCACTTGTCTCCCAGTCATCAGTCCTTGATGTAAAGTGGAATGTTTTGAATGACCACGGGAGTGATCACATGCCATGCTCAGTCCTGATCTCTAAAGCCAGGAAAGTTAAAGCTGGGAGAGCGCGCAAGACCTTCCGGTATGAGTGGACCGATTGCCTTCTTGGACGCCTCAGACAAGGGACATGCAACAGGACTGTTAAAACTCCCTATTTGCAGACCCCATGGTGGACCCCAGAAGTAGACCATGCTTGGAAAGCAAAGAGAGCTGCAGTGAAGCAGCTAAAGAAAGTGCGACAGACACCCCGAAGCTCACGAGAGGAAGTGGACACAGCGGAAAATGTCAAGAAAGACAAGGTGGAGGTTTTCAAGCGCTGTGCTGCAGAGGCCAAAAAGGCAAAATGGGAATGTTTCATGAAGGAGATTGGAGGTGATAAAACACTGCAAAAATTCTGGAAACTGCACAGGCAAATGCAGAGAAAAGATCGGCCGATGACAGTGGGAACAATTTATAGAGATGATGGTGTGCGCGTGACAACAGACAAAGAGAAAGGGGAGGCGTTTCTCCAGAGATTTTTAGAGCAGACCAATCATAATGATGCGGACACCAGGGATGCAGTTAGAGAGGAGCTATCTGGCACCACGAAGAATATGCAGTATGAAGACATCATACGGGTGGAAGATGTTAAACACATTTTGAAAAAGGCAAAAGACACGGCACCAGGGCCCGATGGGGTCAGGTATGGCCACATGAAGAGTTTGAGCGAAGCAGACCTGGAGGAGGTGACCGACTGCTTTAACCAGAGCATTAGGACAGCATCAGTACCGCAGGATTGGGTGCACAGCTATCTCATCCCTCTCCCAAAACCATTCAAGGATCAGTCAAAGCTTAGCGGCTTTAGGATCATCACCCTTCAAAATACATTTGTGAAGGTTTTAGAGAAGATAATCGCTGTTAAGCTTGAGGATTTTTTGGAAAGTGGGAAGCTTCTTCCAAGAGGCCTAGGGAGCTACAGGCCAGGAAAAGATACCTGGTCTAATGCAGCCACTTTTGCCTTTGATGTTTATGAGGGGTTCCAGAGTAGACAGGAAACGATGGCGGTAGCGCTTGATCTCGAGGATGCGTACAATAGAGTTCGATATGATATTTTGATGACCGCACTGATGGAGAAGGGGGTCAATCCCTGGTTGGTGAACTGGATAGCAGCCGTCCTGCACTCTCGTCGGGTTGCTCTCCGTCTGGGCGCATGGACCTCAGAGCCACATATGTTAACCCCGGGACTGCCACAGGGATCTGCAGTCTCACCGGTGCTCTTTAATGTGTATACGAGCAAGATTGCAAACCTAGAAGCACCAGGGGTTGGAAGAATACTAACATTTGCAGATGATATTCTTGCATATAGGCAGGGGAGAGATAGGGAGCAAACAGCCCAGGAGTTACAGGCGACAGTAGATAAAGTGATTGACTGGTGCACAGAAATGAGTGCTGTCATCCACCCGGAAAAGGCGACTGTTTTGTGGTGCTCTCTGGACAACAGGATTGTAAGAGCTGATGTCCCAAGCCTCGCGATAGATGGTAGAAATGTCAGCAGAGAGAACAAACTGAAGTATCTGGGGATCACATTTGACAGGAGCCTATCCTTCAAGGACCATGTGGAGACGGTCGTGACAAGAACTCAAAAGGGACTCAATGCACTTAAAACTATGGCTGCAATGGACATAGAGCAGAGAATGCTTTTCACACTATACCAGCACTTGATCCTCTCAGTAATTGATTATGGATTAGGTCTGCTCACTGTCTCAGAGAGTCAGCTGGTGAAGTTAGAGCGCATACAGAACGAAGCTATGCGGGTCATTCTGGGATGCACTAGAGACACCCCAGTAGTGTGTATGCGTTACATCCTTGGTCTGCCGACTGTTGCTGGTAGGCTCAAGGTGATGCAGGCGAAGGCATACCTCAGAGTAGCTGCAGACACAGACCACCCACTGCATGAGGCGCTGGACGCAGTTAAGGGTCAGCGACTGATAAGAGGGAAATCATGGATGGCTCAGGCGGAGGATACGATCAGACAGGTGTTCCCCCTGGAGAACATTAGGCGTGGAGAGGAGTGGGTCAGAGTGCCAACGCAGCAGTCAGACTTGTGCAAAGTTATAATCACATTAAGCCGGGAGTGCAGGGAGTGGCCAGCAGGGGCCACGGAAGTGGAAATCCAGCAACTAATTCAGGACAATGCTCACTCGAGTGATGTGATTATCTACACAGATGGTTCGGTGTCAAGAGGTGAGAGAAGTGGCTGGGGTTCATAGCCAAAGCTAATGGTCGATGTTTGGGGCAGGAGAGCCTGGCATATGATACCACAACATCCAGCTTAAGAATGGAAGTGGAGGCAGTCACTGCGGCTCTCCGCTGGATGGAGAATACGACACACACACACATCGTGATTGTAACTGACTCAGAAAGCATGCTGACGAGGGTGAGGACGGGCAGACTTCGTGCGGAGTGGCTTGCTTCGCTTCGGAGGTCACGGGTGACAAGCATCGCCTGGATCTTTTCTCCGGGGCATGCCGGTGTGCTGGGAAATGAACAGGCGGACAGATTGGCTGGCTCTGCAGAACTTGGTGGAGTATTGATACATGACAAGGCAGACGTGGTTGCGGCCTTGTGGGAGCACGTGCACACCTCGGAGGAGCAAATGGATTACCATGGTCTGGCAAGAATGAGACAACGAGGAGTGACGGGGGGATCTGGCCGACGCTCAACGCTCAAAGGAAAGGCGAGACGGACTTATAATCAGATTGCTACTGGTACTATTAGTGTTGGAACTCTTCGCTGGCTGCTGAGGATGGGGACGGAGCACTTATGGGAATGCCCCGAATGCTGTGATGTCGATTCCTAAATCAATCAATCTTGCCCGTGGAATTCAGGAAACAAGATTCAGGATTCTGTATACTACCTATACTATTGTATGTCGGCATAATTGACACTGAATAAAGAGAGCAAACAAAAAACTGGAGGTCACAGATATGTGGTTGTTTTTAGAGTAGCATCTGTGACTATTTGTGCACAATATTTCGGCTCAAAGGGATTCATCTGCTTACTGCATCTGATATCTCACTCTGCAGTATGTACCTGACGAGATACAGCGAGATATGACAGGCAGTAAATTGTGCAGCCTATAGCATGTGCCGTCTGTGTTAAAGTTTTCTAACTGTCAATGAAGCATGTCTGAATAATCGACTAAATATCATTGTGAACTTCCGTGCATTATTCTGGTAATGTTTTTATAAATTTTCTTATTGAGATATTGTTCACTGACAAAGAGCGGTTCTAGAATCAGGATTATTTTTGTTATTTGATTCATTCATGTAAATCCTCGAGACATAACTGTATTGTATTATTCGCTTGGCTAATTGTTATGAAACTGACCATTTTTATTGAATATAAGAATTGCATTGTTGACATTATAGGGTACAAATTGTGTCAGAATGACGACATCAAAAGGAGTGTACGACGTCATCGTCATTGGTGCAGGCATTGAGGGATCGTCGAGTGCCTACAACCTGGTCAAGGAAGGCCTGAAGGTTCTGTTGTTGGAGCAGGTAGTCTACTCACTTACACCTGGCCTAACGTGACTCTGTGTGTGTGTGTGGGGGGGGGGGGGGGGGGGGTTATTGCTGAGAGAGGCTGGGGAAAGTTGGATTCCCCCAGAGTATGTGTGTGTGTGTGTGTGTGTGGGGGGGGGGGGGGGTTATTGCTGAGAGAGGCTGGGGAAAGTTGGATTCCCCCAGAGTATGTGTGTGTGTGTGGGGGGGGGGGGGGGGGTTATTGCTGAGAGAGGCTGGGGAAAGTTGGATTCCCCCAGAGTATGTGTGTGTGTGTGTGTGTGTGTGGGGGGGGGGGGGGGGGTTATTGCTGAGAGAGGCTGGGGAAAGTTGGATTCCCCCAGAGTGTGTGTGTGTGGGGGGGGGGGGGTTTGTCTCTTTGCGTGCGTGTGTGACAGCCGTGTGTGTATTATATATATATATATATATATATATATATATATATATATATATATTATATATATATATATATATATATAGTGTGTGGGGGCGGGGGGGGGGGGGGTGGGGGTTTGCACTATCGACTGACAAGGGATGGGTGCAGAATGTGACAGATGAACTACAGATGGGTGTATCGGGAGTGGGACATCTTGCTTGTGATCCAGAAGTTTTCCGGTAGGTTGTTACGGGAGCGAGGTTCTGCAAGAGGCTTGCTACTAAAGGAATTAATGTTCCTTGATAAAGATGCCTATCTCCCTGACCAAGGCGTTAACGTCTTTCTCCGTAAAACCGTATATTCTCGTGAGTAGTTTAACATGCGCGAGAATCGGTAGCGGTTCTCGCAGCGTTGGTAACTTATGGGATATGTGAGCCGGTCGCTCAAAAAGCAATGACAAATTACTAAGCGCAATATTGCCTAGCACAGTGGTTCTCAACCGGTGGGGAATTCCCCCCCCCCCCTCCGGGGGGGGGGGGGGGGATTTAGGGTTTCCGTGGACGGGGGGTGGGGGAATAGAAATTAAGATTATTTCAAGATCGCATTATTATAAGAAACAGTTACTTGATATTGTTTTTCCCTCTAAATTTTACGGTTCTGTACTTCTCGCCCTAATGAAATTCGTTTTATAACGTAAGTAGACCCACAAATCACGTTTTATGTAGATGTCTAGACTTGTTCTAGTATGTGTTATTAAATTTAGCTTCCATTTTTATGTATACTATGTAAGGGTGGGGGGGGGATTTATAGGGAGGAAATTCGAAAGGGGGGGGGGATGACGTTCTGAACATATGGTAAAGGGGGGCATGGGCCAAAAAAGGTTGAGAACCACTGGCCTTGTACATCAACAGCAGCTGAAAAATGCTAATGTTGACTGCAACGTCCTGTAAGGTATATGCACACACAGAAAAAAAAAAAAATAAAGACTGTAGAAACTTTCGGCTTTATCTGTGTGTTTTTCCTTTCGTCAAGCTTCAGTATCATAGTTAATTTATTGTGACTGAACATTTGTTGAATTACTAAATTGTGAAGCTCCAAGTAACACTTTCCCACAGGAAGAGGTTCTAACATGCGAACCACAAATAGAAAAACCTACATTTGAAGAAATCCTATATGTAATCACACGACTTAAAAACAATAAGGCAACTGGGACTGATGGAATTGCTACTGAATTTATAAAGGCAGGTGGCCATGCATTACATCTAAAGCTATACAAACTAATAATAAAAATCTGGAGGACAGAAGAATTACCCCATGACTGGAAAGAGTCATTATTGATACCTATCTTTAAGAAAGGAGACAAGTTCCAATGTGAAAATTATAGAGGAATATCACTACTGTCCACAAGCTATAAGATACTATCCGCAGTATTACTAAATAGACTAAAACCATATTCAGAAGACATATTAGGTGACTACCAGGCGGGTTTCAGACAAAACAGATCAACAATAGATCAGATATTTATCTTACAACAAATAGCCGAGAAAATTTGGGAATATAAAAGAGATCTCCATAACATTTTTGTGGATTTTAAAAAGGCTTATGATAGTGTCCATAGGAATAGTCTATGGAATGCTATGCAGGAATTTGGAATACCAAGGAAGTTAATCAACATGACCAGACTATGCATGGAAGATACTTATAGTTAGTTAGTTAGTTATCAGTTGGGGTATCTTCGTTGCCCTCCGGACATGTCCATAGGTGCTCAGATCCTCCCCCCAGCATATACTTCATAAAGGCAGGAAATCAGACCCTTTCCAAATAACATCTGGCTTGAAACAGGGTGATGCACTATCGCCGCTACTCTTCAATCTGTCTCTAAAGAAAGTTGTAAGGAAGGTAAAGGAGGAATGTGATATTGGAGGAACATCCAAGATGCTTGGTTATGCAGATGATTTAGATATTATAGGGCAAAGTGAACAAAAGACATTGAAAATATTGACTCACTTAAAGGAAAAAGCTCAACAGATGGGGCTGGTTATCAACCAAGATAAGACAGAATATATGGTAATTTCAAGAGACGGCATGGCTAAAAACTCTGGCCACATACAAATAGATAATATGACCATTAAAAGAACAGAAACATACAAATACCTGGGTACAATCTTCAACTGTTCCAACATCATAAGGGAAGAAATACAAACTAGAATCAACTCTGGAAATAAGATATACTATGAACTACATCTACTAAAATCAAATGCGCTATCTCGTAACACCAAAATCACAATATACAAAACACTGATCAGACCAGTTGTGCTGTATGGCTCTGAAACCTGGAGTACAACGAAAGGAGACGAAAGACTTGTTACAAACCTTTGAGAACAAAATTTTAAGACGCATCTTTGGACCCATTAGGGATACACAAAGTGGAGAGTGGAAAAGAAGAAGTAACAAAGACTTTATGATCTGTTTAAGTCCCCGCTAATCACTGGTATCATGAAGGCTAATAGACTACAATGGCTGGGGTATATAGAAAGAATGGAAGATAATAGGGAAACAAAACTCGCTTACACTCAGGAAATAAATGACCGTAGACCCCGAGGTAGACCAAGAAGGCGGTGGAGAGATAATACATATACAGACTTATAAGCACTTGGAATCAACGACTGGCAAGAGAAGGTCCACCAGAGAGACGAATGGAGACAGATTGTATCTGCAGCAAAGAACCTCAATGGCTCGGAACGCTGAAGAAGAAGAAGAAGAAGAAGAAGAAGAAGAAGAAGAGGAAGAAGAAGAAGAAGAAGAAGAAGAAGAAGAAGAAGAAGAAGAAGAAGAAGAAGAAGAAGAAGAAGAAGAAGAAGAAGAAGAAGAAGAAGAAGAAGAAGAAGAAGAAGAAGATTTGGTAAGTTCCTTTCTCAGTTTGTGTGATGTTTATTTGGAGAGAAGTATGTTTCATGCTATTTCCTTGCAATGTTTCCTGGAATACATGTTTACATTATATTCTTTCACAAAATAGTTCCCCTTACCGCATTCTCGCGGAAGCTCACACGGACAGAGCCGCATCACACGCTATGTCTACGAGGATGAGTTCTACGTGAGGATGATGGTGGACGCCTTCCCACTGTGGGCGCAGCTGGAGCAGGAGGCTGGGGCAGAACTCTTCACGTAGGTTCTTTGTCTCCCATATTGACACCTTTATCTTCCACACTGACAGTTTTATCTCCCACATTGACACCTTTATCTCCCATATTGACACCTTTATCTCCCATATTGGCACCTTTATCTCCCACACTGACAGTTTTATCGCCCACATTGACACTTGAATCTCCCACATCAGTGGTTCCCACGCTTTTCAAGCCGAGGGTCACATCTACTATTTTCGGTAGTTAAGCGGGACACGACGTTATAAAATTATAAAGCTCCCCCGATGTGTCTCCACCTTGCCGTGGTGGGGGAGCTTGCGTGTCCCATCGACCCCATGTGCTTGCCGATGGGTGAAAACTACATATCGGACGGCTCGTGGGATAGGGACCAGACTAAGAGAGACACAACCTGCTGCTCTGCAGGTAAGACTGAGGATAGCAGTCAAAATCAGGCAAACGATCCCTAAATCTCAGTCCGGACATAACCTCTAAGGCTCCCATCCGAGGTGTATGGCTGAACGTCTCTAAGCCATAAACTCTAGGAAGTGAGAGCCTGGCCGACACAAACCTACATCACAATTGTGATGATGTGCTGAGAACGCTACATGCTCGGCGCAGATTCGTTCGATGGCTCTTAGCTGGGGGATATGAGGTATCCCCGGATGAAAGGGCCTGACCGTTACTCGCCCACAGACGCACGGAGGTAAGGTGCTGAGCCGGCAGCACATGTAGCCTACCTCGTGAGCGAGTACAAAAAGGTGGAAAAACACCTCGGTCGCATGTCTCGCAGACGTCCGATAGTCTGTAACCACACTCATGGAGTGAGTGTAGTCAAAGGTGGAAAATTGTCTTGTTGACACGAAATGGAACGCCTGTCTTGCGAATCCATTACGTGGCAGCCCGAAGCGAAAGCTTGCTGTGTGGAAGCCGAAACAAGAGTCTCGAAACCCGAGGAAGGCTAACCTCATTAAAAAATGCCCGCCGGAAGCCGGAAGTGTCGTCCTACGGGTGGCAAACTAAAAATTGACACTACGCAATTACGTCCGAGTGAAATGTCTCGTCCGAATGTCTCTCGTGCTAGGAACAGCTCTGACTACCTAGTTTCCGAATGCCGCTCTTGTTCGGAACAGCTCTGACTAGGTAGTTTTCCGAATGTCTGTCGTGCCTGGAACAGCTCTGACGGGCACAACGACAAGCACATGTCCGAAAACTCGCTGAGTGGATACCGTATGCAAACCTGTCTGGTTTGTGCGGGAATGGCCCGGGGCAAACGAAATGACCAATATATTGAAGTGAGGATTTAAAGCAGCCATGAGCAGGACGTGACGATTTCCCTCGGTGAGCCCAGATCCAGGGCGTTATGTGTCGGCCCTGCAACTATGGAAGCAACCTTGGATGGCGGAAAATGCTATGGACTGTCCCTGCCTTCCTTTGAGGGATGACCGTTGTCTTCGACCGTTCTAACTTGGCCAGCATGGTTGTAGATGGCACCACAAAAGTGAGAGTCTCCCAGGAATGCTACCTGGTCAAAAAAGCACGCTAAAGTCGATGTGTTGGCCTACGGGTTTCGGCCCAAGGGCGCATAACAGACACATCGCAATCACATCTGAAAAAACACTCCGGATGAACGAAAAGAAGAAGAAGAAATTATAAAAGTCGTGTAATATCATTCTTACCTTTCTCAACTTTCGTCAACAAAATTCTAAAAACTTTAAAGGCAGTCAGTGTCAGTACTACACTACGGTCATTTTTTGGTTTAAAATCAACAGTTCATTTAACAATAAATGTTAAATCAATTTTGAAAATCGCTATTAATGTAATTAATTTACAGCTGTAACTGTTCTTCATAACCAGTTACTTCAGTTCAGATGCCAGTTTATCAATGTCTGGGCACAAATCTGTCCTGCCAAAAGTCATAAGCGCAGTTTGGTTACTGTCGGTGAGTCTGGAACGTTGCTTTTTGTTTTTTTTAAATAACAATCATTGAGGAAAATGACTGCTCGCATCTGTAAGTCGAACCAAAACGACAAATGTATCTCTGGGCGAATCAACGTAAGTGTTCAAATTGTTCGACCGGCAATAGTCGCCAGAATGAAATCATATGATCAGCTGAAGGTGAAGCAGGCAGCTCCAGAAATTTACATCTCAGTGCAGAATTGCATTTCAAATCAATTACTTCGTGCTGAAGGTTTTGCTGTAATTGACAGGGCTTGGCATCAGGAAATACGACCGGATTTATGAAGAGGACAACATTATCCTCCTCTATTGTGAACTCTTGACTGAAACGAGGCCTCGCGTGCCACTTTCTGACAGCTGGCGGGCCACAAGTAGCCTGCGGGCCGTGATTTGGGAGCCTCTGTCCCACATTGACACCTTTATCTCCTATATTGACACCTTTGTCTCCCACACTGACAGTTTTACCTCCCATATTGACACTTGAATCTCCCACATTGACACCTTTATCTCCCATATTGACACCTTATCTCCCACACTGACAGTTTTATCTCCCACATTGACACTTGAATCTCCCACATTGACACCTTTATCTCCCATATTGACACCTTTGTCTCCAACATTGACATCTTTATCTCCCATATTGACATCTTTGTCTCCCATATTGATAACTTCACCTCCCACATTGATATCTTTATCTCCCACATTGACACCTTTATCTCCCACATTGACATCTTTATCTCCCACATTGACATCTTTATCTCCTACAATGACACCTTTGTCTCCCACATTGACACCTTTATCTCCCACATTGACACCTTTATCTCCCACATTGACATCTTTATCTTGCGCTTTTCCTTGCACCCCTTCCCATACCCTCCTGAAATTCTTCCCTCCTTCCTTTCTTCCACATTTCCTCCCATCGTCTCTCCTACTCTCTCTCTCCATTACTTCTTTGTTTTCTTCCCTTCTTCCCACTCTCCTATTATTCCATCCTGCCGTCATCATTCCCTCATTAATCCTTCCAACCGCTCATTCCTCCAATCACCTCTCTCCCTTCTTTCTTTGATTCTCTTCTTTTCTATCACCTCCTTTCATTCTCCGATGCATCACTTCCTTCCGTCTTCCATTTTTTCCCTCTCTCCTTTTCTGCCTTCTCCAATAACCCAGAAGACCTCAGTAATACCACTCCCCAATGAAGTTGTGCCGCCTGGTTGTCGTAAATGATATCCAGCTACATCCCAGCCCTGCTACATCCCAGCCCTGCTACAGCCCAGACCTGCTACAGCCCACCCTGTTACAACCCAGCCCTGCTACATCCCAGCCCAGCCCTGCTACCTCCCAGCCCTGTTACAACCCAGCCCTGCTATATCCCAATCCTGCTACATCCCAGCCCTGCTACATCCCAGCCCTGCTACATCCCAGCCCTGCTACAGCCCAGACCTGCTACAGCCCACCCTGTTATTACCCAGCCCTGCTACATCCCAGCCCAGCCCTGCTACCTCCCAGCCCTGTTACAACCCAGCCCTGCTATATCCCAGTCCTGCTACAGCCCACCCCTGCTACAGACCAGGCCTGCTACAGCCCACCCTTGCTACATCCCAGCCCTGCTACAGTCCTGCCCTGGTACGTTTCAGTCCTGCTACATCCCTGCTTCAGCCCAGCCCTGCTACATCCCTGCCCATCCCTGCTGGACCTTGGAGAACATAATTGCAGTGGGTGTTGTATATCCACAGTTCAAGGACACAACAGACATATGTGTGGTAGAGCATGGTCGCCTGCGCTGTGCAGCATGGCACATGATCATGATTTTTGACTGTACATGTTTCCTAGGTCGATTTTGCCTAGTACAACGGGTGTTGCAAATGTCGCTTATAAAGAATGAATCGCGAGGACGGAATTGGTTGCCTAACCTTGTAAACAACCTCCGAGTATATCTGTAGTGTCGCTTCCCATCGTTAGCGTATGTTCTACAATGAAATATACCCTTTCCTCTTTTACATTGAGATATAGAGGCACCTTACAATCTATTTTAGTCTGTCATCTTCTACCCTGGCTTGTAGAGGTAGATTACAGTCTTGTTTAATCTTCCCTCTTCTACCCTGGGATATAGAGGTACCTAAGTCTTGTTTAGTCTTCCCTCCACTACCCTGGGATATAGAGGTACCTAAGTCTTGTTTAGTCTTCCCTCCACTACCCTGGGATATAGAGGTACTTAAGTCTTGTTTAGTCTTCCCTCTTCTACCCTGAGATATAGAGGTACCTAAGTCTTGTTTAGTCTTCCCTCCACTACCCTGGGATATAGAGGTACCTAAGTCTTGTTTAGTCTTCCCTCTTCTACCCTGGGATATAGAGGTACCTAAGTCTCTGTTTAGTCTTCCCTCTTTTACCCTGGGATATAGAGGTACCTAAGTCTGGTTTAGTCTTCCCTCTTTTACCCTGGGATATAGAGGTACCTAAGTCTTGTTTAGTCTTCCCTCCACTACCCTGGGATATAGAGGTACCTAAGTCTTGTTTAGTCTTCCCTCTTTTACCCTGGGATATAGAGGTACCTAAGTCTTGTTTAGTCTTCCCTCCACTACCCTGGGATATAGAGGTACTTAAGTCTTGTTTAGTCTTCCCTCTTCTACCCTGAGATATAGAGGTACCTAAGTCTTGTTTAGTCTTCCCTCCACTACCCTGGGATATAGAGGTACCTAAGTCTTGTTTAGTCTTCCCTCTTCTACCCTGGGATATAGAGGTACCTAAGTCTTGTTTAGTCTTCCCTCTTTTACCCTGGGATATAGAGGTACCTAAGTCTTGTTTAGTCTTCCCTCTTTTACCCTGGGATATAGAGGTACCTAAGTCTTGTTTAGTCTTCCCTCCACTACCCTGGGATATAGAGGTACCTAAGTCTTGTTTAGTCTTCCCTCTTTTACCCTGGGATATAGAGGTACCTAAGTCTTGTTTAGTCTTCCCTCCACTACCCTGGGATATAGAGGTACCTTACAGTCTTATTTAGTCTGTTCTATTCTACCATGGAGTATAGAGGTAACTTACAGTCTTATTAAGTCTGTCCTATTCTACCATGGAGTATAGAGGTAACTTACAGTCTTATTTAGTCTGTCCTATTCTACCATGGAGTATAGAGGTAACTTACAGTCTTATTTAGTATGTCCTATTCTGCCCTGGAGTGTAGAGGTACCTTACAGTCTTATTTAGTCTGTCCTATTCTGCCCTGGAGTGTAGAGGTACCTTACAGTCTTATTTAGTCTGTCCTATTCTGCCCTGGAGTGTAGAGGTACCTTACAGTTTTATTTAGTCTGTTCTAGAGTGTAGGGGTACCTTACAGTCTTATTTAGTCTGTCCTATTCTGCCCTGGAGTGTAGAGGTACCTTACAGTCTTATTTAGTCTGTCCTATTCTGCCCTGGAGTGTAGAGGTACCTTACAGTCTTATTTAGTCTGTCCTATTCTACCCCAGAGTGTAGAGATGCCAGTCTTGTTTAGTCCTTCATCTTCTACCCGGAGTACAGAGATACCTTACAATCTTGTTTACTCGTTTCTCGCCTACTATGGATTGCTTCATGTGATGAAATTGTATTTATTCAGCTGTAACTGTTCTTTTTTGCCCCATGTAATTATGAAGATGTAGAATGCCCTATTTCTGACCGTCAAGATGTAGAATACCCTATTTCTGACCGTCAAGATGTAGAATACCCTATTCTTTGACCGTCATGGCGTAGAATAATACCCTATTCCTTGACCGTCATGGCGTAGAATACCCTATTCCTTGACCGTCATGGCGTAGAATACCCTATTCCCTAACCTATTCCTTGACCGTCATGGCGTAGAATACCCTATTCCCTAACCTATTCCTTGACCGTCATGGCGTAGAATACCCTATTCCCTAACCTATTCCTTGACCGTCATGGCGTAGAATACCCTATTCCCTAACCTATTCCTTGACCGTC
Organism: Cepaea nemoralis; assembly: GCA_014155875.1. Taxonomy (NCBI): domain Eukaryota; kingdom Metazoa; phylum Mollusca; class Gastropoda; order Stylommatophora; family Helicidae; genus Cepaea; species Cepaea nemoralis. The sequence goes on along the minus strand of JACEFZ010000117.1, from coordinate 158,352 downwards.
ATGGCGTAGAATACCCTATTCCCTAACCTATTCCCTTACCTTCAAGATGTAGAATATCCAATTCGCTGGTAACTCATGGTCTAAAGCTATTTCCTCCCTCAGCAACTGCGGGGTTCTGGACCTCAGAAGTGAGCACGCCCCGGGGATGCGACGAGCGCTGGATGCCCTGAGAGCTCACAACATCCCCCACGAAAACCTCTCGCCCAAGGAACTGCAGCGCCGGTTCCCCATGCTAACCACAGGCCAGGGCGACGCCGCCATCTGGGACCCCAACGGAGGGCTGCTGAGAGCGGACCAGTCACTGAGGGCCTTCCAGGTCAGCACTGCAACAATGATTGCGTTGTTATTGCTATTGTTTATATACACAGTATATATATATATCACTACACTGAGGAAAAGCTCATGAGCAAACGATCTCTCCCTCGTCTGTACGTGTTTTGCTCGCTCGCTTTGAACTTCAGCTGCCCATACATATGCTGATACTTCTAGTGCAGTGGTTCTCAACCGGTGGGGATATCCCCCCTCCCCAGGGGAGAATTTTAGGGTTTCCAGGGGGGGGGGGGGTGATTAAGATTATTTCAAGATCCCATAATACAAGAACCAGTTACTTGATATTGTTTTTCCCTCTAAATGTTACAGTTCTGTAGTTCTCACCCTAATGAAATTCGTTTTATAACGTAAGTAGACCCACAAATCACGTTTTATGTAGATGTCTAGACTTGTTCTAGTATGTGTTATTAAATTTAGCTTCCATTTTTATGTATACTGTGTAAGGGTGGGGGGGGGGGGAAAGAGAGAAAGAGAATGTATAGGGAGGAAATTCGAAAAGGGGTTAGGGGGAATGATGTTCTGAACATATAGTAAAGGGAGGCATGGGCCAAAAAAGGTTGAGAACCATTGTTCTAGTGAACTGGATTGGTTTTTGCGTGTGGATAAGCTTTCCCTATTACTAGTGTCCCTCGGCATCAGGTGAACCCACTCCGACTTCAGAGGTACTTGTAATTCTCTGTATGTATGATTGAGAATATATGGGCGTGAGAGAGAGAGGAGAGAGAGAGAGAGAGAGAGAGAGAGAGAGAGAGAGAGAGAGAGAGAGAGAGAGAGTATAAGTAAACTTTTGTTAGTGAGTTTGTGATTGTGAGTGAGTATAAGTGTATGTGAGGTAAATGTATTTGTGTGTTATACAGTGGGTGCATAACTGTAAGAGTTTGTGCAAATGATGTAAGCGCGTATGCAGGTGTGTATGTATGTGTTTATGCATGTGTACGTGTGTCTGCCTGCCTGTCTAATAACAGTGTAATATGCATTGTTTATGTTTACACCATTCATTTGACGATGTTTTTGTCCCTATGTGAATGTAACATGCAGATGAATAGATAATTGATGAACGATAGATGAGTGATTGGAAGGGCCGAATGTAAGAAGGGCTTGCATGCCCAATTTGGAATCCTTTGAAAATAAAGTTCGTTCGTTCATTCGTTGGTCCTGAGGTTAAGGACGAGAAGTCAACATTTTAGTCCAACTGACCTCTAGCTCTTAACCGTTCGCCCGTGCTGACCTCCGTGTTAGGCGTTCACATATATCAGGTCACGGCGTGCCAGGTCAATGGCAGGCTGACTCCCTGGTCGCCTTTACTACCCAGTCAATTTCCAGAACAACCTGACCAACGTTCTCCAGGCTGGGTCGACCCCAGAACATCCTCACCAACGTTCTCCAGGCTGGGTCGACCCCAGAACACCCGGAACTATGTTCTCCAGGCTGGGTCGACCCCAGAACACCCGGGACTATGTTCTCCAGGCTGGGTCGACCCCAGAACATCCGGAACTATGTTTTCCAGGCTGGTTCGACCCCAGAACATCCGGAACTATGTTCTCCAGCCTGGGTCGACCCCAGAACATCCTGAACTATGTTCTACAGGCTGGATCGACTCCAGAATCTACTGAGTGGGGAAATATCGTAATGCCTGTGCCGGGGATTGAACCCCTACAGTTGTGTTGATGTGACTACCCCAGACAACCATGTGACTACTCTAGACAGTCACGTGACTACTTCAGACAGTCATGTGACTACTCCAGACAGTCATGTGACTACTCCAGGCATTCGTGTGGCTACTTCAGACAGTAATGTGACTATTCCAGATAGTCCAGTCATGTGGTTACTCCAGACTGTCATGTGACTACTCCAGACAGTCATGTGACTACTTCAGACAGTCATGTGACTACTTCAGACAGTCATGTGACAACTCCAAACAGTCCATGTGGCTACTTCAGACAGGCATGTGACTACTCCAGGCAGTCATGTGCTTACCCCAGACAGTCATGTGACTACTCCAGGCAGTCATGTGACTACAAGGTTGACTAATCCATGTTGATGTCACTGCAGGACGTCTTCAAAAAACTGGGCGGTGTCATTCACGACAACGAACCCGTGACCTCAGTGACCCCAGGCGATGTGGTTGTGGTGGCAACAGGCAGGTCTGTCTATACGTCACACAATATTGTCCTCGCCGCCGGGCCCTGGTCAGGACCACTCTGCACATCTCTTGGTTTACATCTACCACTGAAAGTAAGTTAACGATTTACGGGTTTGTAGCTTGCAATAATAATCATCATCATCATCATCATCATCATCATCATCATGTGCCATACCGATAATCGTGTCCGGTCATGTTTTGCCAACTCACACGAGCATCAGATTCGTGGCTTGAAATAGCTTGCATTGTTAGTAATGTTAGATTATTGAAGGAACATTCTTTGTGTTAACTCTTTGCCAATTTACCAAACTCCGCTTACAGTGGTCAGTGCCTGTCACATTTACTAAAACATTAGAGTGGTAAGTCACTTACCAGATTTCATCCTGTCCTCAAACATGACAGATTATGATGGAAGTCGATCAAAAAACGATCATCAGTATTTTCCTCCAGAAATTTGCTGTCGGTATCAAACTTGCACCTGGTCAACATCCGAACTGGGAAGATCGCCACATGTGAGATGATATGTTTGAGAAAGGCTGCTGGGATTTCCCGAAGAGACAGGACGTGAAACAACATCTGAGGTATGATAGGCACCACAGCATACATCCAGTTTACCGTGAGACAACAAATAAAGTGTTGTGGACATCCAGTTTACTGTGAGATAACAAATAAAGTGTTGTGGACATCCAGTTTACCGTGAGACAACAAATAAAGTGTTGTGGACATCCGGTTTACAGTGAGACAACAAATAAAGTGCTGTAGACATCCAGTTTACCGTGAGACAACAAATAAAGTGCTATAGACATCCAGCGGGATTGAAGGCTGCTCAACTACAGATAATAGCATAAAATAAACACATGTAGACATAGAGCCGCGGAAAGCGAAGCAAACAAAGAATAGATCCCACTTGTAGAGTACATTAAACCACGGATATATAGCACAGAGGACTTAAAAGTTATAACAGTGCAATACTGACGTACGGAAATGAATCATAGACAATTAACAGACTAGTGTGGAATTATGTGCTAGGTGCAGAAATGTGGTATTGCAGAAGAATGATAACACCATGAATGGATAAACAGCTTTATGAAGATATCTTAGAAGAAGTTAACTCACAGTCTGGATACAACACCACGAAGTTCACTCAAATATGGATACGAGGCAACCAAGACAACACATCAAGGGGATCCACAATTCAAACGGAATAGGGGGACACCTAAAAACATAACAGACATGAGAATTAGGCTGGCGAATAATATCGGGGGAAGACAGGAGGGCTTGGCGTGTGTTGGTTGGGGGACTGCGTGATAAAGAGTAGAAGAAACAGAACATATATCTAGTGTTGTAACATAAGCTTAGGCTCCGCCACGTGTGCACTCTTCCGAATAAAGGTCCGAAATTATTTAGTGTAAAAAGCATCCCTTACAGGGCCTCATTAAGTGATTTAATAACACAAATATTAAACACTACGAACTAAAATATAGAACTGAGAAAATGGAATTACGTACCAATAATATTTCACAGTTGTATGTGGAAATTGTGGCACAAAAGAGTAAATACTGTCCGAAAGCATGTTCTTTGTGGGAAAAAATTGTACATATCAGAACAAGCATTGAATGTGTTGTCGATCACTTCCGGTTCAGTGTGACGTGGACTGCTAGACCGATCGATGGATGCAATAAATGTTTTTGGGCCCGGAGATCCCTCACTGTCGTCGGAGTGTATACCTATCAGTTATATGTAGAAATAGATATACACTCCGACGACACTAAGAGCCCTCCGGGAACAGGAAACATTTATTGCATCCATTGATCGGTCTAGCAGTCCACGTCACATTGAACCTGAAGTGATCGATAACATCAACTAACGAGGCCCTGTAAGGGATGCTTTTTACACTAAATAATTTAGGACCGTTATTCAGAAGAGTGCCCCCCCCCCCCCCCCCCCCCCCCACGTGTAAATGCAAGTGTGGACCAAGAAGTGAGGTATCCTCCACTTGGGGTTAGACCCGGACTTCAGAGTGGATCTGATGTCTGAGTCCCACGAATCCAGATTACCTAAAATATATGGATCTTAGTCCTTTCCTGGATTTCTACAAGAGATTTTTGGAGGTTCTTGAAGGTAGAGGGAGATCTTGAAACATGTTTACTCCTTATGTATATTTTCTCAAAAATGTTTATTGAAATGTATCCTGTGGCTCGTTTGCCTTTGCAGCCTATTCGAATCTCCGTGTTCTACTGGAGAGCAACAGAAGAATACCGCCAGGTGTATGGGTCCGCATCTTTTCCCTGCTTCATAGACTCAAGGGGCAGCGGCCAGCACTTCCACACTTACGGTCTGCCCATGTCCGAGTACCCGGGCCTCGTCAAGGTTATCAGTGTGAACTTGTCTGATTGTGTCTTGTTACTGACCATATGCTGTCAGTGACTGTGTTTTGTCAGTGACCGTGTGCTGTCAGTGACCGTGTTCTGTCAGTGACTGTGTTTTGTCAGTGACCGTGTGCTGTCAGTGACCGTGTTCTGTCAGTGACTGTGTTCTGTCAGTGACCGTTGTGCTGTCAGTGACCGTGTGCTGTCAGTGGACCGTGTGCTGTCAGTGACCGTGTGCTGTCAGTGACCGTGTTCTGTCAGTGACCGTGTGCTGTCAGTGACCGTGTTCTGTCAGTGACTGTGTTTTGTCAGTGACCGTGTGCTGTCAGTGACCGTGTTCTGTCAGTGACCGTGTGCTGTCAGTGACCGTGTGCTGTCAGTGACCGTGTGCTGTCAGTGACCGTGTGCTGTCAGTGACCGTGTGCTGTCAGTGACCGTGTTCTGTCAGTGACCGTGTGCTGTCAGTGGCCGTGTGCTGTCAGTGACCATGTGCTGTCAGTGACCATGTGCTGTCAGTGACCGTGTGCTGTCAGTGACCGTGCTGTCAGTGAATGTGCTGTCAGTGACCGTGTGCTGTCAGTGACTGTGTGCTGTCAGTGACTGTGTGCTGTCAGTGACCGTGTGCTTTCAGTGAATGTGCTGTCAGTGACCGTGTGCTGTCAGTGACCGTGCTGTCAGTGACCGTGTGCTGTCAGTGACCGTGTGTTGTCAGTGACCATGTGCTGCCAGTGACTGTGTACTGTCAGTGACTGTCCTTCAGTGACTGTGCTGTCAGTGACTGTGTGCTGTCAGTGACTGTGTGCTGTCAGTGACTGTGCTGTCAGTGACCATGTGCTGTCAGTGACTGTGTGCTGTCAGTGGCCATGTGCTGTCAGTGACCGTGTGCTGTCAGTGACTGTGTGCTGTCAGTGACCATGCTGTCAGTGACTGTGTGCTATCAGTGACTGTGTGCTGTCAGTGACTGTGTGCTGTCAGTGAATCTGTGCCGTGTGCTGTCAGTGACCGTGTGCTGTCAGTGACTGTATGCTCTCAGTGACTGTGTGCTGTCAGTGAATGTGCTGTCAGTGACTGTGCTGTCAGTGACCGTGTGCTGTCAATGACCGTGTGCTGTCAGTGACCGTGTGCTGTCAGTGACAATGTGCTGTCAGTGACTGTGCTGTCAGTGACCGTGTTATGTCAGTGACCGTGTGCAGTCAGTGACTGTGTGCTGTCAGTGACCGTGTGCTGTCAGTGACCGTGTGCAGTCAGTGACTGTGTGCTGTCAGTGACTGTGCTGTCAGTGACCGTGTGCTGTCAGTGACTGTGTGCTGTCAGTGACCGTGTGCAGTCAGTGACTGTGTGCTGTCAGTGACTGTGCTGTCAGTGACTGTGTGCTGTCAGTGACTGTGCTGTCAGTAACTGTGTGCTGTCAGTGACTGTGTGCTGTCAGTGACCGTGTGCTGTCAGTGACCATGTGCTGTCAGTGACTGTGTGCTGTCAGTGACTGTGGTGTCAGTGACTGTGCTGTCAGTGACCGTGTGCTGTTAGTGACTGTGTGCTGTCAGTGACTGTGTGCTGTCAGTGACTGTGCTGTAAGTGACCGTGTGCTGTCAGTGACTGTGTGCTGTCAGTGACCGTGTGCTGTCAGTGAATGGGCTGTCAGTGACCGTGTGCTGCAGTGACCGTGTGCTTGTCATGTGACCGTGTGCTGTCAGTGGACTGTGCTGTCAGTGACCGTGTGCTGTCAGTGACTGTGTGCTGTCAGTGACCGTGCTGTCAGTGACTGTGTGCTGTCAGTGACCGTGTGCTGTCAGTGACCGTGTGCTGTCAGTGACCGTGTGCTGTCAGTGACTGTGTGCTGTCAGTGACCGTGTGCTGTCAGTGACTGTGTGCTGTCAGTGACCTGTGCTGTCAGTGACCATGCTGTCAGTGACAGTGCTGTCAGTGACAGTGCTGTCAGTGACTTGTGCTGTCATTGACCATGTGCTGTCAGTGACCGTGTGCTGTCAGTGACTATGCTGTCAGTGACCGTGTGCTGTCAGTGACCGTGTGCTGTCAGTGACCGTGTGCTGTCAGTGACCGTTCTGTCAGTGACCGTGTGCTGTCAGTGACCGTGCTGTCAGTCACCGTGCTGTCAGTGACTGTGCTGTCATTGACTATGCTGTCAGTGACTGTGTGCTGTCAGTGACCATGTGCTGTCAGTGACCGTGTGCTGTCAGTGACCGTGTGCTGTCAGTGACCGTGTGCTGTCAGTGAATGTGTGGCGTGTGCTGTCAGTGACCGTGTGCTGTCAGTGACCGTGTGCTGTCAGTGACTGTGTGCTTTCAGTGACTGTGCTGTCATTGACCGTGTGCTGTCAGTGACCGTGTGCTGTCAGTGACCGTGTGCTGTCAGTGACTGTGTGCTGTCAGTGACTGTGCTGTCAGTGACCGTGTGCTGTCAGTGACTGTGTGCTGTCAGTGACTGTGTGCTGTCAGTGACTGTGCTGTCCGTGACCGTGTGCTGTCAGTGACCGTGTGCTGTCAGTGACCGTGTGCTGTCAGTGACTCTGCTGTCAGTGACCGTGTGCTGTCAGTGACTGTGTGCTGTCAGTGACCGTGCTGTCAGTGACTGTGCTGTCAGTGACTATTCTGTCAGTGACTGTGTGCTGTCAGTGACCGTGTGCTGGCAGTGACCGTGTGCTGTCAGTGACCGTGTGCTGTCAGTGACTGTGTGCTGTCAGTGAATGTGCTATCAGTGACTGTGTGCCGTGTGCCGTCACTGACTGTGTGCTTTCACTGACTGTGTGCTGGGTACTTCAGCTCTGCTGGGGTCTCCGTGACCATGTGGCCTGCATCGCGCTCCGAATGTTGTGGTGTTCGGTTCATAAGTTACATTTTCTCGGAGACTCCTGGGGATCGTCGTTGGAACTACTGAGTTCATGCTTTGTGTAACGCTTTCGGCAGGCTGCCAAGCGAAAGAGACCAAGCCATATGGGATAAAACCAAGTGCAATTAAGTAGATCCTTTTCAGCTTTTAAATCCTCTTTTAAACTTCGGCTCTGTTTTGAATTATGTGTGCGAGATTCTTTGTTTGATGTATGTGAGATTCTTTGGTTGATGTGTGGGAGATTCTTTGTTTGATGTGTGAGAGAGTCATTGATTGATGTGTGGGAGATTCTTTGGTTAATGTGTGACAGAGTCATTGATTGATGTGTGGGAGATTCTTTGTTTGATGTATGGGAGATTCTTTGGTTGATGTGTGGGAGATTCTTTGGTTGATGTGTGAGAGATTAATTGATTGATGTGTGGGAGATCCTTTGGTTAATGTGTGACAGAGTCATTGATTGATGTGTGGGAGATTCTTTGGTTGATGTTTGAGAGAGTCAGTGATTGATGTGTGGGACAGTCTTTGGTTGATATGTGAGAGAGGCAATAATTGATGGTGGGAGATTTTTTTCGTTGATGTTTGAGAGATTCTTTGATGTATGAGAGATTCTTCGATTTGTGAGAGATTCTTTGGTTGATGTGTGAGAGATTCTTTGTTTGATGTGTGAGAGATTCTTTGTTTGATGTGTGAGAGATTCTTTGATTGATGTGTGAGAATGTGTGTGGACGGTACAGTGGGATGCAGAGACCAGCGACAACTCGGGCACAGGTGTGAAAACAGATTCTCCTTACACCTACCAGGTGTGTCCCCACGATGGCCCCAGAATTGACCCAGACGACAGAGATAAAGGTACGGACGACACCTGGACGGAGGAGGAGACTGTGGCCATAGTTAAATCGACGTTCAAAGGCCTGGCCACCACCCCGTCGATCAGAGAGTATTGCATGTACACGGTAGGTCGTGTCTGATGACCGGATATACATAAGCATGAACTCACCACCATTGTTATCAATGTGTTTAGTTATCTCTTAACTCTTGGGTGTACTGCCGTTAGTGACTCTCAGATGACTACTAAACTCTTAGCTCATATATCATTATTAATTCTTAGATTAATCACCAATCTTAATTCTTAGCTTAGCTATGATTCTTAACTCTTACCTTAGCTATAATTGTTAACGCTTATGTAAACTGTCATTAATTATTAGATTAACCATCATTCTCAACTCGACCAATATTACTCTGATAAATCAGCATTATTAACTCTCCAGTCGACTGTCTTTAACTCTTTGATGAATCATCATTCATGCTCTAAGCAAAACTATCATTAACTCTTAAATGAATAGTGATTGTTAACTATTATGTACAATGCTATTATTGACTATATGACGAAGCATCATTCACAACTCTAATCTCAACTATCATTAATTATTAGATGAGTCAGCAATCTCATCTTTTGCCATTGCACTTATCACAATACACCGGGAAGACTCTCGATCGCTCTACAAGTCCCCTGCCACATGTATTGTCCTGTCCACGGTGTCTCCAATGTCCCGTGTTCATCTACAAGTCCCCAGCCACATGTATTGTCCTGTCTATAGTGTCTCCAATGTCCCGTGTTTATCTACAAGTCCCCTTCCACATGTATTGTCCTGACCACGGTGTCTCCAATGTCCCATGTTTATCTACAAGTCCCCTGCCACATGTATTGTCCTGTCTATAGTGTCTCCAATGTCCCGTGTTTATCTACAAGTCCCCTGCCACATGTATTGTCCTGACCACAGTGTCTCCAATGTCTCGTGTTCATCTACGAGTCCCCTGCCACATGTATTGTCCTGTCTATAGTGTCTCCAATGTCCCGTATTCATCTACAAGTCCCCTGCCACATGTATTGTCCTGACCACAGTGTTTCCAATGTCCCGTATTCATCTTCGTGCTGGCCATGTCCTGTCAATTCTTCTAAGAACCACGACTTCCACCACTGTTCTTTCTAGATCGCTGTGCTGTTTAATATGGCCAATACCTCACAGTTAGTCGACAGATCATCCTCATTGCACATCAAACCATTCAGTCCATAAGTGCTCGGGTCCCCTCCTCAGCAAATCCCGCAGCGTGTAGCGGCTAATGACACCAGTTCTGTGTTGGTTTATTAATCTTCTTTGGTTTCCTGCGTAGTGTTCTTCTTTGGCCACACCTCCTTTAACTTGCTGTTCTCGCAGTCTGACCATGGTTTTAGATTCACAGTCATCACTTGGTTCTCGCAAAAGTCTTACTTCTCGTAGAGCATTCAGAATGTCAGCCTGGCCCATGGCCCGTCCGCCTTCCACAGTAGCCTTACCTGCAAGCTTGTCAGCCCGCTAATTTTCTCGTACACCCAAATGTCCTGGCACGAAAATGAAACTAATCTTTGCCAGCCGAGATCACTACAGAGACAGCAGCCACTCTCTTCGGACCCACCCTATCTCTGTCTTCTTGAGCATGCTTATTGAGTCACTAAGGAAACATGCCCTAGTGAATGTCTGTGTCTCGAGCCATGTTATTGCTTTACTTACTGCCATGACTTCCATAGTCAGGCTACTTGTGGTCAAAGCAAAAGAACCAGAATCTTCCTTCATAATTCTCCCTCAGTGCCTGAGCCGTAAAAGCCCATGAACTTCTCAATCGTCGAACGACCGACCCATCTGTGTAAATGACAGCATCACCCTCCAAATAATTCTCGAAGATCAAAGCCTGTACTTCCGCCTCCATAGCAGCCGGATGTTCTTGTCTGCATTTTCTGTCTAGTTGAATGCAAACTGAAAAGGACGTACAGAAATCTGTTGGCATTCGTACCCACTCCTCGCCAGGTTCTAAGTCCTCAAGTGAACACACCTGTTGAAGAATGTCTTCGGCTTGACCAGTCCACGACTTTCCTCTGTTTAACCTGAGGTAGGCACGTGCTCTGCAAATTTGTATTCTGTCCCCAATGGTTGGAAGATCAAGACGGTAGCGCATCGCTCGGCATGCCGTATCTCTTGCACATCCAATAATAATACGCATAACTTCGTTCTGTAACCTTTCCATCTGCTTACGGCTGATATTCAGGATCGCCGTTTTATACTCCAAAACAGAAAGGACCAGACCCTCGTATATGAGACATAAATGGCGCTGCTCACAGTTTGCCGCCGCCATCACCCGCATCGCAGCCAAACCTCGCTTGGCCTTTGTTATCACCTGGTCTATGTGCTCATGATACGCAAGACTTCGATCAAAACGTATCCCCAGTTAGTTCATTGCCTGCGTTCTTTTCACCGTCTCTGAACCAGGATTTACAGTTGGTGTTGGAGTGTTGACAATATGGTTATTCAAAGAGAACCATGTCACTGCTGCCTTCGTTGGGTTGACCATTGCCTCAGATTCCACACACCAAGTGCTTATGCGATTTAGTTCTGTTTGTAGATCCACAGCCAGTCGATTTCTATCCTTACCCTGGTGATACACTGACACATCGTCGGCATATGACAATGTCCTCCCCGGTCCTCTGATCTGCTCGCCTGTAATTCTCACAGTGTAGGCGTTGAACAGCACCGGAGATAATGGTGATCCCTGTGGCAGGCCCGGATATATTGTTGTTGGTTCAGAGGTCCAACTACCACATCTAAAAACTACTTTCCGTCTAAAAAGGGATTTGCCCTTATTCTCGTCAGACCTCTGCCAGATAAGGTCAGCACTTTGGAATTCATGAACACTCTTATTTTTGACTGTACATTTCATGCTTTTATGTAGAACAATTTCAGTGACTTGTCTGTGCTTATTCTTTGACACAACTCTGCCCACTTTTCATTTGTAACGACTTTAACCAGATTTTTGAAATAGCTAACTTTTGTGTCAACTTTTGTGTCCATCTCTCTTTCCAACTGCACGATAAGACTAAGATGGGCAACTCTGTTCTTCTTGGCGTTTTGCCATTTCCTAACAGCACTACGCTTATCGATTCAGGCCTTTTCCACCTCACAATTCCACCAAGGTGGCTGCTGCCAGCTTTTTTTTTTCCTGCCATGATGATTTCTGAGCTTGTCACGCCTTATTTTACTCACCACATCTTGCCCTGAACTGTCATACTTGAAGGTCTTGACTGTTGACTTGTGCTGCCTGGTTCTGCCGTTCTCCGCCAATATGCTGCAAGGGTTGTGTTCGCTGTCATGGTGCCCTAGGACACCCCATCTACATTCGCATTCAACTTCGCGTCATTCGCAAAATGTCTCCGGCCAAGGTGGGTTTTCAGTGGACCAAAAAGGTGGAAATCGCTAGGGGTTAAGTCGGGGCTGTAAGGTGGATGTTCCAGAACTTAGTTGGTTAATTTTCTCCTGAGTGTGAAGTGAAAATGTGGTTTAGAAAACAGAGCACGCAGTTTTATGCAGCCGGTTTGGGAGGACTAATTAAACGATGGGATAAGTGCATCAATGTTGGTGGAAATTATGTTGAGAAATAAAGGGACAATGTATGTATAAAAATTAACTGGTTTCAAGTTTTTATCATATTTAGTTATCTTTTTTTTTTTTTTTTTTTAAACAGCCATTTGTGACTTACTTATTGACTCCCCCCCCCCCCCCCCGTACATACAGTAGTGAGTGAAGGTGAAACCAGAGCCGGGTCAATAACACTCCCTCATCACCTGGACGACTTGCTGTCCTTGTGACGCAGCAACTGTTGATACACACAAGATCACTTGTTTAAAGTGCCGCCTCGAGTTCCACCCCCCCCCCCCCCCCCCCCCCCTCCGTGTGTTGAAAGAAATGTTACCCCATGATTTGCCTTTAGCGTTGAAATCGCCGCAGAAAATGACATTCCTCTCATGACATAATATGTCGAGTTAAAGGCATAAACATTAACCAACATGAATGGTAGACAGGATTGAACTCTAACAGCCTGTATTTGTATCTTGTCGCTGTCTCACCTAGTCATGGCCAGCTCTGAAGCCACCATGCTGTCTCGAATCAGAATCGCCATTCCCAGGTGTCGCCTGTTGCAATAACATTTGAAGCCGGCTATTTGGAGTGTATTAACACCCAGTCTCGTCTCCTGAAGTGCTACTATATCGTTTCTGCGTGTCACTGTCAGGCTTTCTAAAATTGGGCCTCGTTGTTTTGCGATGGCACAGTTCCAATATAGAATACGCGTGTTCTTGAGGCCCAGACGGTTGCATTTTCGCAGGTGACGCCTGGCTTCGGCCCGTCTCCCTGACGTTTAAGACTCAGACCTCGTCTAGTCCATGGTTTCTTTACCCTTTATACGGGACACAAACGCTGGTCTGCCATGATGAAGAAAACCAAAAATCTACACGCCACTCGTGTACTACACAGTAATCTAAACATACTGCGAAAAACACTCAGGATTGATTCGCACAAATGCACGAACTCCGCTGCACCGGCGAATATCTTGAGAGGAAACTCCTGGCTTACAACCTAGCGCAGAAATTACACGCACGAGATAAAATTAACCATCTCCTACGTGAAAAAAACACAACAAAAACGGAGCGGTTTCAAAACACACAACCGCCCCCCCCCGCCATCTTGACCGGAAGTCTCCACAGTACTGGATAATTGTTTGAATGTTCTGGGGGAAAATCACTCGCATGAAATGTTCACCTCACCTCATTATCATGTGACCTAAAGTAGTGGCGTAGGGGTTACACACGCAATTCGTAATCACACATACCCGGTTCGAAACACAGCTGTTGACGATTTACAAGCAGGCCGCCTTGCGTTAGTTTCCCTATAATGGTATGAGTTCCGGTCGTTCAGAAAAACTACCGAACGTAAAAGCTTGCCCAGGAATCATAAACAGCCAAAAATGCTGGAGTTGACTGCTATTTCTTGTAAAGGATATGCAACTAACTTTTGCTTTATAAGTAGCGAAGGCCTAAATCTTCACACCGCTAAGGCAGCACCTGGCAAAGAATTGTGTAGTCTTACAATACTAAATGAAAAATTATGTGAGGCAAGCAACTAGTTGGCTATGTGGGTGTCGGATCTCCTCACTCCAGGGACGACACTTTCACTTTAAAGGAGGACGCGACACACCCCCACTCCTTCCGACATCAGGGTCAAGTAATCAAGTGTAAACTGTCTTCTGCAGGAGACCCCAGACAAGCACCCATTCCTGGATCGACACCCCAGGTTCCCGAATGTCGTCATTGCCGCGGGGTTTTCAGGTGAGACTGTCAACTCTGTGTGTACATGTGTAGGGTGTTTCAGCTTGGGTCATAACACACCCTAACTCGCATGGAAGTCCCCCAATAGAGAGATAGACTGAGAGAGAGAGAGAGAGAGAGAGAGAGAGAGAGAGAGAGAGAGAGAGAGAGAGAGAGGGAGAGAGAGAGAGAGGGAGAGAGAGAGAGTGCGTACGTATGCCGGTCTCCGTGGCTAAAGGCTTGCTAACGTGATTCGTGAGCCGCTTATCACGCGTTCAAAACACAGTGGCGACCGATTTGGCAGCAGACCGTGTCGCGCTGGGTTTTTAAAGTGTTGGTATGGGATCGATCGTTCAGAAAGCAATGGCAAATTACTGAACGTAAAACTTGCCAAGATATCAACAGCAGTAAAATACTGGTGTTGATAGCGATGTCCTGTATATATATATATATATATATATATATATATATATATATATATATATATATATATATATATATATATATAAACGCCCACACACACACACATTGTACACTAACCAATTAAAATGAAGTGTACATATACGCACGATGTAGATTAACCATTCAAAATAAGTTCCACATGTGTATGTACCATGTAGAATAACCAATCATAATGAACTGGACAAGTATATTCATTCATCATGTGCCATGCCGATAAGCGTGGGCGGTCATGGTTCGCTATTTCACTCGATCACCAGAGTTGTGGATCAGCTCAGTGTTCTTGTCTCGACCATAACACATGGCTAAGTCATCCAGATATTTTCTTCCCCTCGATCTTTCCAGTTGTCACCAATTTGTCAATTTATTTCTTCTCATAACGTGAACAAAACATTTGGACTGTCTACATCTAATTTCTCTAATCAGTTTACGATCTTCATTAGTTTCTTGTAGGACTTGGTCATTGGTTGTTCTGTCTGTCCATGATATTCTTCGCATTTTCCTCAGAAACCACATTTCCACAGCTATCAGATGTTGTTCAACTTGTCTGGTCATTGTCCACGCTTCACATCCATATAAAAGTACAGGTTCTATGTAGCAACTCAACACACTTTTTGTTGGCATCTTTTTATTGGTCAGTATGTTTTCCATCTTGCAAAAGGATACCTTTGCCATCGCGATTCTTGTTCTAATTTCTCCAAAGCATCTCCCATCAGATGTTATGACTGTTCCGAGATAATTGTACAAGTATATACATTGTTGATTAACCAATCAAAGAAAATCTGTTATCTACTGCCTGTAGTACCTTGGAGTGTAAGACAGTGGGGTCTTGAATCTGAGAAATTCAAACAGCCTGGCTAGTGCTGTCGCTGCGACCTGTGCAGGTTAGGGTTTTCTTTTTGCCCCCGACAGAAAAAAATCCACACTTTACCAAGGATTCAAACCTGGGTTCACTGAAGGAGAACCCGGCGTTCTTAGCCAGTCGCTCCTCAGCTATGCGCAGTGGTGGTACCATAGCCATTTCCTTTCCTAGTTGTATTTTCGTGCCAGGGCATGTGGGTGTACAAGGAAATGAGCGGGCTGACAAGCTCGCAGGTAAGGCTACTGTGGAGGGCGGACGCGCCATGGACCAGGCTGACATTCTGAATGCTTTTCGAGAAGTCGTTCCCAAGAACCAAGTGATGACTGTGAATATACATCCATGGATAGGATGCGAGAACAGCAAATTAAAAGAGGTGTGGCCAAACAAGAACACTACGCAGGAAGCCAAAGAAGGTTAATAAGCCAACACAGAACTGGTGTCGTCAGTCGCTACACTCTGCGGGATTAACTGAAGAGGGGATCCGAGCACTTATGGACTGAATGGTTCGATGTGTAATGAGGATGATCTGTCGACTAACTAACTATGTACCATAGCCAACGAGGTGTTACCGAGGTCTGGCTACTGTTGGTTGAAAACTATTGATAGTTGACAATTATCAAAGAAAACATCTATAATTTCCCAAATTAACCGTTCCTCTCTCTCTCTCTTTCCCCTCTAATATAGGCCACGGATTCAAACTGGCCCCAGTGGTTGGGAAGGCAGTGACTGAACTTGTCCTGAAGAAAGAACCAACCTACAACATGAAACCATTCAGGATTGACAGATTTGAACCGAAATCCCATCTCTAAAGCTCAACTATGCAGCTACTGCACATATTACTGAACGTTTCTGAAACGTGTTTGATTTACAGATCACTCGAGATTTACGTTTACCATATAATTATAATCAGTCAGTTATTTAGACTTGTGACAGTTCTCCACGGTTTTACCGTGGAGGAGTGTTGGGTAGTTAATGACCTACCAACTCTAGGGTTTTGGGCATATTCGATGATGTATTATATCACTGTAAGTCGGTTAATTACTGAGCGTAATCTTGCCAAGACATCAATAGCAGCTGAAAAATGCTAGTGTTGACTGCAATGTCCTGTAAAGGATATGCGGGGGCGGGGGGGAATATGCGAAAAATAGGTCACTTAGTTAGTCGTGGTTTCACCATTACGGCAAAGGGTCGCCACAATATGCTCCGTTCCTGTGCCAGTGAATATCACACAATTATATTATATCACTGTAGACCAGTGAAGGAAAATCATCAGCAGAGTTGATCCAGAACACCAAGACCGAGATCTGTGGAGAGCCATGAACGCCTATTCCAGCTGGCAGGGCACTTGATGATGATGATGTAAGGCCAACGAGTGGGGAAACTGAACAGTAAGACTGGCCACATCAACCATCCAATGCAGAGTGGTCCTGAAAACATGGACCTCTCCTAAATACACATCTGACATGTGATCTGATGCAGTGCTACATGTTCAGTCTTCAGTCGCGGGGTGTTTGTAAAACCTGCACATCTCCAAGCTTCATCCAGCATTCTAACATAGGTGTCAATCATGTGTGCTATTTTCTACGAAAGAAAGGCACTGAATGAAGAGTTTGTCATCCCACGTCACAAAGCCAAATTCTAAGTGCCGTATCATAACTCACTATATCATCATGTAAGTGCCATATTACAACTTCTAGTGCTATCATGCCATGATTTAACAGCTCAACTTATTACTGAGCCCGCAACATTCGTAGAAGGGTGGTCTTTTTCTGATGATCAGAAGCCTGCTAGTGTGCTTCCTCACATAACTAGTGATTAGTTAAGTTCTGACACCCAAACACTCAGCACACATTTGTCGGGACTCCATCTCCATCATCACATGTCACAGGCTGTGAGTAATAACAGCTCACGTGGTACACTCATATCCTAGTAGTCCCTGGATTCTGACCACAGATTTTACCCAAGATATGCACTTTTGACCACAGATTTTACCTCCAAGATATACTTTTGACCTAAGATATGCACTTCTGACCACAGATTTGACCAAAGATATGCACTTCTGATCAGATTTGGTACTAAGATTGGAGAACTGACAACATTTAAGTACTGCAAGTTAACACTTAACCTCAGATATACTTGTACTACAAATGACAGGATCTGTGTCTGTCCATCACAAGATACTACAAATTACATTGTCCCATCTGTGTGTGTCTGTCACAAGATACTACAAATTACATTGTCCCATCTGTGTGTGTCCGTCACAAGATACCACAAATTACATTGTCCCATCTGTGTGTGTCCGTCACAAGATACCACAAATTACATTGTCCCATCTGTGTGTGTCCGTCACAAGATACCACAAATTACATTGTCCCATCTGTGTGTGTCCGTCACAAGATACCACAAATTACACTGTCCCATCTGTGTGTGTCCATCACAAGATACCGCAAATTACACTGTCCCATCTGTGTCTGTCCATCACAAGATACCACAAATTACGCTGTCCCATCTGTGTCTGTCCATCACAAGATACCACAAATTACACTGTCCCATCTGTGTGTGTCCGTCACAAGATACCACAAATTACATTGTCCCATCTGTGTGTGTCCGTCACAAGATACCACAAATTACATTGTCCCATCTGTGTGTGTCTGTCACAAGATACCGCAAATTACATTGTCCCATCTGTGTGTGTCTGTCACAAGATACTGCAAATTACATTATCCCATCTGTGTGTGTCCGTCACAAGATACCGCAAATTACATTGTTCCATCTGTGTCTGTCCGTCACAAGATACTACAGATGACAGCCTCCCATCTGTGTGTGTCCGTCACAAGATACTACAGATGACAGCCTCCCATCTGTGTGTCCGTCACTAGATACCGCAAATTACATTGTCCCATCTGTGTGTGTCCGTCACAAGATACTACAGATGACAGCCTCCCATCTGTGTGTGTCCGTCACAAGATACTACAGATGACAGCCTCCCATCTGTGTGTGTCCATCACAAGATACCACAAATTACATTGTCCCATCTGTGTGTGTCCGTCACAAGATACTA
Source organism: Cepaea nemoralis (assembly GCA_014155875.1). Taxonomy (NCBI): domain Eukaryota; kingdom Metazoa; phylum Mollusca; class Gastropoda; order Stylommatophora; family Helicidae; genus Cepaea; species Cepaea nemoralis. The sequence goes on along the minus strand of JACEFZ010000117.1, from coordinate 140,112 downwards.
CAGATGACAGCCTCCCATCTGTGTGTGTCCATCACAAGATACCGCAAATTACATTGTCCCATCTGTGTGTGTCCGTCACAAGATACTACAGATGACAGCCTCCCATCTGTGTGTGTCCATCACAAGATACCACAAATTACATTGTCCCATCTGTGTGTCCCCGTCACAAGATACTACAGATGACAGCCTCCCATCTGTGTGTGTCCATCACAAGATACCGCAAATTACATTGTCCCATCTGTGTGTCCCCGTCACAAGATACTACAGATGACAGCCTCCCATCTGTGTGTGTCCATCACAAGATACCGCAAATTACATTGTCCCATCTGTGTGTGTGTGTCCGTCACAAGATACCGCAAATTACATTGGTCCGTCACAAGATACCACAAATTACATTGTCCCATCTGTGTCTGTCCATCACAAGATACCACAAATTACATTGTCCCATCTGCGTCTGTCTGTCACAAGATACTACAGATGACAACCTCCCATCTGTGTCTGTCTGTCACAAGATACCACAAATTACATTGTCCCATCTGTGTCTGTCTATCACAAGATACTACAGATGACAGCGTCCCATCTGTCTGTCCGTCACAAGATACCACAAATGACATTGTCCCATCTGTGTCTGTCCGTCACAAGATACTACAAATGACAGCGTCCCATCTGTGTCTGTCCATGACAAGATACAAATTACATTGTCCCATCTGTGTCCATCACAAGATACTACAAATGACAGCATCCCATCTGTGTCTGTCCGTCACAAGATACCACAAAATATGGTGACCCATTTGTGTCTGTCCGTCACAAGATACTACAAATGACAGCGTCCCATCTGTGTCTGTTTGTCACAAGACAAAGACAACACAATTTCAAGAATGTATTTTAATGCCATCATCATGGTAGACACAAACAGCATCACAACAGGAGCAAGGTGGGGGGGATATTGTTCACATAAAACAAACAGAAGAACAGCCAAACCAAACACAAACAACAACTGGACTCAGCAATCACTCACCTCCTACATCAGATCTGACACAAACCACTTTCATTTGATTGGCAAGTGCTCAGTGGGAACATGGAAGAGTGACTGGGCCGGAGTGGGGACAGAAAGAGGGGTACAACACAAGAGGTGATCAAGTGGATAGGGAATGTGAGGATAGAAAAAAAGGGTTCTGAAAGAAAAAAAAACGGGGGGAATTGAGGGTGCAGAGATGATAATGGAACCAGAAGAAGAACGATGGGGCTTGGGAATCTGGATATGTGAAGATGTGATAAATAAATAGAATAATCTACAGAACAGAATGTATAAATGAGTGATGATTTTAGCTTGATGTTTTCAACAAGGGAAAGAAAAGTGGGCAGCAAAGACAAGAGTAAGGGAGGGAGGTAAGAGGGCTGGAAGTGGGGGAGGGGTTAGAAGGTATAAAAGAGGTTTCACGTGTGATAGGGGAAGAAAAATGAAAAGATGAGAGAGAGAGAGAGAGAGAGAGAGAGAGAGAGAGAGAGAGAGAGAGAGAGAGAGAGAGAGAGAGAGAGAGAGAGAGAGGAAATGTAGAGTGGCAGGCAAAGTGTCTGTCTGTTGTATTGAAGGGCAATACTGGCCTGTCTGTCAGGTCAACAGGTAGTACCCTGTCTGTCAGGTCAACACACCCTGCTGTGAACCATACGGTGCCGGTCCAGTATGGTTACAGACCAACCAGCACTGGAAGACTGGTGATATCATTATGCTGCCAGCCGCCTGGACATTGACTGGTACCTGTTTGAGGCTGGCAGGACCTGACAACCCTAGTTTGAAACAATCCACCTGGACACAGATTCCACCCCATGACCAGCTGGCTTGCCAGCCACCGAGCTTCCGCAGCTTCCCGCACCACTTCACTGCCAACGTGTACAACTGGCAGCTTTCATTATTTGTGACAGGGTGATTAATCTGAGCCAGGCCATGGACACTAATATAAAATCTTCAGAGGTTGAACGAGGTAGGGGTTGTGTATCATGGAAAGTGTTATATTCACACATACACCAGATGGCAGGGATAGACTCAGGTGTTCCCAAGTATCGCTGGAAGCACATTCAATTACTGACATCGCTTTAAACATGTCAGCAGACAGAACTGGGATGACATTAACAATGACACAATACTGCTGGTAAATATAACGGGTGGGCTTCAGTGAGACTGACATTTGTTGCTGCAACCACAACAAGAGCACAATGTGGTGTTTACAATGACATGATATGTCTGTCACTAGAGCTGGATTGTGATATGTCTGTCTGGAAGGTGATATGTCTGTCACCAGACCTGGAATGTGAGATGTCTGTCACCAGACCTGGAATATGATGTCTGTCACTAGAGCTGCAATGTCAGATGTCTGTCACCAGACCTGGAATGTGATATGTCTGTCACTAGAGCTGGAATGTGATATATCTGTCACTAGAGCTGGAATGTGATATGTCTGTCACTAGAGCTGGAATGTGATATATTTGTCTCTAGAGCTGCAATGTCAGATGTCTGTCACCAGACCTGGAATGATACAACAGTGACAATATATTGCTGTAGAAGATTAGACAAAGTTCCTTTGGCAGAGGACTCACCATCATCATCATGTTGTTGCTGACCATCATGTGCTCATACTGTGGGTATTTCCTGGTTTGAACATGTCATACTGTGGGTATTTCCTGGTTTGAACATGTCATACTGTGGGTATTTCCTGGTTTGAACATGTCATAGTGTGGGTATTTCCTGGTTTGAACATGTCATACTGTGGGTATTTCCTGGTTTGAACATGTCATACTGTGGGTATTTCCTGGTGTGAACATGTCAGACTGTGGGTATTTCCTGGTTTGAACATGTCATACTGTGGGTATTTCCTGGTTTGAACATGTCATACTGTGGGTATTTCCAGGTTTGAACATGTCATACTGTGGGTGTTTCCTGGTTTGAACATGTCATAGTGTGGGTATTTCCTGGCTTGAACGTCATAGTGTGGATATTTCCTGGTTTGAACATGTCATAGTGTGGGTATTTCCTGGTTTGAACATGTCATAGTGTGGGTATTTCCTGGTTTGAACATGTCATACTGTGGGTATTTCCTGGTTTGAACATGTCATACTGTGGTATTTCCAGGTTTGAACATGTCATACTGTGGGTATTTCCAGGTTTGAACATGTCATACTGTGGGTATTTCCTGTTTTGAACATGTCATACTGTGGGTATTTCCAGGTTTGAACATGTCATACTGTGGGTATTTCCTGGTTTGAACGTGTCATACTGTGGGTATTTCCTGGTTTGAATGTGTCATACTGTGGGTATTTCCTGGTTTGAACATGTCATACTGTGGGTATTTCCTGGTTTGAATGTGTCATACTGTGGGTATTTCCTGGTTTGAACATGTCATACTGTGGGTATTTCCTGGTTTGAACATGTCATTGCATGGGTATTTCCTGGTTTGAACATGTCATTCTGTGGGTATTTCCCGATTTGAACGTGTCATACTGTGGGTATTTCCTTTATTACGTATTGCTACTCTGGGAATGTCACACTACTGATGAACTTCATGGCTGCCTAATTCAGGAAGACAGTCTTCTCCCATCGTCATTTGAAATGATAAACAAACATGTGAAAACATTACCTAAAACAATTGGATTTGGCATCGATCACAGAAGTCTGTGATGTCATTACGACCATCCACATTGCTGTAAGTGTTGTATACGTGATAACTGGACAAACCTCACACACGTGAACACATACAGGTTATTAGCTCACTCACATCAACACATCAAACTATGTCGTGAACATATACAGGTTATTAGTTCACTCACATCAACACATCAAACTATGTCAATCATTTAATTATATACAACACCACAAAACACTTCTACAACCTCTTAACTCATCTTTAACAATGTGGAACATTCCAGATTAACTCTGACACACCCACTGTCATGCATATCAGACACAGTGATCATATATCTCAATTCAGCAGTTAATGCATGTATAAGCATAAGATAACCGCTGTCCTACTCAAAGACCATGGAACAAAATGTCAGCTAGATTTAAAGCCAACATATATCACCTTCTTGGGGCAGACAAACAGGAAAAGGTGAATACAAACTTTAAACAAGCAGAAGACAGTACACAATGTGGTGTGGCTGATCATTGTCTCTATGTTATACAAGGTACATTCTGGAAACCCCCACCAGGTGTGCACGGAGTCAAATGTCTGTGAGGGGGAGATTCCCCATCAGGTGTGCACAGTCAAACATCTGTGAGGGGGAGACCCACACAGAATGTGCACCAAGTCAAACGTCTATTAGGGGGAAACCAACACGGGGTGTGCATGGAGTCAAACGTCTGTGAGGGGGAGACCCCCACCACGTGTGCACGGAGTCAAACGTCTGTGAGGGGGAGACCCCCACCACGTGTGCACGGAATCAAACGTCTGTGAGGGGGAGACCCCCATCACGTGTGCACGGAATCAAACGTCTGTGAGGGGGAGATCCCCACCACGTGTGCATGGAATCAAACGTCTGTGAGGGAGAGACCCCCACCACGTGTGCACGGAGTCAAACGTCTGTGAGGGGGAGACCCCCACCATGTGTGCACGGAGTCAAACGTCTGTGAGAGGGGGACCCCCCCCCCCCACTAGGTATGCAGTGAAAAGTCTGTGAGGGGGAGACCCCACTAAGTGTGCAGAGTCAAATGTCTGTGAGGGGGAGAACTAGCCAAATCAAGGTCACAGGTCACCAGAAGTGTTAAAATATAAAACAAACACAGCATGACTAGCCGAGCAGCCATGAGCCACACGACTGTTTCACTGTGTACAGTATGAACTGGAGAAAGAAGACATCTTTGTTTCATCATCGATGAGTCAGCCAGTGTTTCTCTCAACATATATCAAATAGAACTTGCAAAGAACATCTCTGTGCTCTGACAGCTGGAGCAGAGTTCACGTGACAACCCACCATCTCAAATGTGAGATCACTGACAGCACATACACACATAAATCCACACCCTCACACAAACAAAAACACAACACTGAAAGGATATAGTACACAGGACAAGAATACTGGGCCACCAGCAGTGTTCTTCATTGTGTAAATACTTGAAGACGTGGAAGGTACCAAATGGCAAGATAACACATGTCGCTCAGTCTCAAACACATGTCGCTCAGTCTCAAATACTGTTCAGATAAGCATGGCGCAACATGGCATTCAGACTTATGAGGGGGCTTCAAATGAAAACCTTAAAACTGATAGAAATTACAATAACCATGCAATTGGCATGTAAACTGTCAATATTGTTGTTAAAGATGTCAAGTGTTAAGCACATGACATCATGGTGCAGAAGAACATGGTGACGTCATAAAGTCAGTTTAAAGATGGCCACCCCACTTTTGACATGCACTAAAGAGGAGTAGCGTTCTTTCATCCCTTTTTTTATCCTTAGAAATTCATCAGCAAATGAAGGTGCAGTATGGTGATGCATGCCTGTCAGTCCAGCAAGTGAGTGGGCAGTTTTAAAACGGCGTGACCTCTATTTCAGACTGATGAAGGACAGCAGGTGGTGCATGCATGATTACACACAACTAAGAGAATTTTTTTTCTACAGGGATCCAAGCACTTTATCGTCACTGGAGGACTTGCATTGAATGCAGTGGTAACTACATTGAAAAATGATACATTTGTTCTTTACTTTTTCAGAATATATGCACCACAAAAAAAATAAAAAATTTCAGGTTTTCATTTTAGGCCCCCTTGCAGTTGAAGACAGGGAAGACTCAATGACAAGCCCAGGTGACAGTATTATCAGGTCTCAAATATGTTAAAGAAAGGAAGACATAAAATTACCAGAAAATATGGCAATATGAATAACATACATAGCAAATGGTAAATACAATGACACAATATTACCTGGCAAAAGAAACATATTTAGTGCTCAGATATGTTGTTATGATGGCATTTAAATAAAACTTGATTGTCAAGACCAGCAGCCATGCCACATGATGATGATGATGATAACAATACTGAAATTAGTTTTCTACGATGGGGATTCAAATGAAAACCTTAAAAATGTGATAGAAATTAGAGTGCCCATGCCAATGTCTTGAAACCTGCCAATATTGTTAAGGATGTTAGTTAGTTAGTTAGTCGACAGATCATCCTCGTTGCACATCGAACCATTCAGTCCATAAGTGCTCGGATCCCCTCCTCAGCAAATCCCGCAGCGTGTAGCGGCTAACGACGCCAGTTTTGTGTTGGTTTATCAATCTTCTTTGGCTTCCTGCGTAGTGTTCTTGTTAAGGATGTCAAGAGTGTTAAGCATGTGACATAATGGTGCAGATGAACCTGGTGATGTCATAAGGGCAGTTGAAAGACGGCCACCCCCACTTCTGACATGCACCAAAGAGAAGCAGTGTTCTGTTATCGGTTGGTTTTTTTTTAATCAGTGAAGGGGTGAAACCTATAAAAATTCATCGGAAAATGAAGTCCAGTGTGGTGATGCATGCTGTCAGTCCAGCAAGAGTGGAGTAGGAAGTTTCAAAACTGGTGTGACTTCTGTGACAGACTGTTCATGACCAGGTCAGGCACACCGAGTAGTAGTGACACCAGAGTCGATTTCAGCCACTGAAGGCCTCGTACAGGAAATCCCCCGATTGGCTGTGAGTGACATTGCTGCACATCTTGATATAAGTCAAGGTTCAGCACACCATGATATCCATGATGTGCTGCAGTACCATAAAGTGTCTGCAAGATGAGTCACGGCAGCTTACTCCAAAATTGAAACAGCGCATTGATGCTTGTCAAGAACTTTTGAAGTGCTCTGAAGCAAAAGGTGATGCTTTCCTATCAAGAATTCTTACTGCGATCACTATCACGAGCTGGAAACAAAAGAGAGTGAGCAAGGAATGACACTTTCTCTCCTCACCAAAACCAAAGACGTTTTGCACGCAGCCGCAGGGTAGGTTATGGTTACTCTTTTGTGATGAACGAGGTGTTATTTTAGAGCACTACATGCCAAGAGGGAAAACTGTCACCAGTATTACGCGTACAGATCTTCTCTGGAATCATCTTTGATCCACAATCAAATCCAAATGACATGAACGTCTGAGTAAAGGTATCCTTTTGTATCATGACAATGCTCTACCTCTAATGCCTGTGCAATGGTTGAACCCATTGAAGACCTCCACTTTCAGTGTGCACCACATCACCCATAATCACCAGGCTTCACCACAAGTGATTTCAGTCTGTTTGGACAACTCAGAGTCAATGGGAGGAAAGACTTTTCGGTCTGATAAAGAGGTACGGCAGGTGGTGCATGAATGATTACACAAGCTGCCATGATCCAAGTTACGGCTCATGGCACAGTAAAATATAACCACGTTGAAAGGCGTGACAATCGTGGATCTTAAGCCACTGGGTGCACGCCAAAGTTGTCTAAGCAAATAAGCAAGATTCTTGAAGACGACAGAGGGGATTCAAGTCGTGGTTGTCGCTGAGTGAGGACACACCACATTTTGAAGGTATCAATGGCCATAGATTGTGCCGCTATAGTAATAGTTAGATTAATAGCAACTGTCAAGATTCTATGTATTGTGTAATATTGCAGGACAAATGTGTTCGTATAAATGACAATGTGAATTGTACAATATTTTAGAGGACAATAGAGTATTTAACAGAGCCAGTGTTGGGTTCTTAAAGAAGTGTTGAGTTGTGTTTTAACAGTTAGTCATTATGGACTGTATAGAGTGGAAGAGCCTAACTATAACCAAATATAATAATAGAGATGTCTACAGTGATAGGATCATGCCATCTCTAGACATAAACTGAAATGGCACAGAAGTGCGCCTACGGCACTTAAGATCATCTGTAAACCCACACGAATAGCAGGAGCTCTTCTCATACATAGCGAAGACCGTTCTCATCCACGGCACATGTGACCAAGAGAATTCTTTTCTACAGGAACTCAACCACTTTATCAACACTGGAGGACTTGCATTGAATGCCTTGGTGACTACATCAAAAAATGATACATTTGTTCTTCACTTTTTCACCCCCCAAAAAATAAAACACGTAGATTTTCATTTCTAGGAAGGTAACCCGGCCAACAAATGCCTGAAGTAGTTGGATGCATCAACAGAAAGGTTCACATATCACAGCTCAGCTGTTACATTTAAAACAACATTCCAAACGAACACAGATTTTCATTTGAAACCCCCTCGTACGCAAGTAGGGCGGAAGAATGACCTCATTTTGTCACATACAAATATGTTAATGTCGACTCTAAATAGACACTGTTAATATAATTAAATCTCAGGCAGCAATGTAAGATGTAGGCTTCACATACACTCATGGCATCATGAGATGAGTGGACCTAGGTCTTTTCCTCACCTCAGAAGACAAGTGATATCTTCACAATGGCCACAAAGGCCACACACACACACACACACAAGCTGGACTGATCCAACCTCACAAATACAACAAATGCATCACACTAAAAACTGTCAATGGTATACTTTGATTCTTTTCTCTGTCCGTTTGGTCCATTATCTCACTCATGTACTCCACATTCATTCAATGACTCCCTCCCTCTTATCTCTGTTATCTCTCGCACCATTTCCTCTTCTCTTCCATCTCTACATCACTTTATTCCTTCCTTTTTTCTCACCTCACTAGTTCTCTCTTCTCTTTCACCTCCACCCATTTCCTGTCTCTCATGTCTGCATTGCCAGCTCTGTGGTCATGAATGCAGTTTGCAATCCTGCAATCAAAACACAGCTCTGGGTGATTTGGCAGCAGACTGCCTAACTTTGGTCATTTTATAAAATGGTATGAGTGCCAGTCGTTTAGAAAACATTGGCAAACTACTGAACGTAAACTTACCAAGAAATCAAAAACTGCAAAAAAAATGCTGAGGTTGACTGCAACGTCCTGTAAAGGATATGCAACTAACTTTTAACATGTCTACATCACTTTAATTCACACACACACCCCCCCCCCCACCCACACACAATATGTTCTCAATTCTCTTCCACTCTAACCTTTACCCTTATCTTTGTTTCCTACTTTGCATGCAATTGCTTCCCATTTCACTTCTATTTCTCTCATCCTGCTCTCTCTCTCTCTCTTCCCTCTTTCTTGTTTGTCCCTGCCTCTCATGCTGTTTCTTGCCTTTCTCACCCATGATGAACAAATCACCATTATAAATATAAACAAATTCATTGTTTGAGCAATTGCCACAGAAATCAGTCACTTCACATACAGACACGTTGAACTAGTGGCCATGGATCACCATCACCACTAGCATGATCACCAGCTCTATGAGACAGAGGTTGCGGCTAGAAGAAAAACATCCATGACCCATCCGACTAGCAAGTATCAATTATTCATATTATTACTAGCACATTTAACGAGACCACATGAATCGTTGCCAGCAGCCGAAACATCTGCTCACATGACATGGTTAGAGTTCCCCTCAAGGCAGCAATTGTTTGTCTAGGGTCAACTTAGCCTGGGAGAGATGTCCTGGGAGGTGGGGCAGTTGGTGTCATATTGACCCACCACAGCCATCCAGTGTCATTTGGTTCAGATAAGATGGGTACCACTAGAGGACCCTGTTGACACACCTGGAAAATTCCATCCAGGGTCATTTGGTTCAGACAAGATGGGTACAACTAGGGGACCCTGTTGACCCACCTGGAGAAGTGCAGGGCATACGGTGCTTGCCTCACATTTGTATAGACCAGTCAGCCATCTTGATTTCCCCAGACATTTCCTGGCACCCGTGTTAGGCTGAGTCCACCTGGGGGGTCCTTGTTAGGCTGGGTCCACCTGGAGTCCATGTTAGGCTGGGTTCACCTGGAGTCCATGTTAGGCTGGGTCCACCAGGGGGTCCATGTTAGGCTGGGTCCACCTGGAGTCCATGTTAGGCTGGATCAACCTGGGGGTCCATGTTAGACTGGGTCCACCTGGGGTTCATGTTAGGCTGGGTCCACCTGGGAATCCATGTTAGGCTGGGTCCACCAGGAGTCCATGTTAGGCTGGGTCCACCTGGGGGTCCATGTTAGGCTGGATCCACCTGGAGTCCATGTTAGACTGGATCCACCTGGGGGTCCATGTTAGGCTGGGTCCACCTGGGGTCCATGTTAGGCTGGGTCCACCAGGGAGTCCATGTTAGGCTGGGTCCACCTGGGGTCCATGTTAGGCTGGGTCCACCTGGGGGTCCATGTTAGGCTGGGTGCACCTGGAGGTCCATGTTAGGCTGGGTCCACCTAGAGATCCATGTTAAGCAGGGTCCACCTGGAGGTCCATGTTAGGCTGGTCACCTGGGGGTCCATGTTAGGCTGGGTCCACCTGAGAGTCCATGTTAGACTGGGGGTACCTGTGAAGCCAGGTCAATGACAACCCACGACCACAAGCGGACGGCCAGCTAAGATGGGTCTATCATTTCTTTCTCCCACCTGCTAGAGATGGCTTGCAAAGCGAGTCCTTTAGCTTCTTGCATCAAAACAACATACAACACGAGGAAGTGGAGTGGTGAGGTGGTTTAGGTGTCCCATCCTTGCAATCTCAGACAAGGGCAACATCAATCAGATGGCCTCACATGTTGCACATTATACAGGTCAGACCCAACAACAGTCAGATGATGGACATTATACAGGTCAGACTCAACAACAGTCAGATGTTGGACATTGTACAGGTCAGACCCAACAACAGTCAGATGTTGGACATTGTACAGGTCAGACTCAATAACAGTCAGATGTTGGACAATGTACAGGTCAGACCCAACAACAGTCAGATGTTGGACATTGGACAGAAGAGACCCAACAACAGTCAGATGGCCTCAAGTATTGGACATTGTACAGGTCAGAGCCAACAACAGTCAGATGTTGGACATTGTACAGGTCAGAGCCAACAACAGTCAGATGTTGGACATTGTACAGGTCAGAGCCAACAACAGTCAGATGTTGGACATTGTACAGGTCAGACCCAACAACAGTCAGATGTTGGACATAGGACAGAAGAGACCCAACAACAGTCAGATGTTGGACATTGTACAGAACAGACCCAACAACAGTCAGATGTTGGACATTGTACAGGTCAGAGCCAACAACAGTCAGGCGTTGGACATTGTACAGGTCAGAGCCAACAACAGTCAGACATTGGACATTGTACAGGTCAGAGCCAACAACAGTCAGATGTTGGACATTGGACAGAAGAGACCCAACAACAGTCAGATGTTGGACATTGGACAGAACAGACCCAACAACAGTCAGATGTTGGACATTGGACAGAACAGACCCAACAACAGTCAGATGGCCTCAAGTGTTGGACATTGTACAGAACAGACCCAACATCAATCAGATGGCCTCAAGAGTTGGACATTGTACAGGTTAGACCCAATAACAGTCAGATGTTGGACACTAAAGAGCAGATCCAACATCAATCAGATGGCCTTAAGTGTTGAACATTGTACAGAACAGACCCAAATGACAGCAGGCAATGATTCAAGTCAGAATGAAATGCATGTTTTAATATGTAGAGTTTGTGTGACTCTAGGATATGTGGCCATGTGACAGATGACTCACTGAGATAATGTGACTCTAGGATCTATGACCATGTGACAAATGACTCACTAAGATAGTGTGACTCTAGGATCTATAGCCATGTGACAGATGACTCACTGAGATAGTGTAACTCTAGAATCTGCCCATGTGACAGATGACTCACTGAGCTAGTGTGACTCTAGGATCTATCCATGTGACAGATGACTCACTGAGCTAGTGTGACTCTAGGATCTATGACCATGTGACAGATGACTCACTGAGCTAGTGTGACTCTAGGATCTATGACCATGTGACAGATGACTCACTGAGATAGTGTGACTCTAGGATCTGAGGCCATATGACAAATGACTCACTGAGATAGTGTGACTCTAGGATCTATAGCCATGTGACAGATGACTCACTGAGATAGTGTGACTCTAGGATCTACCCATGTGACAGATGACTCACTGAGATAGTGTGACTCTAGGATCTATGACCATGTGACAGATGACTCACTGAGATAGTGTGACTCTAGGATCTACCCATGTGACAGATGACTCACTGAGCTAGTGTGACTCTAGGATCTATGACCATGTGACAGATGACTCACTGAGCTAGTGTGACTCTAGGATCTATGACCATGTGACAGATGACTCACTGAGCTAGTGTGACTCTAGGATCTATGACCATGTGACAGATGACTCACTGAGCTAGTGTGACTCTAGGATCTACCCATGTGACAGATGACTCACTGAGCTAGTGTGACTCTAGGATCTATAGCCATGTGACAGATGACTCACTAAGATAGTGTGACTCTAGGATCTATGACCATGTGACAGATGACTCACTGAGCTAGTGTGACTCTAGGATCTACCCATGTGACAGATGACTCACTGAGATAGTGTGACTCTAGGATCTGAGGCCATATGACAAATGACTCACTGAGATAGTGTGACTCTAGGATCTATGACCATGTGACAAATGACTCACTAAGATAGTGTGACTCTAGGATCTATGACCATGTGACAGATGACTCACTGAGATAGTGTGACTCTAGGATCTGAGGCCATGTGACAAATGACTCACTAAGATAGTGTGACTCTAGGATCTATAGCCATGTGACAGATGACTCACTGAGATAGTGTGACTCTAGGATCTATGACCATGTGACAAATGACTCACTAAGATAGTGTGACTCTAGGATCTATAGACCATGTGACAGATGACTCACTGAGCTAGTGTGACTCTAGGATCTATAGCCATGTGACAGATGACTCACTGAGCTAGTGTGACTCTAGGATCTATCCATGTGACAGATGACTCACTGAGATAGTGTGACTCTAGGATCTGAGGCCATATGACAAATGACTCACTAAGATAGTGTGACTCTAGGATCTATAGCCATGTGACAGATGACTCACTGAGCTAGTGTGACTCTAGGATCTATGACCATGTGACAGATGACTCACTGAGATAGTGTGACTCTAGGATCTGAGGCCATAGTGACAAGATGACTCACTGAGATAGTGTGACTCTAGGATCTATGACCATATGACAAATGACTCACTGAAGATAGTGTGACTCTAGGATCTATAGCCATGTGACAGATGACTCACTGAGATAGTGTGACTCTAGGATCTGATAGCCATGTGACAAGATGACTCACTAAGATAGTGTGACTCTAGGATCTATAGCCATGTGACAGATGACTCACTGAGATAGTGTGACTCTAGGATCTATGACCATGTGACAAATGACTCACTAAGATAGTGTGACTCTAGGATCTATAGCCATGTGACAGATGACTCACTGAGCTAGTGTGACTCTAGGATCTATAGCCATGTGACAGATGACTCACTGAGCTAGTGTGACTCTAGGATCTATCCATGTGACAAATGACTCACTGAGATAGTCTACTCTAGGATCTGAGGCCATATGACAGATGACACACTGAGACAGGGTGACTCAGATTGATGGACTGATCTTATACCTCATCAAGATGGCCTCCAGACCACATCTTGCAAACAGAATACTCTAGTGACTTGAGGGCTCAAACCTAGCCCCCCCAGAGGTGAGAGGGGGAGAGACACTGTGGGCTCCCAGACGATGGATACATGTAGGCCCCTCATCTCTTTGTTTAGATAGCAAACAAATGGTAGAAGAACAATGAGTTGCTGCCTGCATACACTTCGGCATTTAATCATTCATGTTCCATGATTCGCTGCCATACAGCAGATCAGGTTCTACCAGATTCCAGCACAAGCCCACATACACACCATCACATTGGGAATCCTGAGTGATGCCCGTGATGACCTGGACGTGTGGTCACATGATCGGCATGATGCCTGCTACAACTCTGGTACTGCCGCTTCCATGGACAATGAACTGTATTTTCTGTGGAGGACTTTTGTGCTAGCATTCTGATGGCAGCATCATGCAGTGTACCAGCATCATGCAGTGTACCTGAACGGGCTGTTTGCTTGTCAAGACTCCTGTCTATTCCACTGTTCACATACGGCAGTGAGGAGCATTGTGTGTTATATTCACTGGCACAGGAACGGAACAAAATGGGGGCAACCCTAAGTTGGAACGGCGAATAATGACAATTTTGGTAACTGAGGCTCAATGCTTTGTTCTGACATAACAGCTGGTCAGCAAACCCAGCACTTCTGTGTTACAAGGTCAGTGGACTAACAATCAGGCAAGAGCACCCCCGTCGTGTCCTATGCTGTGAAGGCTGACAGACTGGCTGTTTCTTGCTGTGCGTAGATAGTAACCAGCGAGAGAGTTGTTGCTGTGTCAGCACGTTGTCTTTTTAGACGTTGACCAAAGACACAAGCTTAGAAACCTCTTTTAACATACTGCATATCTACTTCAATATATTACACCTTGAAGGTATAACACACTTTACTTCTATATATTACACAACCTCTAAGACTTATACTTCAATATATTACACTCTGAACGTAATACATACTTTACTTCTATATATTACACCACCTCTAAGACTTATACTTCAATATATTACACTGAACATATTACACACTTTACTTGTATACATTACACAACATATAACACTTCTACTTCAATATATTACACCCTGAGCATATTAGACAACGTATAATGCACTCTACTTCAATGCATTACACACCTTCGTCATCTAGTATCTTGGCAACCCAGCATGGGTGATCATGCTTCTGCAAATCAGGTGACCCCCCAACAAAATATATTCATACTTTTTTGCCATTTCATGACAGGCTGTCATAGGTCTATCTTTCCTTTCAATAACTGTGACAGCCGCGATAGTATGTTCAACACTTCACGAGTTACACACTTGCCATCTGTGTATGACACACACTTTGTGACTTCAACATACTACACACAACATATTCCAACTCTATGTCAACACTGTACAAGTGTAAACAATGTGCACACGGGAATGAATATACATCGTATCAAATAGGTCACAAACGTGACAACCAGGCATCATATAGTCAGAATGACCTCAATAAAAAAGAGCAAACAATGTGTGATACATCACTCAAAGTCTGAGAAATGTCCCCATTGTGGTGTGGATAGGTCAGCTCATGTCCCACAGCCTCACCAGCGAAAGCATTAAGTCACCTGACTTCTGACAATGTCCAGGTTGTGGTGTGGATGTCAGGTCAGCTGGTGTCCCACAGTCTCACCAGCGAAAGCATTAAGTCACCTGACTTCCGACAGTGTCCAGATTGTGGTGTGGACGGCAGCTCGGCTGGTGTCCCACAGCCTCACCAACGAAAGCATTAAGTCACCTGACTTCTAACAATGTCCAGGTTGTGGTGTGGATGGCAGCTCGGCTGGTGTCCAACAGCCTCACCAATGCAAGTATTAAGTCACCTGACTTCTGACAATGTCCAGATTGTGGTGTGGATGGAAAGATTGCTGGTGTCCAACAGCCTCACCAACGCAAGCATGAAGTCACCTCACTTCTGACGATGTCCAGGTTGTGGTGTGGATGGAAAGATTGGTGGTGTTCTGGACCTAAATAAAACAAACAGCCTAAATAGCACCAGCGTTAAGTCACTTGGTTTTTGACAATGTCCAGGTTGTGGTACCAGGTAGTGTCGATGGACAGCATGCTGGCGTACTCGACTAGGGTCATGTTAAAGTGCCACTCCTCCAAGCAGTCCAGGGCTAGAGGCTGGAAGTCTATCATAAATTTGTTGGCAAACAGCTCCTTGCGATTGGTCAGCAGCGGTAGGTCCTTCACTCCAAAGATACAGACTTGCCGAATTCGTTTGCCGCCACATGGCCAGGAGAAGGGGTACCTGGCAAAGGAGATGAGACATGTTAGGGACAGGGTGGGCAGGGGTTCAACACTGGGTTAGTGCGTGTTCATGTTGCTGGGTTACTGATCAGTCCCACAATGCTGCTGTAGTGGTCACAGGATTCTGTGGTTGGTTGGTGGGCTGTACACATGACACAGTGTTGTGGTCAATGTGAGATGATGTACATATATGAAATAGGAGAGTGCAGGGGGAAACACTGAATGTTAGATATTGAGAGAGACAGACATAGGGAGGGAGGGAAAGAGACAGGGTGAGATATACAGACATAAAGAGGAAGAGTGAGAGTTAGGCACAGAAAGTGAGAGAAAGAGTGTGCATGCAAAATAATTAGATGGGGGGGGGGGGGGGGGGGGGGAATTAGATATGGGGGGGGGGGGCAGAGTCACAGACATTGGAGAGTTAAACACTTATAGAGAGAAAAAGGAGAGTGAAGGAGTCCATGAGAAACAGAGAGAGAGAGAGAGAAAGCAACCAAAAAGATGGAGAGACAGGGGGAGACATAGACACAGAGGGTGAGAGAAAGACAGAGAGTGGGAAACAGAGACATTGAGGGTTCAGAGAAAGTGTGAGAGAGAATGGGAAGGAAAACAAGAGTGTGAGACAAAAAAAACAGAAAGAGGAAGAAAAAGAGGGATAGAAAAAAGTGAGAGTGAAACAAAAAGGAGAAGAGAGTGAGAGACAGACAGAGAGAATGGGTGAGGGTGAGAAAAGAACTAATTTTTAAATGAAACTAATTTTCAAATGAACAATCTGAAAATCACGTTATCTATCTAAACTGGAGAAGAATATGTACAAGAAGATAATGTTACATGTGGGTAGACAACATCAAGAGATGGAGTGGAAAACAATGTTACATATGGGTAGACATCAAGACCTACAACATTTTCTGCCCCTCATAGCGGCTGTTCACCCTGATCTGTCAGACTGCTGCTCATTCATCTCCTGCTCACGTGTATCACTATCCACCAGTCCTCACCTGCCTCGACTGTGAACAGCGTAAACTGACAGGCTGACCATCAACAAGTGCCTGGACAAGGCCAGTGAAATTAGAACATGATAAACAGATGTAAGCAGGAGACAGACTCTGTTCTGTGGTCATCTAGTGAGAAGACAGTCATTTCAAAATACTGTGCAACACGGACAGATCAGCTGTACAATAGGCAGACCAACAGACGAACTGAGACTGAGGCACTGAGAAATAGCATCAACAGAAATTACGCTAAATGAACTGAGACAGAATCATTGTGAAATATCATCAACAGAACAGGTGCAAATACCAGGGATGGGCTTTGAGGAGATGCAACCAAACATATGTCAGTTGACAAGGCATGTGATGATGATGTCTTCCCTTTCTCTAGAAAAGTGTTGATCTGAGAGCACTGGACAGATTGTTGTTGGCTACTGACTCAAGTTGACGACATTAGTTAGAGGATCTCGTGATACAGACAGTAGCCTCTGTCACTGACCAGTCTGTCACAGCCAAGAATGAAAGCAACGGCAGACAAACCTCTTTACAGACTCCCTGAAGACTACAGCAGTCACAGAAAATATGGAAAACACAGACAATACTTGGGACCTGTGGGAACTCATTAATGTCTGGGCAAGATAATTATAGGGGCAGGTGCCCTGCCTATCCAACTAACCAACTTCTGTTTCAAATACAGTACTAAAGATATAACCTATTTTTCACCTATCCACCCCCCCCCCCCCCTCCCCCCACCACCACCAACAGACAGACAGACACACATGCACACACGCACGCATGACTGAGCCCCTAACAGAATGACCTACAATCACCTACCTGCCCTGACCATCCTGCCAACCAACTCCCCAGTTCACAAACCTAGCAATGTAAGGTTTCACTGCTGCGTCAGTTTCTGGATCTCCTGTACGAAAGCAACAAGCAAACCTTTCAATGATCAGCACTCACACTGAGACAAAGAGGAAAAACAATACAACAGAAACAAAACTGAATACACAGATATGAACCAGCCACCTACCAAAACATAAACCCATTGCACCTCCATGACAAACAAGGTTATTTATGAGCGGGCTTCAAATGACAACATTAATTTTTACAATTTTTTAAAATGAATATACTCTGAAAAAGTAAAGAACAAATGTATCATTTTTTTATGTAGTCACCACATCGTTCAATGCAAGTCCTCCAGTGCCGACAAAGTGCCTGGATTGCTGTTGAACAAAATTATCTTGGTTGCGTGTGTAACCTCTAATGCACCACCCGCTGTACACCTTCACAGAAGTCACGTCATCTTGAAACTTTCTACTTCACTCATACACTTGCTGGACTGACAGGCATGCATCATCATACTGGGCCTTCATTCATGCACTTGCTGCACTGACAGGCATGCATCATCATACTGGGCCTTCATTCATGCACTTGCTGGACTGACAGGCATGCATCATCATACTGGGCCTTCATTCATGCACTTGCTGGACTGACAGGCATGCATCATCATACTGGGCCTTCATTCATGCACTTGCTGGACTGACAGGCATGCATCATCATACTGGGCCTTCATTCATACACTTGCTGGACTGACAGGCATGCATCATCATACTGGGCCTTCATTCATGCACTTGCTGGACTGACAGGCATGCATCATCATACTGGGCCTTCATTCATACACTTGCTGCACTGACAGGCATGCATCATCATACTGGGCCTTCATTCATACACTTGCTGCACTGACAGGCATGCATCATCATACTGGGCCTTCATTCATGCACTTGCTGGACTGACAGGCATGCATCATCATACTGGGCCTTCATTCATACACTTGCTGCACTGACAGGCATGCATCATCATACTGGGCCTTCATTCATGCACTTGCTGCACTGACAGGCATGCATCATCATACTGGGCCTTCATTCATACACTTGCTGGACTGACAGGCATGCATCATCATACTGGGCCTTCACTCATACACTTGCTGGACTGACAGGCATGCATCACTATACTGGACCTTCATTCATACACTTGCTGGACTGACAGGCATGCATCACTATACTGGACCTTCATTCATGCACTTGCTGGACTGACAGGCATGCATCACTATACTGGACCTTCATTCGCCAAAGAATTTCTATAGGTTTCATCCCTTCACTGATCTAAAAACAGATAACAGAATGCTGCTCCACTTAGGTGCAAGTCAAAAGTGGGGTAGCCATCTTTAAACTGTTCTTATGACATCATCGTGTTCATGTCCACTGTTGATGTCACATGCTTAACACTATTGACATCCGTAACAACAATATTGACAGTTTACAAGACAATGGCAAGGTTATTGTAATTTCTGTTACATTTTTAAGGTTTTCATTTGAAGCCCCCTCATATATAAAGGCAATGTCCTGTCCAAATGTGCAATTAATGTCAATGGATGTATTTATGGGGAAGAGAACAAGAGTAAGGCCGAGAAGTAAATACCTGGATGGCTTGGCCACATGGTATGGTCGAGACAAGAACACTGAGCTGATACTCGACTCTGGTGATCGAGTGAGATGGCAAAACATGACCTTCCACGCTTATCGGCACGGCACATGATGAGTTAATGTAGTTAACAGCCAAGTACCCAGGTCCATGGCGATGGGAGTTACGGACGCAGTTTGTGATCCTGCATACCCACGTTCGAAAAACGTCTGTGCTGTAATTTGGCAGCAAAGCATATTGCATTGGTGTTTTATGAAATGGTATGGGTTCAGAAAGGAATGGCAAACTACTGAACGTAAACTTGCCAAGAGATCACAACAGCAAAAACTGTTGGGGTTTACTGCGACATCTTGTAAAGGACATGCAGCTAACTTTTAACCTGGGTCCTGTAGCTTCACATGTCCACGACAAGTGTTCACACAAACTCCGGAAACCTTGTGGTGGAGTGGCTAGAACTTGTCTGACAGCCCGCTGGTCCTGTGTTTGAAGAGCCAAGAAGCAAATGTTTCAAACTGACCCAGGCCCCAGGTTGACTCAGCCTACTTTGGGTACCAGGAGACGTCTGGGGAAGTCAAGGAGTGTCGATCGGTCTAAACAAATATGGGACCAATAGCCTTCAAGGCCTGTAAACAGATCTGATTTTTTGTGTATGCTCGCTCACTTTGAACTCAAGCTTAGTCCATACACACTATTTATAGTAGTGGTGGACTTAATTTTGCGGGTCGATTAGCTTTCCCTATTAACAGTGCACCTCGCCATCAGGTGAACCCTGACTTCAGAGGTACTTGTAATTTATGTCCCCAAGTCAAGGATGTAAATTACAAGTATGCGTTCTTACTCATTCGACCATGCTGACCTGCGTAAACAGATCTATTACTAGCAATTTCAGAATTATCGCCCTTTTTTTTAGCTCTTCACTTTTTTTTGTGTAATTTTGCGAACTTTTTCCTGCGTCCTCGAACGATCACTTCCGGTTTGACATGGACTGCTAAAAGAACAAAAAAAACGAAAGCAGTGTGGTACGATCAAAGGGGAAGTTATTCTCATATATTTAGAAGTGGTTTTGCTAGCTAACCGCCAAGTTATTATATAAAAAAAACGATTTATTTGGATTATATTTGGTTCTTTTCACGATTAGTAAGGTAATTTGTTTTATAACTCATGTAATTGAACATTCCCAGCATATTTTCTTCCATATTTGAATTCCCCGTTCAATTTTACATAAATATGAAGATTTTCAGCATTCCAGGTGTTTGCAGACGTTCAGGACAAAATATTTAGTGACATGGCCACGGCCGGCCGTCATACTCCGATTGCGGCGCCGATACAATAAACTATATAGCGGACCTGTATTTATTTACAATTAGAACTGGTAATTTAAGTACGGCCGGCTCCATGGCTGAGGGGTTAGCAGCTTTCTCCGCTAACCCCGAATACTCTCGTCACGTGACGCGACAAGAATTAGCAGTGGTTCGAATCGCAAAAGTGACTTATGAGAGTATGGAGCCGGTCGCTCAGAAAGTCGTGGCGTGCTGATGAGCGTAATCTAGCCTAGGAATCAACACACAGCTGAAAGATGCTGATGTTGACCGCAATATCCTGAAACAGGATGGAAAAGCGAAAAAAAAAAAAAAAAATGTAAGTACTAACATTAAACAGAATACAAATGTCATGTGTAGCAGTAATGTATCTGTGTACTTGCATAATAATTAATATTTCAGCATTTTACATGTCTGAAAATAATTTTCAAAGCCAGTTTTCAGACCCGTCTGTAAACTTGTAAGGTGTTAAGTAAGGAGTACTTTTTTTCTTGCAGCACTTAATTATTTAATTTTAAATACAGTGCTGTAAAATAAGTTATATGTTTTAAATAAGTTAGTATTTAATTTTTAATTGCTGACTATTAATTAATTATTAGATACAGAACAGTGTGCTGTAATTGTAGAGCAGAAGGTAGAAATCAATTTTTAGTGAACAGTTAATTATTTTAATATTTAATATTTTAATTTTTTTATTATTTAATATCTTAATAATTAATTAACTGCTGCTTAATTTGTGCAGCAGTCACAAACTTAGTTACTTACATTAATGTTTATAATATTTAGTCAACAAAAGAAAGCTGTCGCAATGCAGTTAGTACATTAAGACAATATGATACATTTTCATGAATTGTTCTTTCACTAATGACGAACATTTCACATGACATTTAATTAATATAATAAATATGCAGCTATTTTAACTAGCAATTAGGTCACAGCACATCATAAGAAAAAGTCTTATAAGTCAAGTGCATCTTTGTCAGAGACTCTGAGACTCTTGTGCTTTGTACGATGCTTTCGCCAGGCCGCTGTGTGGAAAGAAAACTGAGCAAACCTGGTGCAATGAAGTTGATCCTCTCATTCCTCTCGGACACTCTATCGAAAGAGGAATATTACCTTTACTTTCCTGTTACCAAATCATAAGTAGAAACCCCATTTTAAAATATTTTCTGTATATGCAAATACTAATAATAATCATCATCAAGTGCCGGCTGGCGTAGGCGTTCATGGCTTTCCACAAATCTCAGTCTTTGGTGTTCTGGATCCTAATACTAAATTATATTATACACCTGCGTTATACACCTGAGAGAAGTGATGAGTCTCGTTCATGCCAACGAACCAGGCATGCTAATACAGGAAAGTACTCTTACTAATAATTTAATATATTAAAATAATTAGTGAAACATAAAAAGCAATTAACCAAAGAATGGCCATCACTTGTGACACTCTTTCTTCTTCTTCTTCTTCTTCTTCTTCTTCTTCTTCTTCTTCTTCTTCTTCTTCTTCTTCTTCTTTCGTTCGCCTAAATTATGTTTATAACTGCAATGTTGTCTCTTGTATGAATCTAACAGTCTTTTTTAGTTCATTCAGCGGTCCATAGAGTTTATCTTCCACTGTTGTCTCTCTAGGCCAGAAGGTTCGCCTGGATATGTTGTAGTTTGGGCAATCCTGGAGTATGTGCTCTGCTGTCTGCGACGCCAAACCACATGTGCACATGACTGAGTCACCAATCTTGAATTTTGCATACATGTGGTTGCGTAACCTATTGTGTCCTGTTCTGAGGCGCAGAAGAATGACCTGTTCTGGTCTGTCCATAACGTGGTAGTCGTCTTGAGTAAGGTTTGGTGGCCTTCTGACTGATTTGATCATTCTTTTCTTTTGGTGGTATGTAATAGGCACATCTGGTTGTTCTTCTTGTGCTCCTTCCTTAGCCAATCGATCAGCTCTGTCGTTCCCGGGTACTCCACAGTGGGATGGTATCCACTGTATGGTGATCTTACGATGACTGCTAAGTTCAGAAAGTAGTGTCCTCAGAACTGGCAATTTCCCAGACAGAAGCGCCTCTATTACGGATTTTGCATCTGTCAATATCACCACAATTTTTAAACCCAATTTTTAAATATTGACCAAAATAGCTACAGTTAGTTAGTCGACAGATCATCCTCATTGCACTATGTAACATAGCCACTATGTAATTAACCTCCCTATCCTAAAACATTAACGCTGATTGGCGCAGGAGCCTTTTTACCAGCACAAGGCCAAAGTTTTTGGTACTCATGTTTACTACAACTTATTACTCATAAGGAGAATGTGTCTCTCTTCTAGTCCTCAGTCACTTGTTAACTATTTTCTGAACGAAGGGTTTTAAATAAAGCCCCGTCTTATTACTCTTTATTCTAAACAAAACAATAACTGTGAACAAAATTTTTTTAACAATTTTCAACTTATTTGTAAACAAGGGTAAATACTATTCAATACACAAGACAATTCAACTAAAATCATAATTCATGAGCCAACCAAAACGAAGTCAAAACAGGATATCATACCCCCAAACGTTTTGAAGACACATTTTCTTTCCCCTCATATCAAATAAAGGTAATCAACCAATTTAAAGAAAGACATTATTCAAAATAATATGACATACATGATGAAACAAAAGAAATCATTTTTACATATATCCTATCCATTGTTAGTCACTTTTATGGACTAACAATAAATTATTTATCTATTAAGAAAACTCAACAAGTCAAATCTCAAAATCAAATGGTAATAAAAAATACATCTTCAAGACCACACGAGAATTTACATCCATATTACCTAACTTATTACCAAAATACAGGTTGTGTACCCTGGCTGGTATTTTGTAAACACTCTTTCTTGAACCATTTCCTGTGACATTCAAGATTCTGCCTGTCACACCTTTGCCACAGCCTGTGTCAATTTGATAAAACAATTCAGATGGACACCTTCCTGTGGTGATTTTCTATATATTTGAATAACGAAGACACAAACAATAGATTGCACGATTTATTGCCTGGCATATTTCGCTGCATCTCGTCAGGTACATACTGCAGAAATCTGAAAATATAAAAAATATAAAATTACACAGAGTAATGAAGCTTAAATAAAAGAATAACAAAAACAAATGCCTACACAAAATACAATAAATAATCACGGAGAAGACCCTCCAGTGACTACACTGTTAATTAGGTCAGGGCACATCCTAAAAAAAAATAAATAATACGTCAAGTTAGGCCTCGCCGCCCCGGACGCAATGATATATGGCGCAACATTGTCCGTTTACAAATAACAAGGGCGGCCATTTTAAATTATTAATTAGGTCACAGCAAATCCTATCGAAAAATAAAACATATGTCAAGGTAGGCCTCGCAGCCCCGGACGCAATGATATATGGCACAATGTTGTCCGTTTAAAAATAATCAAGCCATGGTAATAGAAGGCAAATAATAAACAGTTGGCGGCCATTTTAAATTGTTAATTAGGTCAGGGCACATCCTATAAAAAAAAAAAATAATACGTCAAGTTAGGCCTCGCAGCCCCGGATGCAATGATATATGGCACAATGTTGTCCGTTTAAAAATAAACAAGCCACGTTAATAGAAGGCAAATAATAAACAGTTGGCGGCCATTTTAAATTGTTAATTAGGTCAAGGCACATCCTATAAAAAAAAAAAATAATACGTCAAGTTAGGCCTCGCCGCCCCGGACGCAATGATATATGGCACAATGTTGTCCGTTTAAAAATAAACAAGCCACGTTAATAGAAGGCAAATAATAAACAGTTGGCGGCCATTTTAAATTGTTAATTAGGTCAGGGCACATCCTATAAAAAAAAAAAAATAATACGTCAAGTTAGGCCTCGCCGCCCCGGATGCAATGATATATGGCACAATGTTGTCCGTTTAAAAATAAACAAGCCACGTTAATAGAAGGCAAATAATAAACAGTTGGCGGCCATTTTAAATTGTTAATTAGGTCAAGGGCACATCCTATAAAAAAAATAAATAATACGTCAAGTTAGGCCTCGCCGCCCCGGACGCAATGATATATGGCACAATGTTGTCCGTTTAAAAATAAACAAGCCACGTTAATAGAAGGCAAATAATAAACAGTGGCGGCCATTTTAAATTGTTAATTAGGTCAGGGCACATCCTATAAAAAAAAAAAATAATACGTCAAGTTAGGCCTCGCCGCCCGGACGCAATGATATATGGCACAACTGTTGTCCGTTTACAAATAAACAAGCCACTGGTAATAGAAGGCAAATAATAAACAGTTGGCGGCCATTTTAAATTGTTAATTAGGTCAAGGCACATCCTATAAAAAAAAATAAATAATACGTCAAGTTAGGCCTCGCCGCCCCGGACGCAATGATATATGGCACAATGTTGTCCGTTTAAAAATAAACAAGCCACGTTAATAGAAGGCAAATAATAAACAGTTGGCGGCCATTTTAAATTGTTAATTAGGTCAGGGCACATCCTATAAAAAAAAAAAATAATACGTCAAGTTAGGCCTCGCCGCCCCGGACGCAATGATATATGGCACAACGTTGTCCGTTTACAAATAAACAAGCCACAGTAATGGAAGGCAGAATTTCTCAAGTTTCCAATCTTAGGGCCGCGATAAATCCTGACTTATCAGTTAATTCTTCATTGGACTTCCTGGTATTAAATTACGTCACCATATAATTCATAACTCCGCTTAAAATCAACGTACAGTCTTCGTTGAGATACCGTTGGATTCGTCTCGTCAGGCTCTATGTAACTGGTATGATTTCATAAGTAAAAACCCAATTTTTAAATATTGACCAAAATTGCTACTATTACTTACACAAACTACACTAGCTAAATACATGGATAACATCAGATGAAAGATGCATCACAGAGATAAAGAACAGAATAGGACAAGCACAAACTGTTTGTTATGTAATGAAGAACATTTTATGCAATAAATCCTTATCACTGAAGGTTAGAAAAGGAATTCTGGAATGTTCCACAGAATTAGATTTAACATGTGTCTGAATGGGGGATTCATAAAGGGGTTTGTTGCTGCCATACTTTAACAGAGTGAGAATACAAAATGTGATCTGCCGATGAAGACTTTGGTTGAAGCAGTCACCAGTTTGTGGTTTTAATGTTTCTTAGTTGCATTTTGTTTGTTTTTTATTTGTTCCAAAGAGATTAAAACACAACAGCTTATGATAAATATCAGAAAGAGGCTGAGGCGCAATCAAAGCTTATGACAAACATCAAAAAGAGGTTAAGATGCAATCACAGCTTGTCACAAACATCAGAAAGAGGCTAAGATGCAATCACAACTTATCACAAACATCAGAAAGAGGCTGAGATACAAAAACTTATCACAAACATCAGAAAGAGGCTGAGACACAAAACCTTATCACAAACATCAGAAAGAGGTTAAGACATAAAGACAACTTATTACAAACATCAGAAAGAGGTTAAGACATAAAGACAACTTATCACAAACATCAGAAAGAGACTACGACAACTTATCACAAACATCAGAAAGAGGTTAAGACATAAAGACAACTTATCACAAACATCAGAAAGAGACTACGACAACTTATCACAAACATCAGAAAGAGACTACGACAACTTATCACAAACATCAGAAAGAGACTACGACAACTTATCACAAACATCAGAAAGAGACTACGACAACTTATCACAAACATCAGAAAGAGGTTAAGACATAAAGACAACTTATCACAAACATCAGAAAGAGACTACGACAACTTATCACAAACATCAGAAAGAGCCTGAGACACAAAAACTTATCACAAACATCAGAAAGAGGTTAAGACATAAAGACAACTTATCACAAACATCAAGAAGAGGTTAAGACAAAGACAGCTTATCACAAACATCATAAAGGGGTTAAGACACAAAAACAGCTTACCAGAAACATCAGAAAGGGTTTAAGACACCAAAGACAACATCACAAACATCAGAAAGGGCCTATGAAGTACTATCAGTGGACTAAATCATCTGTCCTGACATGGTACATAAGTGGTCGGACTGAATAACTGGACACAACATAATATCCTTAACCTACCTTTGTAAGAGCCGGGAATCTTCAGATGTGGGTTATGGTTAAGCGTGGAGAAGAACGACTCGTCTGGAAAGTCTGTCCTGCTGACCCATTCCAGGAAGGACCTGGCCACAGGGCTGTGCAGCATGTAGTCCACGAAGCCGCGGCTGGCCAGCATGAAGACTAAACCTTTGAACGGTTTGATGTTGTATGGAGGAGGAAAGTTTTCATACCAGCGGTTGGAGTAGTGTCTGTAACAAGAATGGAGACATTGTGAATACTGGCAGGGTATTACTTGAAGAGGGAAGCCGAAATAGTGCAGTAGCTGACACACTTGTCTGCCAGGGAAGGGGGAAGGTGAAATAGTGCTGTCTGTAGATGGCACCCTTGTCTGCCAGGGAAGGGGGAAGCCAAAATACTGCAGTAGCTGGCACACTTGTCTGCCAGAGAAGGAGGAAGGTGGAACAGTGCAGTAGCTGGCACACTTGTCTGCCAGAGAAGGAGGAAGGTGGAACAGTGCAGTAGCTAGCACACTTGTCTGCCAGAGAAGGAGGAAGGTGGAACAGTGCAGTAGCTGGCACACTTGTCTGCTAGGGAAGGGGGAAGGTGGAACAGTGCAGTAGCTGGCACACTTGCCTGCCAGAGAAGGAGGAAGGTGGAACAGTGCAGTAGCTAGCACACTTGTCTGCCAGAGAAGGAGGAAGGTGGAACAGTGCAGTAGCTGGCACACTTGTCTGCTAGGGAAGGGGGAAGGGGGAAGGAAAAAAAGTGTAGTAGATGGCACACTTGACTGCCAGGGAAGGGGGAAGCCGAAATAATGCAGTAGCTAGCACACTTGCCTGCCAGGGAAGGGGGAAGCTGAAATAATGTAGTAGCTAGCACACTTGCCTGCCAGGGAAGGGGGAAGGTAAAACAGTGCAGCAGATGGCACACTTGCCTGCCAGGGAAGGGGGAAGCTGAAATAATGTAGTAGCTAGCACACTTGCCTGCCAGGGAAGGGGGAAGCTGAAATAATGTAGTAGCTAGCACACTTGCCTGCCAGGGAAGGGGGAAGGTGAAGTGGTGCAGTAGCTAGCATACTTGCCTGCTAGGGAATGGGGAAGGCAAAATAGTGCAGTAGCTGGCACACTTGCCTGCCAGAGAAGGAGGAAGGTGAAATACTGCAGTAGCTAGCACACTTGCCTGCCAGGGAAAGGAGAAGCCCCAGTGGTGCAGTAGCTAGCATACTAGCCTGCCAGGGAAGGGGGAAGGTGAAGTGGAGCAGTAGCTAGCATACTAGCCTGCCAGGGAAGGGGGAAGGTGAAGTGGAGCAGTAGCTAGCATACTAGCCTGCCAATCTGGTGGTCATGTGTTTGATTCACCATCAAGGCAGATGTTTTAAACTAACACAGGCTTCTCGGGCGTCCCAGCCTAAACAGGTACCAGGATAGTCCCAGGGATGTAAAGGTGCCAGCAGTACAATATTGGGCACATCACTCAGCCGACTGGTCCATACAACTATGTGACTAGCACCATATGAGTGAAACGTGTGGTGTTGGACTGGACAAGGGTGGTACTTTATGTCACAGCTGATGGACTGGGCAAGGGTGGTACTTTATGTCACAGCTGATGGACTGGGCAAGGGTGGTACTTTATGTCGTAGCTGATGGACTGGGCAAGGGTGGCCCTTTATGTCACAGCTGATGGACTGGACAAGGGTGGTCCTTTATGTCGTAGCTGATGGACTGGACAAGGGTGGTCCTTTATGTCATAGCTGTTGGACTGGACAAGGGTGGTCCTTTATGTCGTAGCTGTTGGACTGGACAAGGGTGGTCCTTTATGTCGTAGCTGATGGACTGGACAAGGGTGGTCCTTTATGTCGTAGCTGTTGGACTGGACAAGGGTGGTCCTTTATGTCGTAGCTGTTGGACTGGACAAGGGTGGTCCTTTATGTCGTAGCTGTTGGACTGGACAAGGGTGGTCCTTTATGTCGTAGCTGTTGGACTGGACAAGGGTGGTCCTTTATGTCGTAGCTGATGGACTGGACAAGGGTGGTCCTTTATGTCGTAGCTGTTGAACTGGGCAAGGGTGGTCCTTTATGTCATAGCTGATGGACTGGACAAGGGTGGTCCTTTATGTCGTAGCTGTTGGACTGGGCAAGGGTGGTCCTTTATGTCGTAGCTGTTTGAACTGGCAAGGGTGGTCCTTTATGTTGTAGCTGATGGACTGGACAAGGTGGGTCCTTTTTATGTCACGCTGATGGACTGGCAGGGTGGTACTTTATGTCACAGCTGATGGACTGGGCAAGGGTGTACTTTATGTCACAGCTGATGGACTGGGCAAGGGTGGTCCTTTATGTCGTAGCTGTTGGACTGGACAAGGGTGGTCCTTTATGTCACAGCTGATGGACTGGGCAAGGGTGGTACTTTATGTCACAGCTGATGGACTGGGCAAGGGTGGTACTTTATGTCACAGCTGATGGACTGGGCAAGGGTAGTCCTTTATGTCGTAGCTGATGGACTGGGCAAGGGTGGTCCTTTATGTCACAGCTGATGGACTGGGCAAGGGTGGTCCTTTATGTCACGGCTGATGGACTGGGCAAGGGTGGTACTTTATGTCACAGCTGATGGACTGGGCAAGGGTGGTACTTTGTCACAGCTGATGGACTGGGCAAGGGTGGTCCTTTATGTCGTAGCTGATGGACTGGGCAAGGGTGGTCCTTTATGTCACAGCTGATGGACTAGGCAAGGGTGGTCCTTTATGTCATGGCTGATGGACTGGACAACGGTGGTCCTTTATGTCACAGCTGATGGACTGGGCAAGGGTGGTCCTTTATGTTGTAGCTGATGGACTGGACAAGGGTGGTCCTTTATGTCGTAGCTGATGGACTGGGCAAGGGTGGTCCTTTATGTCACAGCTGATGGACTGGGCAAGGGTGGTCCTTTATGTCACGGCTGATGGACTGGACAAGGGTGGCCCTTTATGTCACAGCTGATGGACTGGACAAGGGTGGTCCTTTATGTCGTAGCTGTTGGACTGGACAAGGGTGGTCCTTTATGTCGTAGCTGTTGGTCTAGTGATGTGCTACTGAATGTCCCCACCCCCTCCCCCGTTCTCTAGGGCTGCCTATCTTTAACATGTTTTCTATTGTCTGTGCTTCATGTGGGACAGAACTGGTCATCACAACTCATAACATCATGACCTTGTATAAGTTAAATCCTTTCCCTTGGCTGTACTAGGGAGACAGCACAAGGCCAGGCCCACCTGTCCTAAACACCTGTGCTGCCCTGTAGCACACATAACACCCACACCAAAAAAAATCAATCAAAGCCATACACAGTAATAATTGTTCACTCATCCAGGGCTGTCCACACATCCTCAAGCCTCTCTCTCCTCTCTGTGTGTGCCTGTGTCTGTGTGTGTGTGTGTGTAGGGGGGGGGTGGGGGGGAAGGAAGGGGGGGGGGAGGAGGGATGAAAACGAACTGAGAGTTATTGATTTACACTTAAGAAAGGATAGATAAGGATAATGAGGGAGTTTATATAGGATACTCTCAAAATAGGTTGTTGTTGGTGGTGGTTGCTGCTGGTGGTGGTGTAGTGGTAGTAGCAGCAGCAGTCATGCAGTTCCAACTTCATAGCGAACAAGTCGTCCCTTAATTGCTCCATTCCTGTGCTAGGAAGAATCAGTGACATGCTCATCATTGTCCCATGTAAAACTTGTGAAGGACAACAGTAGCTTGGACAGACTATCTCACCAGAGCACTGACAACAAGCTGTTCGTCACCTGAACATGCAGTTCATTGTTTATGGAAGACAGCTGTCCCAAAACCATTAGAGCCCGCACACACATCAGGGCAAAAGGCGGACCTTGGTGGCGATAACTAGCCGGCAGCCATGTTCTGAAAGTGCACTTCACACAACAACCAACATGAACACAAATAACCAGCATTTGGACAGTGGCACACCTGGCACTCAACTCAGGAACCGGGCCATGACACCACGTCTTGCAAGTCCAAGTATGAGGGAAGTGTACTAGCAAACTGAACCTGGAGGCAATCAGCTCTCTGAGTTCTTATCAGCCTGCCGGCCAGGTAATTATAAAGACTGATGTCAAAGCTAATAACGAAGGCAGACAGACATCAGGAAGGCAGACAAAGAGACATGCAGATAAACAGAAAAGTAGACAGACAGGAAAGACATACAGCCTGCAGAAAAATAACAAGCAGGCAGACACAGAAACATAGGCAGCAGGAGGTAGACAGACATCAGGAAGGCAGACAGAGAAGGAACAAAGGAACAAAGTTTATTTTCAAAGGGTCACAAATTGGGCAAGCAGGCCATTCTTACATTCGGTCCTTCCAATCACTCATCTTTCGTTCACCACTGTGTATGTTACATTCACTCAGAAAAGAAAAACATAGTCAAATGAATGTTGTAAACATAAGCAGTGCATATTACCATGTTATGAGACAGGCAGGCAGACACACGCATGCACGCACATTCATAAACACATGCATACAATCCTGCATCACTGCAGGCAGGTAGGCAGACAACAGTAAGGCAGACAGAGAGAGAGGCAGACAGAGAGAGAGGCAGACAGACAGGCTGAACACACTGACCTGTATGTGGTGGTGTCTACGACGTTGGCCCCATGCAGGGCCTGCAAGATGCGCACCAGCTGCAGGTTGGTCTTGAGGGGGAACTCCTGCCCGGTCAGGTTGATGAAGTACCTCCACGAGTACTTCCACAGGTCCTGCATGCAGTACAGCCACGGTTCCAGGGAGCTGCACACACCATGTTTCAGTCCTTGTTAGTGGAAAACAACTCTACCCATTTGTCTTTATTAGTAATTAACTACTTAACTGATCGGGTGCTGAAGGATAATATATGTGACCTCTCATTTGGACAGAAGGACGATATATCGCCATACAAGGGTCATGTGTTATCGGTTTTGGTTCATAGTATCTTCCGCAATTTCAATGCTCAGCAACAATGATTCAGCACCAGGGTGGATTGTTAACACAGACCTGGGCTCCCAGGGGCAGCCAGCCTACAATGACTACCAGAAGATGTCTTTGGAAGTCAAAGCAGATGGTGTGGTGTGACCACATCAATCATCAAGTCCCGACTGGTCTGTAGAAATATGGTGTCAGCAATATATGGCAATGTCTCTCAAGGCATGTAAAAGGATCGTTGGCTATCTATTCACCACCAACAAAACATCTTGCCCGATCCAAAAATGTACCAATGTCTCTCAAGGCATAAAAGGATCGTTGGCTATCTATTCACCACCAACAAAGCATCTTGCCCCATCCACAAATGTACCAATGTCTCTCAAGGCATAAAAGGATCGTTGGCTATCTATTCACCACCAACAAAACATCTTGCCCGATCCAAAAATGTACCAATGTCTCTCAAGGCATAAAAGGATCGTTGGCTATCTATTCACCACCAACAAAGCATCTTGCCTGATCCACAAATGTACCAATCTCCCACATTTATACAGCATCAAATAAGTCAAACAAAGCCATAGGAAAACATCATGTCAAATTACTCTGCCCAAAGACTACTACATTTTGTTAAGCCCACTCATAAATCTAGCTTTGTAACTGCCCATAAATATATCCTGGGGAAATTAACATGGTAAAGAAAACCCTAACCTGCACAGTTCGCAGCGACTGCACTAGCCAGATTGCCTTAATTCCTCAGACTCAAGATACTTCCCCGTCCCCTCAATACACCGCAAGGTATTATATAGGCAGTAGTAAATGGCAGTTTTTTGTGTGGACAGTTTCCCATTGTCTGCCACAAGAAAACATACAACATGTATATATAAGTCATGATGTGACAAATCCCCTGCCCGACAAATGAGAATTTGTGAGACACAAGAATCACTGAAAACCTTACTTAAACTGTGCCCAGTCCACGATGTTCTGTTTTGAGGAGAGGAACACATTGGGTAAGCATGCAGTTATCCCTTTCATGGCATCATGGATCTCCTTGTCCGACTTGGCATCCACATGGATGCAGTAGTAGTTGTGTGGACGGTACACTGCCCGCAGCAACCGCTCCACTTGGTCTGCATCTCTGTACATCATAATGCTGAAACCAAGAGGAAAATAAGCTCAACTACCATACATTGATATCACATACTAAAACCAAGAGGAAAGTAAGCTCAACCCCCATACAATGATATCACATGCTGAACTAACAGGAAAATAAGCTCAACTCCCATACAATTATATCACATATTGAAACCAACAGGAAAATAAGCTTAACTCCCATACAATTATATCACATATTGAAACCAACAGAAAAATAAGCTCAACTCCCATACAATGATATCACATACTGAAACCAACAGGAAAATAAGCTCAACTCCCATACAATTATCACATACTGAAACCAACAGGAAAATAAGCTCAACTCTCATGCAATGATATCACATGCTGAAACCAACAGGAAAATAAGCTCAACTCCCATACAATTATATCACATGCTAATGTAACAGTGAGGGATTCTAGGTTAGGAGTAAAGAGTTAAGGAATGCTGCGCATTCCTTGACTAGGGGGAAAACCATAGTGAACGTGTGTGCACGAATGAAGAAGGGTATCTAGGAAAACACACACGTCACTTGGGGGCCAGGAGAACAGATGTCAACACCGAGAAGGGAGTCTCCATCATATGTGCTGAGCTAGAATGATTCATCAATAAAATCCTTTTCTAACAACGCGAAGACTGACTTGTCTGGTGCTATACGTTCACGATCATAGCCTTTGTGTGTAGCACTGTCACACGAGGCTGATTTGGTGCCTTTGACCTTACGAAACATGGGAGGTCGCGGAGAGAGAATACCGCCATAGTTATGTCGGGCATGTCTGGAGAAGTAATTAATTTGAAAAACAACAGATGAAAGCCGACTGTTGGTAGCTGTTCTGGGTTTGCACTAGATTCCTGATTAAGAAGGAGATCCAATTTCAAGGTCAGCGCTAAAGAAAAGGTTTGAGTGATACTTATTTTTTTGAAAGACTGATGTTATTGCATAATTATGAAATTAGTTGGAGAACTGACCAACGCAAAATGCTATAAGTAATGCCGTTCTGCATCAAAAATCAGTAAGAAAAAAATGAGTTTTAACCCGTGGGACTGTTGAAGGTGAACTCAAGGTTATGGTACGAATTCCAGAATTATGAAATCAAGGTCTGCAATACTTTATACAGTCACTTCAACTTGTTCAACTATTTAAACTGACCATGGCGAGAGTTCCACATGAAAATAAGAGACTGGATAGCGTCAGCTTTAAGTCCAGTTGTTGTTGACTGGATTACGTTTGATATATATGAAAGTCACAGATTGCTGCTAGAAAGTAAGTTTTTTTTGCTGAAGTCGTGAGCAATTGTCGCTTCTTGCATGAAGGTGAACTTATCTGAAGGGAATCTACAGTAATCGAGCAGGTAATCAAAGTCTTGTTGCGAGCCTGATATCGAGCGTGATCAACGTCGGGAAATAATTGGAAATAATCTGAATTCGACTTTGAGTAAATTAGTAAGGAAAGAAATCCAGAGGCTCTTCGTTGTTCTAATCATTTTAACGAGCTTGATTAGAGTCCTTTTTTTATGTGGTGTAGGAAATTTTGAATCAGGAGGTCATTTAAATTCTTGTGTCAGAATTCAGGGTTGAAACAGGAATATTTCTTCGTCAGGATCTTCGATTGGAGGCTTTAGTTAAGATAATTAGATAATATTTGAGTAATTAACATATTATGTATTGTTGCAGGGTTTGAAATCAATATTGTTGAAATATTTGTATATTGCTTGATAATTATAAATTTTAGGATGGAATCCCAAGATTTTTCACAGGTACTGACTGGCGGACATAGAAGAAGAGGGAACGTAAAAATGGATGAATTGATCCATCCATTCAGAAGAAATACAGCACAGATACATTCACTAGATAAAGTGAGAAAGTCGGTAAGAGAAACGGTAGGTAATACAAATAACACAAATATGGTTTGTTGGAGTTGTGGTCAGAGGGGACACGCTTTTGGATTTTGTAGTAACAGATGTGCTCAGTTTAATGCACAGAATAGAAGTGTGAATAGTAGAACAAATGGGAGTTTTCGAGAAATGCAAAGAAGACGTGGAGTTAATCAAACTAGCGCAGAAATTATGACACTGGTAAGAAATTATAGAAGACAACGTAGTCGAGGTTTCCAATCGAATGGCCAGTATGATACCATTACGCCAAGGCCACATAAAAACTCAACCTGTTTTAGAAAACAACCGCTTTATAACAACGACAGAAACTGTCACAGATGGAATGTAAACGACGTGATGAGAACACGAAGGTATGAAGAGAGACAACATGGCAAGCCAGAGGAAAATAGTTGGCAGAGACAGAATTTTTATAAGAAAAGATGGAACTGGCCATCTAATAGTGAGGAGCAGAAAACATTACGAAATCAATGGTTTGAAATCAGAAGATTGAGATATGCACTCGCAAAGTCAAACAAAGGAGAAAATCAGCATCAGACTAATAGAACCTTAGCTGATGATCGACAGGTATTTTCAATTTTTAGGGGTAGACAGGAAAGAGAGACACAGACGCAGGCAGGTAATACGATAGAAAATAGTACGCAGACTCAGGTAGATATTGTAGAGAAAAATACCCAAGTAAGGGGAACGCAGACTATTAGGACGCTAGAAGTTGCAGCACCACCTCAAGTGAAATTTGATAAGCTTGCGCCAGTCAAAATTAAAGAGCATGTTCCGGCAGAACGTAAGCCGCCGTTAAAACCAAGAAACCCCAGGATGAAAATTAGAAAAAGTGCTGGGACTAGGACTGCTGCGACCAGTCTATTAGTAAATGTAGGAGATGACACGACAGAGGCATCAGACTTGTCAGAGTGGGACGTTAAATGTATTCCCGACCGGAGGGGTGATAGTTCCAACTATAAGGATGTTGCTTCCTCCTCTACAGCATATAGTAAACAAGCTGGGAGAACAACTATAGTTAGTGATTACTCAGAAGATGAAATGGCATGGTATGACCTATATAGGACCTGTTTTGAAAATACAGCAACTAAACGAAGAAGAAACATTACCAAAAACAGTCATGACAGAGGAAAATAATGTGTATGACGATTATATGAGTGAAGAGTCAGTTAGGGAAAATATTGAACCTCCATTTATGAATACAAGACAAGCAGTAAAAAGAAAGTTGGATAGACAGAAAGAAAAAGAAATTAAGAGGCAAAGGAAACTTAGAGAGAATTCTTCGAGTGAGGAAGAGATGCCACTTTTTGAAAATCTGTTGAGACGGCAAGACAGAAAAATTAGATTGGATGTAGAAAGGAAGAGATTAGCGGTTGCTAGTAATGGATATACAGATGGGGAACAAGAGATGGATGAAAAGTCAGAAACTGATGAAGAAGCTGATATGAAAGAAGATAGCTCTCCTCGAGAGGATAGAGACATTGATGTAGATATTGCAATTATTGAAAAAAATTTGAGGTTATTAAAGAAATGGAGAAGTGATAGATGAAAAGAGTGATATAGGGTTCTGCAGATAGCAGATAGAAGAAGAAGTTGGACACGATAATTTTGTGTTTACAAAGGTACTTGATGGAATTTTTCTAAAGCGGAAAATTATTATTGGGTACTCAGAAATTGGTCTTGAAATTTATAATGTATGTGTACATTGATTAATGTGGGGGGATAAATATGATGAGGGGATTGAAATGCTTTGTTCAATTGTTGGGACTTCAATTGTGTTTTATGAAATGTGAAAAATAAGTTAACTTAGATGGTTATTTTTACGATGTTTTGGGTTGATTGAGTTACCCTAAGGGTGGTTAAAATGATTATTACTTTGAAGTTCAGTTAGAAGATGAATTAAAATAGTAGTTAGTGAAGTGCAGTAGCAATGGAGGGGTATGTAGTTATACATGTGGGGTATGCAATGTATATACAAGGTTTATAATAGGAGCTGGATTGAACAGCGTTTAAGGGGAGAATATGGGGGGAATGCCAGGTTGAAATTTGGCATTTAACTGCATATTGGAAGAAGAAGACTGTACTTAACAGTTAGGAAGTTTTTGTGGTTGAAGGAAAGGTAAACAGGAAATTGTTGGTCTGAATAATACAAAGGCTGGCAGTTTTGGATTAACATACTTTTTTGATAATAACAATTATTATTGACGGAAACTGAAGATAAATTTTGAAACTTTATTTTTTGATAAAGTTTTGAGAATGTATGGGAAGAGAAAGGTGATTACTTCTTACTTTCTTACTTTTTCCTTACTTTTATTGATTTCAGGTGCGCACCTACACAAATCTAATCTAGCTATTTTTTCCTGTCTATCCTAGAATACTGAGAGAGTGAGAATGTGAATAAGGGGGAAATTAAAGGATAAGGGGAATATCTTCAGTTTTGTCAATCATAATTTAGATGGACGTTTTAAAGTTAAAAGCGGTTCGCTTATGGAGACTTTTGTATTGTGGGGAATTTTATGGAGAGTTTTGTAGAAAGTTTTCTAGAGAACTTTATGACGAGTTTTGTAGAGAGTTTCGATATTATGATCTCTGGGTAGCAATTGGCTATGAGGAGATAGGAGAATTGACTTAGGAAATATATAGAATTGTTGTTATTGTAGTATAGAGAGGTAAAGTTAACTAATTAAAAGTTGGGGTTGAGATTTTTTCAAGGAAAAATTCTCTTTGAAGAAGGGGAGGTATTGTAACAGTGAGGGATTCTAGGTTAGGAGTAAAGAGTTAAGGAATGCTGCGCATTCCTTGACTAGGGGGAAAACCATAGTGAACGTGTGTGCACGAATGAAGAAGGGTATCTAGGAAAACACACACGTCACTTGGGGGCCAGGAGAACAGATGTCAACACCGAGAAGGGAGTCTCCATCATATGTGCTGAGCTAGAATGATTCATCAATAAAATCCTTTTCTAACAACGCGAAGACTGACTTGTCTGGTGCTATACGTTCACGATCATAGCCTTTGTGTGTAGCACTGTCACACTAAAACCAAGAGGAAAGTAAGCTCAACCCCCATACAATGATATCACATGCTGAAACCAACAGGAAAATAAGCTCAACTCCCATACAATGATATCACATACTGAACCAACAGGAAAAATAAGCTCAACTCCCATACAATTATATCACATATTGAAACCAACAGGAAAATAAGCTCAACTCCCATGCAATGATATCACATGCTGAAACCAATAGGAAAATAAGCTCAACTCCCATACAATTATATCACATATAGAAACCAACAGGAAAATAAGCTCAACTCCCATACAATAATATCACATATAGAAACCAACAGGAAAATAAGCTCAACTCCCATACAATGATATCACATATAGAAACCAACAGGAAAATAAGCTCAACTCCCATACAATGATATCACATACTGAAACCAACAGCAGGTTCACATTCCACACAATCACATTATGATGATGAAATACATGCAACACAATTCCCATCTTGATGTTGAAACACACAACATATTCACCTCCCACACAATCCCATCTTGATGTTGAAACATAACAGGTCCACCTCCCATACAATCACATTCTCACCAACAAAAAGTTGTTAACTGCAGTTAAAAGGAGAGTACTGAAGTGCTATAAGAACCCATACTGTTGTATGCATGTGAAACATAAGACAATACACAGCCAAGCTGAGGAACTTTAATGGCAGTAAACATGTGGTTTCTGGGGAAAATGTAAAAAAAAAAAAAAACACCACACATAGACAGAAATACAAATAAAACAGTTCATCAAGAAACAAAAGAAAACTTCAAATTGATTATGAAATACGACGTAGACAGTCAGGATTTGTTAGTAAGTTATGAGGAGACATAAAACCTGAAAACTCAGTGATATCTGGTAAACATTGGCGAAAGAGCCAGGGAAAGATAGAGAAAAATACTTGGATATCCTGGTCACATAGCATAAACAGGAAAGAACACAGAGTAGCTCTAAAACTCAGGTGATTGTGTGAGGTAGTGAACTATGACTGCCCATACTTATCAACATGAACACAGAGTAGCTCTAAAACTCAGGTGATTGTGTGAGATGGTGAACTATGACCACCCACACTTATCAACATGAACACAGAGTAGCTCTAAAACTCAGGTGATTGTGTGAGATGGTGAACTATGACCACCCACACTTATCAACATGAACACAGAGTAGCTCTAAAACTCAGGTGATTGTGTGAGATGGTGAACTATGACCACCCACACTTATCAACATGAACACAGAGTAGCTCTAAAACTCAGGTGATTGTGTGAGATGGTGAACTATGACCGCCCACACCTTTCAACATGAACATAGAGTAGCTCTAAACCTCAGGTGATTGTGTGAGGTGGTGAACTATGACCACCCACACTTATCAACATGAACACAGAGTAGCTCTAAAACTCAGGTGATTGTGTGAGATGGTGAACTATGACCACCCACACTTATCAACATGAACACAGAGTAGCTCTAAAACTCAGGTGATTGTGTGAGATGGTGAACTATGACCGCCCACACCTTTCAACATGAACATAGAGTAGCTCTAAAACTCAGGTGATTGTGTGAGGTGGTGAACTATGACCACCCACACATATCAACATGAACACAGAGTAGCTCTAAAACTCAGGTGATTGTGTGAGATAGTGAACTATGATCGCCCACACTTATCAACATGAACACAGAGTAGCTCTAAAACTCAGGTGATTGTGTGAGGTGGTGAACTATGACCACCCACACTTATCAACATGAACACAGAGTAGCTCTAAAACTCAGGTGATTGTGTGAGATAGTGAACTATGATCGCCCACACTTATCAACATGAACACAGAGTAGCTCTAAAACTCAGGTGATTGTGTGAGACGGTGAACTATGACCGCCCACACTTATCAACATGAACACAGAGTAGCTCTAAAACTCAGGTGATTGTGTGAGGTGGTGAACTATGACCGCCCACACTTATCAACATGAACACAGAGTAGCTCTAAAACTCAGGTGATTGTGTGAGACGGTGAACTATGACCACCCACACTTATCAACATGAACACAGAGTAGCTCTAAAACTCAGGTGATTGTGTGAGACGGTGAACTATGACCACCCACACTTATCAACATGAACACAGAGTAGCTCTAAAACTCAGGTGATTGTGCGAGACGGTGAACTATGACCGCCCACACTTATCAACATAACACAGAGTAGCTCTAAAACTCAGGTGATTGTGTGAGACGGTGAACTATGACCACCCACACTTATCAACATGAACACAGAGTAGCTCTAAAACTCAGGTGATTGTGTGAGGTAGTGAACTATGACCACCCACACTTATCAACATGAACACAGAGTAGCTCTAAAACTCAGGTGATTGTGTGAGACGGTGAACTATGACCGTCCACACTTATCAACATGTACACAGAGTAGCTCTAAAACTCAGGTGATTGTGTGAGACGGTGAACTATGACCACCCACACTTATCAACATGAACACAGAGTAGCTCTAAAACTCAGGTGATTGTGCGAGACGGTGAACTATGACCGTCCACACTTATCAACATGAACACAGAGTAGCTCTAAAACTCAGGTGATTGTGTGAGGTGGTGAACTATGACCGCCCACACTTATCAACATGAACACAGAGTAGCTCTAAAACTCAGGTGATTGTGTGAGATGGTGAACTATGACCACCCACACTTATCAACATGAACACAGAGTAGCTCTAAAACTCAGGTGATTGTGTGAGATGGTGAACTATGACCACCCACACTTATCAACATGAACACAGAGTAGCTCTAAAACTCAGGTGATTGTGTGAGATGGTGAACTATGACCACCCACACTTATCAACATGAACACAGAGTAGCTCTAAAACTCAGGTGATTGTGTGAGATGGTGAACTATGACCACCCACACTTATCAACATGAACACAGAGTAGCTCTAAAACTCAGGTGATTGTGTGAGATGGTGAACTATGACCGCCCACACCTTTCAACATGAACATAGAGTAGCTCTAAACCTCAGGTGATTGTGTGAGGTGGTGAACTATGACCACCCACACTTATCAACATGAACACAGAGTAGCTCTAAAACTCAGGTGATTGTGTGAGATGGTGAACTATGACCACCCACACTTATCAACATGAACACAGAGTAGCTCTAAAACTCAGGTGATTGTGTGAGGTGGTGAACTATGACCGCCCACACTTATCAACATGAACACAGAGTAGCTCTAAAACTCAGGTGATTGTGTGAGACGGTGAACTATGACCACCCACACTTATCAACATGAACACAGAGTAGCTCTAAAACTCAGGTGATTGTGTGAGACGGTGAACTATGACCACCCACACTTATCAACATGAACACAGAGTAGCTCTAAAACTCAGGTGATTGTGCGAGACGGTGAACTATGACCGTCCACACTTATCAACATGAACACAGAGTAGCTCTAAAACTCAGGTGATTGTGTGAGGTGGTGAACTATGACCGCCCACACTTATCAACATGAACACAGAGTAGCTCTAAAACTCAGGTGATTGTGTGAGATGGTGAACTATGACCACCCACACTTATCAACATGAACACAGAGTAGCTCTAAAACTCAGGTGATTGTGTGAGATGGTGAACTATGACCACCCACACTTATCAACATGAACACAGAGTAGCTCTAAAACTCAGGTGATTGTGTGACGGTGAACTATGATCGCCCACACTTATCAACATGAACACAGAGTAGCTCTAAAACTCAGGTGATTGTGTGAGATGGTGAACTATGACTGCCCACACTTATCAACATGAACACAGAGTAGCTCTAAAACTCAGGTGATTGTGTGAGACGGTGAACTATGACCGCCCACACTTATCAGCATGGAATATCAACATGATGATGATTATAAATGCAGAAATCATTGCTAATTGAAACTAATTAATATTATAAGGTAAATATACTGCAGAAGAATTCTTAGTACACTTGTTAAGATGGCATGTAATCTGCAATGAGGCAGTGTTCAAATAGTGTGTGACTGTATGTATGGAGGTTGGTGGGATCACTGACTGGTTGTGGAAGATTGTTCTACACAGTAGTTTTGTACAAACCTATCCTAGGCTTTGTGATGTATAATATGTTTAGGCATTTGTTGAGTCTTCTGTTATATTTAAACTATGACAACTGGTCACCTGAAGCGCTTGTAAATTGATTTGACTTCATAGAAAACTAAACATGTATGGAGTGATCAGAGATTTGGACAAGACACAGGTAGGCCCCTTACAACCATGCACACAGAGAGGAGAACTGGAGACAGACAAGAGATAGGAAGAACCACAAGAGAGAGAGAGAGAGAGAG
Organism: Cepaea nemoralis; assembly: GCA_014155875.1. Lineage (NCBI taxonomy): Eukaryota > Metazoa > Mollusca > Gastropoda > Stylommatophora > Helicidae > Cepaea > Cepaea nemoralis. The sequence goes on along the minus strand of JACEFZ010000117.1, from coordinate 98,035 downwards.
AGAGAGAGGAGAGAGAGAGAGAGAGAGAGAGAGAGAGAGGGGGGGAGGGAGGGAGAGAGAGAGGGAGAGAGAGGGAAGAGCAGGAAATAGGAGGGTATGGGAACTAGAGACAGACAAGAGATAGGAAGAACCACAAGAGAGAGAGAGAGAGAGAGAGAGATGAGAGATGAGAGAGAGAGAGAGAGAGAGAGAGAGAGATGAGAGAGATCGAGAGAGAGAGAGAGAGAGAGAGAGATGAGAGAGAGAGTAGAGAGAGAGAGAGGAGGGGGGGGGAGGGAAGGACAGGAAATGGGAGAATATGGGAACTAGAGTACAGTCAAGGATACTCACGAGTAGGCTATAGGGAAGTCCTTCTCCTCCTGCAGTGAGTGTGTGATGTAGCCTCTAGATCTGATAAAGTCCTCGCAGTTGGAGGCTGCTCTAGAAAACACCGACAGTGGCATCCTGGACGGCTTGTTGTCTTCCATGTACTGCCAGGGGTAGAGATAAGGCACTCATTTCCACATCCTTTTGGTATATTTGGGACATGTGTGTGCACGCACATGCGCTCACACTCACACACAGACAGACAGCAAGGGCGAGACAGACATTAGACAGACAGTGAGAGTGAGACAGACATTAGATAGACAGACAGACAGACAGACAGACAGACAGACAGAATGACCTATTATGTACAAACTATTAGTTAATCCCAAAAACAGAACAATGAGCTGTACAATACAGCTTGCACAAACAACACAGCTAGTCCCAACAACACAGCTATTCCCAACAACACAGCCAGTCCTAACAACACAGCCAGTCTCAACAACACAGCCAGTCCCAACAACACAGCCAGTCCCAACAACACAGCCAGTCCTAACAACACAGCTAGTCCTAACAACACAGCCAGTCCCAACAACACAGCCAGTCCTAACAACACAGCCAGTCCTAACAACACAGCCAGTCCCAACAACACAGCTAGCCTCCACAACATAGCCAGTCCCAACAACACAGATAGCCCCAATAACACAGCCAGTCCCAACAACACAGCTAGTCCCAATAACACAGCCAGTCCCAATAACACAGCTAGTCCCAACAACACAGCTAGTCCCAACAACACAGCCAGTCCCAACAACACAACCAGTCCCAACAACACAGCTAGCCTCCACAACATAGCCAGTCCCAACAACACAGATAGCCCCAATAACACAGCCAGTCCCAACAACACAGCCAGTCTCCACAACACAGCTAGCCTCCACAACATAGCCAGTCCCAACAACACAGCTAGCCCCAATAACACAGCCAGTCCCAACAACACAACAGCTAGTCCCAACAACACAGCCAGTCCCAACAACACAGCCAGTCCCAACAACACAAATAGCCCCAACAACACAGCCAGTCCCAACAACACAGCAAAGATCTGCCCTGTACAGATATCAACAGGTGCTCTCAAATGTCCTCTCATCTGTCCTTGACATTCTGCTATCTAATTCCACACCATTTAATGTCTCTGAAGTCTTCTATTGCTGCTCTCATACTCTGTCACAACCCCCTCACAAACCCAATCTCTTGCTCCACCACCTGATATCGGACTCTCCCCCCAACTCACCAACCTGCAAAGAGTATGCCATTTCAGCCCTGTCTCCCTTGATCATGGCCAGGCAGTCAGGCGGCCTCTGTGCAACACTGAGCAGCTTGAGTGGCTTCTTCTGTTGGCTGCCCTTGTGATGAGCGAACCTGCAACACATTCACGGGTCATCAGTGCCACAGCTGGATGGTTTCACACACAGGTCATCAGTGCCACAGCTGAATGGGTTCACACACTACACATCAGACCAGCAATTACAGCCTCACATATATTCAGGATCACATCTGCCTTACATCAACCTCTCTTACACTAATCTCTATTCATCAATCTCTTACATCAATCTCTACATGAAGCTCTTACATCAATCTGCCTCACATCAATCTCTCTTACATCAATCAGCCTCACATCAATCTCTCTTACATCAATTTCTATTATATCAACCTGCCTTACATCAATCACTCTTACATCAGTCTGCCTCACATCAATCTCTCTTACATCAATCTGCCTCACATCAATCTCTCTTACATTAAACTGCCTTATACAAATATCTTACCTCATTCTGCCTTACATCAATCTCTATTATATCAATCTGTCTGACATTAATCTCTCTTACATCAATCTCTATTATATCAACCTGCCTTACATCAATCTGCCTCACATCAATCTCTATTATATCAACCTGCCTTACATCAATCTCTCTTACATCAGTTTGCCTTACATCAATCTCTAATATATCAATCTGCCTTACATTAATCTCTCTTTTGTCAATCTACATTAAATCAATTTCTCTTACATAAATCTGCCTTACACCAATCTACCTCACATCAATCTCTCTTACATCATCTGAATTACCTCAATCTCTCTTACATCATCTGCCTTACCTCAATCTCTCTTACATCATCTGCCTTACCTCAATCTCTTACATCATCTGCCATACCTCAGTCTCTCTTACATCAGTCTCTCCTACATCATCTGCTTTACCCCAATCTCTCTTACATCATCTGCCTTACCTCAATTTCTGTTACATCATCTGGCTTACCTGAATTTCTCTTACATCATCTGCCTTACACCAATCTCTCTTACATCATCTGCCATACCTCAATCTCTCTTACACCATCTGACTTATATCAATTATTTCTTACACCATCTGACTTAAATCAATATTTTGTACATCATCTGACTTACATCAATTTGCCTTATAGCATCTGCCTTACACAAATCTGCATTATATCATCTGACTTACATCACTACTGTTAGTGTAATACTGTACTCCAAGTGTCAGTCCACACAGTACTGTTGGTGTTATACTGTACTCCAAGTGTCAGTCCACACAGTACTGTTGGTGTTATACTGTACTCCACGTGTCAGTCCACACAGTACTGTTGGTGTTATACTGTACTACAAGTGTCAGTCCACACAGTAATGTTGGTGTTATACTGTACTCCAAGTGTCAGTCCACACAGAACTGTTGGTGTTATACTGTACTCCAAGTGTCAGTCCACACAGTACTGTTGGTGTTATACTGTACTACAAGTGTCGGTCCACACAGAACTGTTGGTGTTATACTGTACTACAAGTGTCAGTCCACACAGAACTGTTGGTGTTATACTGTACTCCAAGTGTCAGTCCACACAGTACTGTTGGTGTTATACTGTACTCCAAGTGTCAGTCCACACAGAACTGTTGGTGTTATACTGTACTACAAGTGTCAGTCCACACAGAACTGTTGGTGTTATACTGTACTCCAAGTGTCAGTCCACACAGAACTGTTGGTGTTATACTGTACTCCAAGTGTCAGTCCACACAGTACTGTTGGTGTTATGCTGTACTACAAGTGTCAGTCCACACAGTACTGTTGGTGTTATGCTGTACTCCAAGTGTCAGTCCACACAGTACTGTTGGTGTTATGCTGTACTCCAAGTGTCGTCCACACAGTACTGTTGGTGTTATACTGTACTCCAAGTGTCAGTCCACACAGTACTGGTGTGTTATACTGTACTCCAAGTGTCAGTCCACACGGTACTGTTGGTGTTATACTGTACTCCAAGTGTCAGTCCACACAGTACTGGTGGTGGTATACTGTACTACAAGTGTCAGTCCACACAGAACTGTTGGTGTTATACTGTACTACAAGTGTCAGTCCACACAGTACTGTTGGTGTTATACTGTACTACAAGTGTCAGTCCACACAGTACTGTTGGTGTTATACTGTACTACAAGTATCAGTCCACACAGAACTGTTGGTGTTATACTGTACTACAAGTGTCAGTCCACACAGTACTGTTGGTGTTATACTGTACTCCAAGTGTCAGTCCACACAGAACTGTTGGTGTTATACTGTACTACAAGTGTCAGTCCACACAGTACTGTTGGTGTTATACTGTACTCCAAGTGTCAGTCCACACAGAACTGTTGGTGTTATACTGTACTCCAAGTGTCAGTCCACACAGAACTGTTGGTGTTATACTGTACTACAAGTGTCAGTCCACACAGAACTGTTGGTGTTATACTGTACTACAAGTGTCAGTCCACACAGTACTGTTGGTGTTATACTGTACTCCAAGTGTCAGTCCACACAGAACTGTTGGTGTTATACTGTACTACAAGTGTCAGTCCACACAGTACTGTTGGTGTTATACTGTACTACAAGTGTCAGTCCACACAGTACTGTTGGTGTTATACTGTACTTCTAATATCTGTTCACACAGTACTGTAGATATTAATGTGAACTCCAAGCTACTGTTCATAGAACCATGGGTGTTGACACGTAAAATTGACCTAGCATGACTACGACGACTACGAGCACCTACCTGGTAGCCACATCCTGATGCAGCTCTGGGGAGATCATCTCACTGACGTCCTTGCCCAGAATGTTGGGATATGTGTCCTCTGAGTCCACAATCACTGGGAAACCAGAATGCAGCACCACGGTCACCTCTGACCCATAGAGCAGTGGCACCAGTGTGTGTAAGAGGAACACCATCAGTGCTGCCAGAAAGATTCCCCGCAGGGCCCATGGCTTGGCCAGACACTGAACGCCCAGCTGGAGAACACACAGCAAGAGCCTGGATGCCCTGAAACAATGCAGCATCAGTTACTACAAGTCTTAGACTAAGGCCTATGTTGTCTTCAAGTAATATGTTCAAGGTGGAAACAAGGACTAATAGCACTGTAGCTGCCCATGATATCCAGACTACAGCTGTAGCCTGCCATGATATCCAGACTACAGGTGTAGCCAACCATGATATCCAGACTACAGGTGTAGCCAACCATGATATCCAGACTACAGGTGTAGCCAACCATGATATCCAGACTACAGCTGTAGCCTGCCATGATATCCAGACTACAGGTGTAGCCAACCATGATATCCAGACTACAGGTGTAGCCAACCATGATATCCAGACTACAGGTGTAGCCAACCATGATATCCAGACTACAGGTGTAGCCAACCATGATATCCAGACTACAGGTGTAGCCAACCATGATATCCAGACTACAGGTGTAGCCAGCCATGATATCCAGACTACAGCTGTAGCCAACCATGATATCCAGACTACAGCTGTAGCCAACCATGATATCCAGACTACAGCTGTAGCCAGCCATGATATCCAGACTACAGCTGTAGCCAACCATGATATCCATACCACAGCTGTAGCCAACCATGATATCCAGACCACAGCTGTAGCCAACCATGATATCCAGACCACAGCTGTAGTCAGCCATGATATCCAGACCACAGCTGTAGCCAGCCATGATATCCAGACCACAGCTGTAGCCTGCCATGATATCCAGACTACAGCTGTAGCCAACCATGATATCCGGACTACAGAAGTGAAGCTGCATACCAACTGTGTGGAACCATCTAAAGAAGACATTAGAAAATCTATCCAACTCTTCAAGGATGGAAAAGTTGCAGGTCAAGATTGTATACCAGTAAAAGTTATTAAAGCCAATAAGTCATAAGAGGCAACTACGGAGGGTTGGCCAGAGACTGGCTACCTCATCCCATAGAAAACTTCTACTGCAATATTCAACCAAACCTGAACCAGCCTATAAAGGGCTTGGCTTGAGTTGGTTGTGGGCCAATGCTCCACAGGAAGATGACAGGCAGTAGAAAAAGATGAATAGTAGTTCCATGGTAGATATTCTACACCTGGGTTGTGATCAGTCATGCCTTCACGAAGCTTAGACATAATTAGGTACGATGGTCAGTTCCCTTCCTTGCCAGACACCACAGTCGTGACATGCAAGTGCACACACTACAATGCCAACACATCTTAACTAGACAACAAGACAGCCCCATAAGGTGGAGACTCACAGACCTTCTCTGGCCATGCTGTTATATTAACACCATCAGGTAGCAGGTCCATTGCTCTGATCACAGCCTGCCAGACAAGACTCTCCATCCTTCACCAGTTCCCCTGCCTCAGGCATCTATCTTCATGCCCAGTATGTCTGTAATGCCCGGTGTTCACTGTCACATTGGTCACTCCTGTCTCTTCCAGGAACCATGCCTTCCATCACTGTTCTTTCCAACCCACTGTGACATCTGGTGTCATCTAAGTATTTTAGTTTCTGAGATGTGGTCCAGTTTATAAACCAGTGGCTAACATTAGTCCACAAGACATGGTACAATTTATAAACCTTCAGCTAACATTAGTCCCCAAGACAATGTACAGTTTATAAACTAACAGCTAACATTATTCCCCATACCATTGATACAGTTTATAAACCTACAGCTAAGATTAGTACCCAAGACATGGTAAAGTTTATAAACCTACAGCTAAGATTAGTACCCAAGACATGGTAAAGTTTATAAACCTACAGCTAAGATTAGTACCAAAGACATGGTAAAGTTTATAAACCTACAGCTAAGATTAGTACCAAAGACATGGTACAGTCAGTTTATCCACCTACAGCTAACATTAGTACCCAAGACATGGTACAGTTTATACACCTACAGCTAACATTAGTACCCAAGACATGGTACAGCTTATAATCCTACAGCTAACCAGATCAGTGGCTTGACAAGTGTACAGTCAACAGTCTGCTACTGCTGTCTGAACAGTTCTGGCCATTCATCAGCCTGTGGATTCTAACACCAGGCTAACCAGGTCCTGCCTTAAGTCATGTGACAGATCAATCCCCCACCCCACCTGCCGCTGTGTGCACTATTAACAACTACATCCTGGTAGAGATTTTGCTGAGCCTAGTTTAGCCAGCCAGCCAGCCAAAACTATTGCCCCAGGCTGTGGCTGTCAACACACCAGTCAAGATAACCCTGGCCTTGTTAGCAACAATGTACATACACCAACACTGGCTGAGAATCCAGCAAGATCCCATCGTTTACCTCCCACACAGAAGAGGGGCACAGGAGTTTTCTTCAACCATAGCTTAACTTGTTTATGGAGTTCTCTATGAACATTTGTCCTCTTCTTCATTGTGCAATCGCTGATTTGATGATTTGACCACCAATCTCATTATGACCTCACCTATTTTTGCTGCCTCACTCCTGCAGAACAAGTTCAGCAGGCTGTGTTTCTAATCCTCAACATGTTCTCCTCTTGTGATCACCATCATTCTCATGAGGACCTCAACCTTCCTGTGGAGGTCCTCTTTAGTCACATACAGCTGGGAGTAGAGTGTGGTGTTGATGCAGTGGGCCAGTATATGTTTCTCAGCTGACTGTCCCGAGGCCAGTCCTGCATGTTTGCTATGCCAGTAGTGGCTGACCATGGTTTAGCATGGGGTTGAGAAGATAGTGTTGTCATTGCCAGGAAGATTACAGCCAAGCATAGAGAACAAGTGTCATACATGTATAAATACAAGTGCCAAGCATTCAGAACAAGTGTCAAGCATATATACTTCTTCTTCATCTGTGTTCATCTGGAGAGTTTTTTCGGACGTGATTGCATTGTGCCTGTATAAAGCTGCGCTGGGTTCTTGTGCCATTAAGCTGAAACATCTGACTTCTGCGGGCATTTGTTGACCAGGTTAACCTTCCTGGGAAGGTATACAATACATGTGCCAAACATTCAGCACACAAGTGCCCAGCATTCACATTTGAGCCATGGTGGCATAGTGGCTAGCATGCTGGCCTGGTGGTCATCTGTTCGAATCCCCTTAGAGGCAGGAGGGTATTTATTTAATTGAACTGCGCTCTCAGGTCCAGGCCAGCCTTACATAGAAACCAGGAACAGTCCAGGGAAGCGTAGGTGACTGATGTGACGCTGAGCACATCATGCATGGAGTGGCCAATCATCTGTACAAGCATGGAGCCAGCACCATGTACCCAGTTTATCTCAAGGCCTGGGACAGGAACCTTGACCCATTACTTTTACACATCCATAGTACAAGGACCAACATTCGTGATACAAGGACCAACATTTGTATTACACAGCACCACATATTCACAATACAAGGGCCAACATTTGTATTATACAGCACCACACATTCACAATACAAGGACCAACATGTGTATTACATGGTACCACACATTCACAATACAAGGACCAATATTTGTAATACATGGCACCACACATTCACAATATGAGGACCAACATTTGTATGACATTGCACCACACATTCACAATACAAGGACCAAAATTCATATTACATGAGTCAAACAATCAACGTACATGTACCACACATTCTTCACGCAAATACAAAGCACATATAATATATATTGCAAACGTTCATAACACAAGTATTCATCATTTATAATTCAAGTACCAAACATTCATAAGAGATGTGTCAAATATTTGCAGCAAATGGTACCAAACATGCATAATACATGTGCTAAACATTCATAATACAACAATGTCACACATACTAATGCATGCACCAAACAACAACAAACAAGTACCAGATTGCCACCAGCACTAACATATTGCTGACATTCGTAATATATACATCTGGGTGTGGGGGATACACGATGGTTGGTTGGTTGATCGGATGGTGGGTCGGATGGCTGGTCAGATGGTCGGTAGGATGGTTGTTCAGATGGTTGGTCAGATGGTTTGTCCGATGGTTGATCGGATGGTTGGTCAGATGGTTGGTCGGATGGTTGGTCGGATGATTGTGGTAAGAGATATAATAAGTAGGCGGAGTGTAATAATTGCAAAGACAAATGGACAGTTTAAATATGGGAAGTTTGGCATGTGCTGATGTGTTGCTACAACACCTAGCATGACAATAGAAGTTGAGGCTGTGACGGCAGTCTTCACATAGCTGGATGGCAGTATAGTCAGACATGTGTTCGTTTCGGACTAACTAAGTACACTTCAGAAAGTGCAAACTTGTATGTTCCACGTGGAATGGCTGGTATCGCTTGACAGGATGCAGACTGAACACATTATGGATGTTTTGCCTTGGACATCTCTCATCTAGGTGACAGAGCTACTTTATCATAAAGGTGATGTGATGAAAGTTCTATGGAACTGAGTGGAGAGTGCAGCTGAAAAGAGTATTCTTTCCGGGGGGGAATGGCACAGAAGTGAGTGAGTGGAGGGTGTGAATGATACTCAAAGCAAAGAGGGAAAGCCAAGTGGACTTTTGATAAGATTACTATTGAAATAATCAGTGGCTGTTGAAGAGGGGGGAGAGAGAGCACTAGTGGGAAAATCCCCAGTGCAGAGATGTTGAGTCCAGCATTGGTTAGCTGGTTGTGAGACCTCTGGCCAGCCTTTGGGAGTCAGCTCTCAAGTCTGCTGTACTGGCCTGCAGTTGCAGCAGGAGTTGTGTCTATCAGAGTTGGGTGGCTATAGAGACTTGTCTCCTGACCCAGTACTAAATTACCGTCTAAGCAGGGACTGTGGTGTAGTGCTCTCCTTCCCCTCTCCAAGTTCAGGCCCCTAAGGAAAGTAAAGAACACTGTAAATTACCATGCGCGTCAAATGAGGCACATAAGGAGGGTTGGCATGAGACTGGCAACCCCATGGCATGTACAACTTTAGTTGCACAACGCAATAAACATGAACAAGTATTTTAATACAGGAAATACAACTAACTCAGCCAACCAAAAGGAGACTTCTTACAGAAGAAATATGATGTCATGTGGAGAAAGCCAGCAGGAGTCTGGACCACTAGCTGACTCAGAGTTTGTATCTAGAATGTTGGAACTATGTAGGAGTTGAGACAGACGACACATGTGACAGGGACAAAGTCAGATTATAAGATTAGCATTCTGGAATTATGCGGGGGAAATATGGAAGGCAGTAGGCAAAAAGTTTTTAAACACAGATGAAACAGTGCTGTACTCAGGCCATACAAAGGAAAATTTCATCATAATAAAGGAGTGGCTGTGTGCCATCTAAAGAGACAGAGAAAGCACTAATAGAATGGAAAGCAGTGAGTTCTAGAATAATAACAGCTACATTTAGAACCACAAACAAGAAAGAGACATGAATGCGACCCAATGTTATGCACAACAAATGATCAAGATGAATCAGTTCAAGGGGGATTTTACATGACACTTCAAGGTACTATAGGTTAGCAAAGAAATGGCAATATCACAATTCCAATGGGTGAGGTGAATGCCTAGACGGGATGTTATGAAAAGATCATGGGGATACATGACTAGAGGCAATGAACAAAAATGCAGAATTATTCATTGAAGTTTGCATGGTAAATCAATATGTTATAAGGAGAAGTGTTGTCCCACATAAAAGAATACATAAAGCAGCATGGCTTTCTCCAGACCACTTTAAGGAACATCAAACTGATCATATCTGTACTGACAAGGAATGTATGCCATCTCTACATGATATAAGTGTTTAGAAGCGCAGATGTAGATTCATATCAACATCTGGTGATAAGTTAAAACTCCTGAGACACACAACGTCTGTTAGACACAGATATCAATAGAATGGAGGATCTCTTGCTGACCAGTTAGCCACATGAAGAATATTAAGGTACCCACTGAAATAAATTTACATTTTTACTTTGGATTTGTGAAAAGGCTGGAAAAAAAAAACATTGATAGGGAATCTCTTTGGAAATTGATGAGGCATTATGGGATCCCACGGAATATCATGAAGTTAATCAAGGAAACATATTAGAACATAAGGCACAGAGATCTTCATGGATGCCTTTCGTGGCCTTTATTATTCTGACTGACTACAGACTGGGTTATGAAGACAATAACTACCACCAGAAATTGAACTGTACGGACTGGGACAGAGAAGCTGGATTGTCTGGACTGTGTTGGTGACACTGCCATCCTGTCACACACATGAATTAAAACTCACATGACTGCAGGTCACAACAATTAGGTCTAAATATTCCTAGGGACAAGACAATACAAGCTAGTGATAACCCAGTCTCCACTGGTGAAGTCTTACTTCAAGAAGCAAGCACACAAGCAAGCGTGTGCGCGCATGCACACATAGGTAGCAATATATACAATGAAGAAGGGGAAGCAGACCAGGATATTCACAAATGTACATCAAGGGCAAGGGGAGCTGTCGTAGCACTAGGTAGAGAGGTGGGGGGGGGGGGGGGGGGGGTGTGTGTGTGTGTGTGTGTGTGTGTGCATGTGCGCGCACGCGAATGCATTAGTGAGTGTGTGTGTGTCTCTCTCTCTCTCTTTCTCCTCTCTCTCAACAGAAATTAAAACTAGCACCAAACTGAAATATTTAATGTTAAATCGGCATTGCTATTAGGATCAGAAAAATGGAGAACATCTTGACCAGTTTCTAACACACTACAAATATTCATTAATTGGTGCATGTGTAGAATAGAAGGACTCACACTGTATGAGTCACTCATGTGGAACTTATGGAGGGCACTAAACAGACTAGCCATTCAGTGGTGAGTAAGCAAAGCCAGCACTGCATAACACACACACTGAGAAAACCATGTTAAAACTAATATTGAAATGAACCCGATATACACAATGCAACTGGCAGTCTGTCAAGTCTACAAACATGGCCCAGGAGCAAAGCAGAGAGAGAGAGAGCAGTCAAGACTACAGACATATCCAAGTGACAATGCAGAGAGAGAGAGAGAGAGAACAATCACGTCTACAGACATATCCCAGTGACAATGCAGAGAGAGAGAGCAGTCAAGACTACAGACATATCCCAGTGACAATGCAGAGAGAGCAGTCAAGACTACAAACATATCCCCAGTGACAATGCAGAGAGAGAGAGAGCAGTCAAGACTACAGGCATTTCCCAGTGACAATGCAGAGAGAGCAGTCAAGACTACAGACATGTCCCAGTGACAATGCAGAGAGAGCAATCAAGTTTACAGACATATCCCAGTGACAATGCAGAGAGAGAGAGAGCAGTCAAGACTACAGACATATCCCAGTGACAATGCAGAGAGAGAGAGAGCAGTCAAGACTACAGACATATCCAAGTGACAATGCAGAGAGAGAGAGAGAGAACAATCACGTCTACAGACATATCCCAGTGACAATGCAGAGAGAGAGCAGTCAAGTCTACAGACATATCCCAGTGACAATGCAGAGAGAGCAGTCAAGACTACAGGCATTTCCCAGTGACAATGCAGAGAGAGCAGTCAAGACTACAGGCATTTCCCAGTGACAATGCAGAGAGAGCAGTCAAGACTACAGGCATTTCCCAGTGACAATGCAGAGAGAGCAGTCAAGACTACAGACATGTCCCAGTGACAATGCAGAGAGAGCAGTCAAGACTACAGACATGTCCCAGTGACAATGCAGAGAGAGCAATCAAGTTTACAGACATATCCCAGTGACAATGCAGAGAGAGCAGTCACGACTACAGACATATCCCAGTGACAATGCAGAGAGAGAAGTCAAGACTACAGACATATCCCAGTGACAATGCAGAGAGAGCATTGAAGACTACAGACATGTCCAAGTGACAATGCAGAGAGTACAGTCAAGACTACAGACATATCCAGGTGACAATGCACAACAACCGAGATTACAAATGAGAGGACAACCAAGATCATATCCAAGGGGATAATCAAGATGACAACTGAGTAGATAACAAAGAACACCACACACACACAAAAGGACAGGCAAGAGAAAAGTGAGATGACATCTAAGAGTGATCAAGATGGCAACCAGAAAGACAACCAAGAAGACACCAGAAAGACAACCAAGAAGACACCAGAAAGACAAGTAATGACAACAGTTAAGTTACTATAACAGTTACTTTGATGAAACAACAATCAAATAGCTATAACAATTAAAGTGATATATCTAAAACCTAGTGTAATAAACATGTAATACAAGAATCACTTAACTACAACAATTAAAGTGTTATATCTAAATCCTAGTGTAATAAAAATTTAATGTAAGAATCACATAACTACAACAATTAAAGTGCTATATCTAAAACCTAGCGTAATAAAACATATAAAGCAAGAATCACATAACTATAACAATTAAAGTGCTATATCTAAGACCTAGTGTAATAAAAATGTAATGTAAGAATCACATAACTATAACAATTAAAGTGATATATCTAAGACCTAGTGTAATAAAATGTAATGTAAGAATCACATAACTATAACAATTAAAGTGCTATATCTAAGACCTAGTGTAATAAAAATGTAATGTAAGAATCACATAACTATAACAATTAAAGTGCTATATCTAAGACCTGGTGTAATAAAAATGTAATGTAAGAATCACATTACTATAACAATTAAAGTGCTATATCTAAGACCTGGTGTAATAAAAATGTAATGCAAGAATCACATAACTATAACAATTAAAATGCTATATCTAAGACCTAGTGTAATAAAAATGTAATGTGAGAATCACATAACTATAACAATTAAAGTGCTGTTTCTAAAACTGAGTGTAATAACAATGTAATGTAAGAATCACATAACTATAACAATTAAAGTGTTATATCTAAGACCTGGTGTAATAAAAATGTAATGCAAGAATCACATAACTATAACAATTAAAGTGCTATATCTAAGACCTAGTGTAATAAAAATGTAATGTAAGAATCACATAACTATAACAATTAAAGTGCTGTTTTTAAAACTATGTGTAATAACAATGTAATGCAAGAATCACATAACTATAACAATTAATTTGCTATATCTAAAACCTAGTGTAACAACAATGTAATGAAATAATCAAATAGCTGTAACAATTAACCTGCTACATCTAAAACCTAGCAGCCATTAACTTTAATTAAAGCTACAAAACATCAATGACAACAATCTCCCTGTAACAGCTAAATAATCATAGAGTAAATAAACTAACAATGTACTGCCAACAACTATTAACTTCCTGAAGCAATCACTATAAATACCATACTGGTGAGAATTAACAACAACAACATCAACTGAATTGCATTCAATCAGTAACTACAAATAACACAATAAACTGTGTCAATGAGTGAACAGAGAAGTGGCAAACTCAAGGGGAAACTCAGGGGAAACAGAGACAACAAAACCTGGACTAGGTTGCTGACCTTAAGTAAACCTTCTTGTCATTCATTTAATTATAATGTTTGTATCTGTGGAATCAGTCATTCATCTGATTAATAAGTGTTTCTCTAGTCAGTCACACAAGCAACATGTCAGTCACATAATGAATATGTCAATCAATCAATATAGCAGTCATACAATCAATGTCAGTAACACAATCAATATGTCAGTCACACAATCAATTTGTCAGCCACAGAATCAATGTCAGTCACACAATCAATATGTCAGTCACACAATCAATATGTCAGTCACACAATCAATGTCAGTCACACAATCAATGTCAGTCACACAATCAATATGTCAGTCACACAATCAATATGTCAGTCACACAATCAATGTCAGTCACACAATCAATGTCAGTCACACAATCAATGTCAGTCACACAATCAATATGTCAGTCACACAATCAATGTCAGTCACACAATCAATATGTCAGTCACACAATCAATATGTCAGTCACACAATCAATGTCAGTCACACAATCAATATGTCAGTCACACAATCAATATGTCAGTCACACAATCAATATGTCAATCATACAATCAATGGCAATCACACAATAAATATGTCAGTCATACAATCAATATGCCAGTCACACAATCACTATGTCTGTCACACAATCAATAATATCAGTCATACAATCAATATGTCAGACAGACAATCAATATGTCAGTCACACAATTAATATGTCAGTAACACAATAATTAATATCAATCACATAATCAATGTCAGTCACACAATCAATAATATCAGTCACATGATCAATATTTCAGTTACACAATCAATGTCAGTCACACAATCAATAATATAAATCACACAGTCAATATGTCTATCACATAATCAATAATATCAGTCACACAATGTCAATCATACAATCAATATGTTAGTCACTCAATCAATGTCAGTCACACAATCAATATGCCAGTCACACAATCAATATGTCAGTCACACAATCAATGTCAGTCACACAATCAATATGTCAGTCACACAATCAATATGTCAGTCACACAATCAATGTCAGTCACACAATCAATATGCCAGTCACACAATCAATATGTCAGTCACACAATCAATGTCAGTCACACAATCAATATGTCAGTCACACAATCAATATGTCAGTCACACAATCAATATGTCAATCATACAATCAATGGCAATCACACAATAAATATGTCAGTCATACAATCAATATGCCAGTCACACAATCACTATGTCTGTCACACAATCAATAATATCAGTCATACAATCAATATGTCAGACAGACAATCAATATGTCAGTCACACAATTAATATGTCAGTAACACAATAATTAATATCAGTCACATAATCAATGTCAGTCACACAATCAATAATATCAGTCACATGATCAATATTTCAGTTACACAATCAATGTCAGTCACACAATCAATAATATCAATCACACAGTCAATATGTCTATCACATAATCAATAATATCAGTCACACAATTTCAATCATACAATCAATATGTTAGTCACTCAATCAATGTCAGTCACACAATCAATATGCCAGTCACACAATCAATATGTCAGTCACACAATCAATGTCAGTCACACAATCAATATGTCAGTCACACAATCAATATGTCAGTCACACAATCAATATGCCAGTCACACAATCAATATGTCAGTCACACAATCAATGTCAATCACACAATCGATATGTCAGTCACTCAATCAATATGTCAGTCACACAATCAATATGTCAGTCACACAATCAATATGTCAGTCAGACAATCAATGTGTCGGTCACACAATTAATATGCCAGTCACACAATAAATAATATCAGTCACACACTAAATAATATCAGTCACACAATCAATAATATCAGTCACACAATCAATAATATCAGTCACACAATCAATAATATCAGTCACACAATCAATAATATCAGTCACATGATCACTATTTCAGTCACACGATCAACATGTCAGCCCCACAATCAATAATATCAGTCATACAATCAATAATATCAGTCACATGATCATTCAATCAGTAACTACAAATAGCACAATAAACTATGTTAATGAGTGAACAGAGAAGTGGCAAACTCAAGGGAAACTCAGGGGAAACAGAGACAACAAATCCTGGACCATGTTGCTGACCTTAAGTAAACCTTCTTGTCATTCATTTAATTATAATGTTTGTATCTGTGGAATCACTCATTCATTTTTTAATATGTGTTTCTCTAGTCAGTCACACAATCAATATGTCAGTCCCACAATCAATTGTCAGTCACACAACCAATATGTAAATCACACGATCAATATATCAGTCACACAATCAATAAGCCAGTCACACAATCAATATGCCAGTCACACAATCAACATGTCTGTCACACAATCACCAATATCAGTCAGACAATCAGTATGTCAGTCAGACAATCAATGTGTCAGTCACACAATCAACATGTCAGCCACACAATCAATAATATCAGTCACACAATCAATAATATCAATCACACAGCCAATATGTCTATCACACAATCAATAATATCAATCACACAATCAACATGTCAGTTACACAATCAATAACATCAGTCTCACAATCAATGACAGCCACACAATCAATATATCAGTCACATAAGCAATATATCAGTCACATAAGCAATATGTCAGTCACACAATAAATATGTCAATCACACAAACAATGTCAGTCACACAATCAATAATATGAGTCACATAATCAATATGTCTGTCACACAATCAATATTCCAGTCACACAATCAATAATATCAGTCATATGATCAATATGTCGGTTACACAATCAATGTCACACAACCAATAATATCAATCAAACAATCAACAATTCAATAACACAATCAACAAATCAATATCACAATCAATATGTCAGTCACACAATCAATATGTCAACCATGCAATCAAT
This sequence comes from Cepaea nemoralis, assembly GCA_014155875.1. Taxonomy (NCBI): domain Eukaryota; kingdom Metazoa; phylum Mollusca; class Gastropoda; order Stylommatophora; family Helicidae; genus Cepaea; species Cepaea nemoralis. The sequence continues at coordinate 81,120 of JACEFZ010000117.1, read as the reverse complement.
ATGTCAACTACACAATCAATAGATCAGTCACACAATCAATAATATCAGTCACACAATCAATATGTCAGTCACACAATCAATAATGTCAGTCACACAATGAATGTCAGTCACACAATGAATGTCAGTCACACAATCAATATGTCAGTCACACAACCAACAATGTAATCACAATCAACAAATCAATCACAATCAACAAATCAATGACAAATCAATATGTCAATCACACAATCAATATGTCAATCAAACAATCAATATGCCAATCACACTACATGTCAATCACACAACCAAGGTGTCAATCACATAATCAATATATCAATCACATAACATGTCAATCACACAATCAATATGTCAGTCACACAATCAATATCAGTTGACAATCAATATGTCTGTCACACAATCAACATGTCAGTCACACAATCAACACATCAGTCACACAATCAATATGTCAGTCACACAATCAACACATCAGTCATGCAATCAACATGTCAGTCACACAATCAATATGTCAGTCACACAATCAACACGTCAGTCATGCAATCAACATGTCAGTCACACAATCAACACATCAGTCATGCAATCAACACGTCAGTCACGCAATCAACACGTCAGTCACACAATAAACATGTCATCTGTATTAGCAAGGCCAATTAGGCAATCACAGAGAAGGCACTAATAGGATGGGAATCAGTGAGCTCCAGAATAATAACAGCAACAGTTATAACAACAAAAAAGACAACACAAATATGAATGTGATCCAGTTCTAAGCACACACGAATGACAAGGATGAATTATTTAAAGAGGAGTTTTACACTAAACTTCAAAGCACTGTAGATAATCAAAGAAATGGCATTATCACAATTGTGTTGGGTGACCTGGATGCCATAAGAAATGGACTTGAAGTCATCAAGCGAAATACAGAATTATTCACCAATGTTTGCACAGTCAATCAATATGTTACAGGCACAAGTGTTTTCCACATAAAAGAATACATAAAGCAGGATGGGTATCTGAAAGTCACAACACAGAAAACCAAATTGATCATGTCTGTGTTGGCCAGAAACGTAGATCATGTCTACATGGAGGACAAGTCCTAAGGGGGCAGATGTAGTTTCAGATCATCTGCTGACAACTAAGTATCTGCATGCACAATGTACTCCTATATATCTAATATTTGTCGACCCCTATGTGTCCACTAACTGATGCCTGTCCACTAACTGATGTTTGTCCACTAACTAATGTCTGTCCACTAACTGATGTCTGTCCACTAACTGATGTCTGTCCACTAACTGATGCATGTCCACTAACTGATGTCTGTCCACTAACTGATGTCTGTCCACTAACTGATGTCTGTCCACTAACTGATGTCTGTCCACTAACTGATGTCTGTCCACTAACTGATGTCTGTCCACTAACTGATGTTTGTCCACTAACTGATGTTTGTCCACTAACTGATGTCTGTCCACTAACTGATGTCTGTCCACTAACTGATGTCTGTCCACTAACTGATGTCTGTCCACTAACTGATGCATGTCCACTAACTGATGTCTGTCCACTAACTGATGTCTGTCCACTAACTGATGCATGTCCACTAACTGATGCATGTCCACTAACTGATGTCTGTCCACTAACTGATGTCTGTCCACTAACTGATGTCTGTCCACTAACTGATGTTTGTCCACTAACTGATGCATGTCCACTAACTGATGTCTGTCCACTAACTGATGTCTGTCCACTAACTGATGTCTGTCCACTAACTGATGTCTGTCCACTAACTGATGTCTGTCCACTAACTGATGTTTGTCCACTAACTGATGTCTGTCCACTAACTGATGTCTGTCCACTAACTGATGTTTGTCCACTAACTGATGTCTGTCCACTAACTGATGTCTGTCCACTAACTGATGTCTGTCCACTAACTGATGTCTGTCCACTAACTGATGTCTGTCCACTAACTGATGTCTGTCCACTAACTGATGTTATGTCGTATGTCCACTAACTGATGTCTGTCCACTAACTGATGTCTGTCCACTAACTGATGTCTGTCCACTAACTGATGTCTGTCCACTAACTGATGTCTGTCCACTAACTGATGCATGTCCACTAACTGATGCATGTCCACTAACTGATGTCTGTCCACTAACTGATGTCTGTCCACTAACTGATGCATGTCCACTAACTGATGCATGTCCACTAACTGATGTCTGTCCACTAACTGATGTCTGTCCACTAACTGATGTCTGTCCACTAACTGATGTTTGTCCACTAACTGATGCATGTCCACTAACTGATGTCTGTCCACTAACTGATGTCTGTCCACTAACTGATGTCTGTCCACTAACTGATGTCTGTCCACTAACTGATGTCTGTCCACTAACTGATGTTTGTCCACTAACTGATGTCTGTCCACTAACTGATGTCTGTCCACTAACTGATGTTTGTCCACTAACTGATGTCTGTCCACTAACTGATGTCTGTCCACTAACTGATGTCTGTCCACTAACTGATGTCTGTCCACTAACTGATGTCTGTCCACTAACTGATGTCTGTCCACTAACTGATGTCTGTCCACTAACTGATGTTATGTCGTATGTCCACTAACTGATGTCTGTCCACTAACTGATGTCTGTCCACTAACTGATGTCTGTCCACTAACTGATGTCTGTCCACTAACTGATGTCTGTCCACTAACTGATGCATGTCCACTAACTGATGTCTGTCCACTAACTGATGTCTGTCCACTAACTGATGTCTGTCCACTAACTGATGTCTGTCCACTAACTGATGTCTGTCCACTAACTGATGTCTGTCCACTAACTGATGTCTGTCCACTAACTGATGCATGTCCACTAACTGATGTATGTCCACTAACTGATGTCTGTCCACTAACCCTACATGTCCAAAGTCCACTAACCCTGCATGCCCAATGTCCACTAACAGCAGGATGCCCAATGTCCACTAACCCTGCATTCCCAATGTCCACTAACTGATGTATGTCCACTAACTGATGTTCACTAACCCTGCATTCCCAATGTCCACTAACCCTGCATGCCCAATGTCCACTAACCCTGCATGCCCAATGTCCACTAACCCTGCATTCCCAATGTCCACTAACTGATGTCCAATAACCCTGCATGCCTAATGTCCACTAACCCTGCATGCCCAATGTCCACTAACAGCAGGATGTCCAATGTCCCACCACAGATGCCTCTAATGCCAACGGATCTCCATCTCTGCCATTAATTCCTACATGTCCAGGACAGTGCATCCACTGAAGTTCTCGAAGCATGAAGAACATTATGTGCTGCATTCACAGCAATCACATGATACAAACAGGAATTCAAGACAAAATGAAACCATATAGCATGTAGTGCTGCATGGGTGTCTTCTATAAGACATGGCCAGTCTGAGTCATGAGTCTGGAATGTGTCCTAATGGGCTCAATGTGTCCCATGAGTCAATGCTCTACTGACTATACTAACAAGGTTGCTATAGGAGAAGAAAGAGTCCTCACCTGTAGCTCCGAACATATGATGCCATAGCAGTCTTGCTCCTGGTGTTGCGGACAGAACACAAGCATGTCGCCTCAGGTCAAACACTGTCACAGACAAGTCAACCCACCAGCTGACCCCTGGTGCAGTCAGCAGTCATCAAGCTGGCATGACGCCACGCAGACAACAACAAATGTGACTGTCAGCAGTCCTAGTGTGTCTCTAGCTGACAGGTCGTTTCAGTCTCTCTGTGAGATCAAGTCAGATCCTGGTGTGAATCTGATGGTTTCTCACTCTGTGAGATAAGATCCTGGAGTGAATTTGATGGTCTCTGTCTCTGTAGGATCAGATCAATCCAATATAGAAGCCCCTCATATAGAAATCCCTCTCTGTGGGATCTGTGTGCAGCTCTGCAACATGGGCTGCCTTGTCTCTCTCTATGTGGAATCAGGCATGCCCCTGATCTCTCTCTGTTATCAATCGGGTTCGTCTTCCAAGGTTACCAGCACAGCACGTAGACAATCCCTGGTGTCAAAAACAGGAGGCAGCCCCAACAAGAGCTGCAGGGGCTGAAGTCAAATCACTGGATGTCTTCACTGGGGAGACTGGTGCTAGTTCAAGCTGATGACACTTGTGGATACTGTCTGTGAATGATGACTGCTGTCCGGGAAACTATCTGAGGACAATAACAACATGCATATGTACAATGTCCAGACAGATTATTACTTGCTGTAGTTATTATGGATACAACTGATCAAAATAGTTCTAGAAATAAGGAGTAAGTATCACAATGAAAAACTGACCAATAAAAAGATATCAACTTAAACGAGAAAGAGTGTTGAAGTGCTACATAGAACCTATACTTTTGTATGGATGTGAAGCGTGGACAATAAGCAGTCAAGCTTAAAAACAGCTGATGGCTGTGGAAATGTGGTTTCTGAGGAAAATGTAAAGAATACCATGGACAGACAGAAAAACCAATGAACAAGTCCTTCAAGAAACAAATGAAGATCGTAAACTGATTAGAGTCATTAGACATAGTCAAAGTTTTTTGGGCATGTTATGAGAAGAAATGACTTGGAGAACTTGGTGACAACTGGTAAGATCGAAGGGAACAGACTAGGGGGAAGACCGAGAAGTAAATACCTGGATAACTTAGCCACGTGTCATGGTAAAGACAGGAACACGGAGTTGATCCACGACTCTGGTGATCAAATGAGATGGCAAAACATGACTGCCCACACTTATCGACATGGCACATGATGGATGGATCACAATGTTCTCAACAAAACCTATGATGATGACACTGTAGAAACAGGAAGGAAGGAAGGAAGGAAGGAAGGGAGGGAGGAAGGAAGGAAGGAAGGAAGGAAGGAAGGAAGGAAGGAAGGAAGGAAGGAAGGAAGGAAGGAAGGAAGGAAGGAAGGAAGGAAAGGGTGAGGAGAAAGCAGAGGCAGAAGTAGAAGAAACAGTGGAAAGATAAGAAAGTAGAGAAGTAGGAAGAGGATGGGAAGAGAAGGATGAGAAGAATGATGATGAAATATCTGTGAAGTCAAACAAACAAACAAGTAGACAAATATATGAACAAACAAGGAAGTGAAGAACTGAGCAAGGAAACCCACATTTCATTCAGTTCTGAGAAAAGAACATGTCACACTTGCACAAACTACAATATGTCACACTAATACAAACTACAACATGTCACACTTACATAAACTACAACATTTCACACTGTACAAACTACACCATGTCACATTTGTACAAACTATAACATGTTACACTTGTATACACTACAACATGTCACACGTGTACAAACTACAACATGTCACACTGTACAGACTACACCATGTCACACTTGTACAAACTACACCATGTCACACTGTACAGACTACACCATGTCACACTTGTACAAACTACAACATGTCACACTGTACAGACTACACCATGTCACACTTGTACAAACTACAACATGTCACACTGTACAGACTACACCATGTCACACTTGTACAAACTACACCATGTCACACTTGTACAAACTGCAATGTGTCACACTTGTATAACCTACAACATGTCACACTTGTACAAACTGCAACATGTCACACTTGTACAAACTGCAACATGGCACACTTGTACAAACTGCAACATGTCACACTTGTACAAACTGCAACATGTCACACTTGTACAAACTGCAACATGTCACACTTGTACAAACTGCAACATGTCACACTTGTACAAACTGCAACATGGCACACTTGTACAAACTGCAATGTGTCACACTTGTATAACCTACAACATGTCACACTTGTACAAACTACAACATGTCACACTGTACAAACTACACCATGTCACACTTGTACAAACTACACCATGTCACACTTGTACAAACTGCAATGTGTCACACTTGTATAACCTACAACATGTCACACTTGTACAAACTGCAACATGTCACACTTCTACAAACTACATCATGTCATACTTGTACAAACTATAACATGTCACACTTACACAAACTACAACATGTCACACTTGTACAAACTATAACATGTCACACTTATACAAACTACAACATGTCACACTTGTACAAACTATAGCATGTCACACTTATACAAACTACAACATGTCACACACTTCTACAGACTACAACATATCACACTTCTACAAACTACATCATGTCAACAATGATCAGGTCTTCTCGACTTGCAAGGCACACCAGGCAGCTAAAGTCCAGCGAGCAATAATCAAATTGATTTTTTTTTAAATTTTACTATTTCTGGCTGGACTTTAGGCGGCCTGGTGTGCCTTGCCAAATGAGAAGACCCGATCATTCGGGACGGATGTCAGTCGCGGGGATATGGCAAATTTTGAGCTATAGCCAACATGATATTCTAGTGTGATAATTTCGTCGCGTGGTTTGGTGGTTACACATCCGCCTCACACGCCAGTGAACCAGGTTTGATCCCATCCCGGGTCTAGTCAAGAATATGCACTACTGACGAGCTCAAACGAGAGCGAAACTCGAGTCTCGTGCTTCCATATTGACGTAGACAAGGCCTTCGGTTCGTACCGGAATACGATCAGCTCTAATATTAATCCAGTGAGAATGCCAATACCCCATATGGACAACAATCACCGTCAAATTAATAACCGCGAGAGGGTAACACCGTAAGCATCCGCTATTAGCCGCTGATTCAGTCACAGAGCTATTAATCTGAGCCAGGAATGGACCCCATTATAACTTCTCCTTGAGGCTGAACAGGGTAGGGGTAATGGTGAAATCGAATCGAAAACTCACCGCCCAACGCGCCTGTGTGCTGCAGTGGGTAGCACACCTGTCTTCCGGCCTGGTGATAATATATTCCAATGTCTCTGGAGGTAGCAATATTTTTTTTTATAAGTGACTTGAGCTTCCCGTCAACCCAGACTAAACTGGCTACCAGGACATGTCTGGGAAGTAGAGGCGGACCGCGTGACACAGATTACATCATGCACCGAGTGTCCAATGGTCTGTAAATATGAGGCTACCACCATATACCCAAGTGGCTTGAAAGTATGAAATAGGTCACTTTCTGTACTCACCCTCACTATCAGTTTAAGGCCTTTAAGATTGTTTCCTCTGAATTAGTTTTCACTTCTGGCAAAATGCCATCTCTTAGATCCACGCTATTATAAGAATTTGTCCACGACGTGTCAGCTAAAAGCCACGATCTCCTCTTCAATGTTTGTGAAATGGTCGACGATTGACAGACCACAAGCGCACTGACTGTATCAGCCAGCCCTTCTGACCGTCCTTGTACAGCGCCTGCGGTCGAACGATCCGTTCAAATGTACAACCGATAATCTGGATAATCGCCTTGCCGGTCGAAATGGTTCACTAGTTCACGATCAGTCGGGGAGGGCATGGATCTGCTAACATTACGTTCGTCATTGTGACTGAAGAGGTCCAAATGTGTCCACACGGTGGCCTACTCTCCGCCCTATGGTGAATGAGTGGAGAGTGAACTTGCCTGAGAATGCCGAATCATTTTACCAGGCGTGTGTGACTGCTTCAATAAACGCACGCTGGGTTAGTCAGTGTGCTCCACACGTCGGCGGTCAGCTGGACTGAAATGTTGACTTCCGGTTCAGAAGGCAATGGCAAACTTTTTTTTTAAATGTTGCATATCCCTAACAGGACGTTGCAGTCAACACGAGCAATTTTTCAGCTGCTCTTGATATACTAGGCAAGTTTTCACGTTCAGTGGTTCAGTTTAATGGCAAACTAATGAATGTAAAACTGTCTTGTAAATCAGCCTGGGGTGGATTGCAACGAATAAGCAATGTTGTGTTCTAGTTGTGTATAAAGAGGATACAGTCCGTCACGCGAAGCACACGTGTCCATGCGTTAGTGCACACCGGACATATGTGCTAGACTCGTATATCGGCTCTTGGTGTGGGATGCGGTCAGTCTCAGGCCTTCACTTCCCCCAGACATCTCCTGGTAGCCATTGTACGCTGGGTGGACCTGGGTGGCTGGGTGGACCTGGAAGGTTGGGTGGACCTGGGAGGCTGGGTCGATGGTAAACACCCGAGTGCCTCTATACAGGGATGGAGACACGGACAAAGATTAAGGTAACCCCACGGTAGATGCCGTCAGTGTTAGGCCTGCACATATTCTAGGCCACAACATATCAGGTGAGGTGGCCAGTTACCTGCCTCATGCCTTCCCCTCTATACAACTCCTGGATACCTCTGACATGTACCCATGTACATTGAGCTGGGCTACTCCGGCAACTGTCGACAATGCAACAGCAGGAACTGTAAGCAACGGTACAGTTCATGAGAGCATGGACTCTTGTCCACTAATAATTCATGTCGGGGCTATTCCTGTAGCAGCTCATCCTAGGCACAACTGCGGGATAGCCTATCGATCTGTATAGCCCTGGCGTGTCCAATATAGGCAGTAGGTAGAGCCTCGACTGCTGTATACATGTGCGCCGTGGGCAGTCAGCGGACAGGCAACACATCCAATAGACATGTGGCTTGTTTGGCAACATGCAAAGAATACCATGGACGGACAGAAACACGAACACTGTAACGTGATTACAGAACGTAATTGTAGACCAAGATTTGATGGGCACATCTTGAGGGGGGGGGGGAAGAGAAAGAAAGAAAGAAAGAGAGAGAGAGAAGGGGAGAGAGAGAGAGACTGGAAAACTGAGTGACAACTGGCAGACTTGGTAGAGACAGGGCCAGGGGAAGGCTCAGAGATATACATCTGGATGGCTGGGTCACTTGGCATAATCTGGACAGGACCACGGAGCTGATGCACAACTCTGGTGATGGTGTGAGATGTGAACTATGACCGTCCACATGCATTGTCATGAGACGTGATGATGATGATGTTGATATATATTCACATATGATGTGTATTCACTCATGATGATGTGAATATCAGTAACAAGTAGAGAGAAGATCAACAATTATAAAATCAAGAATAAAGTGTGTGGGTGTGTGTGTTGGGGGGGGGGGGGGGGGAGGGGGAAGGGGGATGCAGTGGTAGATTTCATTAGAAAACAGCAAGTGAAATGGTTCGGTCGCATAACTCGGCTACCAACTGACAGCATACCACAACATGATGTAGCATGATGTACAGACCAAACGGAACTAGAGAAGAACTAGAGAAGTTCTACAGCACTGATATGTTAGAGTTGTACAGCACTGATATGTTAGAGTTCTACAGCACTGATATGTTAGAGTTCTACAGCACTGATATGTTAGAGTTCTACAGCACTGATATGTTAGAGTTCTACAGCACTGATATGTTAGAGTTCTACAGCACTGATATGGTTCTACAGCACTGATATGTTAGAGTTCTACAGCACTGATATGTTAGAGTTCTACAGCACTGATATGTTAGAGTTCTACAGCACTGATATGTTAGAGTTCTACAGCACTGATATGTTAGAGTTCTACAGCACTGATATGTTAGAGTTCTACAGCACTGATATGTTAGAGTTCTACAGCACTGATATGTTAGAGTTCTACAGCACTGATATGGTTCTACAGCACTGATATGTTAGAGTTCTACAGCACTGATATGTTAGAGTTCTACAGCACTGATATGTTAGAGTTCTACAGCACTGATATGTTAGAGTTCTACAGCACTGATATGTTAGAGTTCTACAGCACTGATATGTTAGAGTTCTACAGCACTGATATGTTAGAGTTCTACAGCACTGATATGTTAGAGTTCTACAGCACTGATATGTTAGAGTTCTACAGCACTGATATGTTAGAGTTCTACAGCACTGATATGTTAGAGTTCTACAGCACTGATATGGTTCTACAGCACTGATATGTTAGAGTTCTACAGCACTGATATGTTAGAGTTCTACAGCACTGATATGTTAGAGTTCTACAGCACTGATATGTTAGAGTTCTACAGCACTGATATGTTAGAGTTCTACAGCACTGATATGTTAGAGTTCTACAGCACTGATATGTTAGAGTTCTACAGCACTGATATGTTAGAGTTCTACAGCACTGATATGTTAGAGTTCTACAGCACTGATATGTTAAGAGTTCTACAGCACTGATATGTTAGAGTTCTACAGCACTGATATGGTTCTACAGCACTGATATGTTAGAGTTCTACAGCACTGATATGTTAGAGTTCTACAGCACTGATATGTTAAGAGTTCTACAGCACTGATATGTTAGAGTTCTACAGCACTGATATGGTTCTACAGCACTGATATGTTAGAGTTCTACAGCACTGATATGTTAAGAGTTCTACAGCACTGATATGTTAGAGTTCTACAGCACTGATATTCACACATCATGTGTGAATATATATCATCATCACGTGTCATGGCAATGCATGTGGACGGTCATAGTTCACATCTCTCTCTCTCTCTCTCTCTCTCTCTCTCTCTCTCTCTCTCTCTCTCTCTCTCTCTCTCTCTCTCTCTCTCTCTCACACACACACACACACACACACACAGCGCGACCCAGGAACCGCCATGTAACAGCGGAGACAATGGTACAGCCTCACCACATATCAGTGCTGCAGAATTCTTTTACTCGCCTTGAAGCGCGCTCTCGGCATATGCTGCCAGATCTAGATTCTCCTAGACCAGTGGCTCTCGACCGGTGGGGAATCGGGGGGGGGGGGGGGATTTTGGGGTTTCCAGGGGGGGGGGGAAGATTATTTCAAGATCGCGTTAATACAAGAACCGATTACTTGATCTTGTTTTTCCCTTCATACTTTACGGTTCTGTACGTCTCACCCTTCTAAAATTCATTTTGTAAAGTAAGTAGACCCACAAATCACGTTTTATGTGGACGTCTAGACTTGTTTTAGTATGTGCTTCCATTGTTACGTATACTGTGTGGGGGAGGGAGGGGGAATTTTTAGGTAGGAAATACTAAAGGGGGGGTGACGTTCTGAAAATATGGTGAAGGGGGCACGGGCCAAAAAAGGTTGAGAACAACTGTCCTAGAACAATCGGTGGCTGCTGCGGTCGGTATTACGCCAGCCGCCTTCACTGCCCGGGATTCGAACTCGTGGAAGACCGGGGCGACACGCGAGTGTCTAGCCACAACACTACCGCGGCTCCGCTCACACGATCAGTAGCAGACCGTTTCCAGGGCGCTCCTATTTGTTTAGCTGGGCAAACAAGCTAAATAATTAACGTGCCAGCACACGGCGACGCCGCCTCTCGCCGACATGAAGTCTCATGGTCGTCAAACAACTGTCTCCGTCATGTGTTCACCTTGAGTAGTCAGCGAGTTTAGTCGACGGATCAACTTCACGGTGTAACCCGTAAGTGATCTGTTCTTCTCCAAAACTAAAGCCTGAGTCCGGAGAATCTCAGCTCAGTGCACGAACTCCGTAGCACCGACGAGAATCCTGAAATATTTAACTCGAAATTTTGCCCGGGGAGCGCCGTTAGGCTACTCTTTTTTCAACTTCCAACTGCCAAGGGATATTTTACGTGCGCAACGATACACACAGGCGTCCGATCTCACTATCCAGAGACCAAGGTAAATTTTGCTACTAGAAGTCCACGTGAAAAAATCCCGGTCCTCACCGGGGCTTGAACCCGGGACCTCCAGCACTCGAGGCGGACACCATACCCGGAGACGACTCAGCCAGGATGCCAGATCTAGATTCTCCTAAACCAATCGGTGCCTGCTGCGGTCAGTATCACACCAACCGCCTTCACTGCCCGAGACAGTTCCTGGCACCCATGTTAGCTGGATCCATCTGCGAGTCGAGTCCAAGTAAGTTTTAACAATCTGATTGTGGATTTGAACCCGCGGCAGACCGGGGCGACAGGCGAGTGTCTAGCCACAACGCTACGGCGGCTCCACTCACACGATCGGTAGCAGACCGTTTCCAGGGCACTCCTATTTGTTTAGCTGGGGGAAAACATACACTAAATAACCAACGTGCCACGCCGTCTCTCGACGACATGAAGTCTCATGATCGTCACACAATTGTCTCCGTGATGTGTTCACCTTGTGTAGTCAGCGAGCTAGACTGTCAAACTGACACCCGACTGACAGCTCAATCATTGGGCACAAGGTGTATCTACTGACACCAGACTGACAGCTCAATCACTGGGCACACGGTGTATCTATCTACTGACACCCGAGTAACAGCTCAATCACTGGGCACACGGTGTATCTATCTACTGACACCAGAATCACTGGGCACACGGTGTATCTATCTACTGACACCAGACTGACAGCTCAATCACTGGGCACACGGTGTATCTATCTACTGACACCAGACTGACAGCTCAATCATTGGGCACACGGTGTATCTATCTACTGACACCCGACTGATAGCTCAATCATTGGGCTCGCTGTGTATCTGCTGACATCCGACTGACAGCTCAATCACTGGGCAGACGGTGTATCCACTATCACCCGACTGACAGCTCAATCGCTGGGCACACAGTGTATCTATCTACTGACACCCGACTGAAAGCTCAATCATTGGGCAGACGGTGTATCCACTAACACCCGACTGACAGCTCAATCGCTGGGCACACAGTGTATCTATCTACTGACACCCGACTGATAGCTCAATCATTGGGCACACGGTGTAACTATTGACATCCGAGTGACAGCTCAACTACCAGACACAATCTATCCACTGACAGCTCAATCACTAAACACTCGTGTGTTTCTGTAGGCTAAAGTAGGAGGCCAGCCCTCACACGCCTACTGTCATTTAAAACTGTTATTTACTGCCTATCTGAGGAATTAAGGCCGCATGGCTAGTGCAGACGCCGCGAACTGTGCAGACAGTTTTCTTTTTGCTCCGGACATAAAAAACTCCACACCTTACCGAGGATTCAAACCCGGGTCTCCTGAAGGAGAGCCCGGCTTTCTAGCCACTCGGACAGCCGCTCCACCACATGTCAACTACTACTACTACTATTGGCACCTTGCCGTCTTGACAGACGATAGTTTGTGCTTTAAAAAGGCATAATAACTTTTACCTATGGCGGTAGCGAATGTGACTGATAAGGCCAATTCGCGCTGTAAATGTCCGTTCACAGTGGGTGCACGTGGACACGTGGTCATTTCCACCATCATGCACCATCTTACGTCTCACACGCTCGGTGTGTTACTTATCTACAAAACTTTTCTCCTTTGTCTTTATTCAATTTCTGATGTTTGCCCTCCATGCAACACGTTCAGCGGCGACTTGCTCCCAATGTGCATTATCAATGCCTGTGTCAATCATGTCCCGCTTACACACATCTTTGTATCCTAGTAGAGGCAGACCCTGAGATCTCTTACCCATCTGTAATTCACCAAAAAAGATGTCCTTTGGTATTCTACCATCATCCATACTCCTAAGATGTCCTATCCATCTAAGTCTACGAAGAATGGGCATGGGATAAACCGTCACACAACCTGATCTTTCCAATACTTCAGTATTTGTGAGTTTGTCTTGCCACTTAATACCAAGAATTCTTCGCAGACACCGCATATAAAAGCTGTTTAAACGTTTCTCTTGGTGTGAGTAAGTTGTCCAGGTTTCACTGCCATAAAGAAGAGTACTAAGGACACAGGCTTGATAGACACGGACTTTTGTACATGCCAACACATTAAAATAATCTACCATCTCCGGGACAGGCTAGGTAAACTGAAGGTCAACATTAAGTGCCAAGCTGTTCACGGGTGATATCACTCAGCGAGGCCTTACGAGCCCGTGTTCAGACGCTGGATATTTCACGGATCAGTTGAGAAACACAATGCGCCCTTGGGTATATAAGTATTACCTAGACTACACATGAGATGCGATGCTTGAGAAGAGCTGTCAACTTAACTGAGTACGAAATGATGTTATCAGACAGTGGGGCCAACATCATGAGCCACATAAACTGAAAAGGGGAGGGGCTAATGGTTCGAGTTAGAATGCAACATTATAAAAAAAATACCAGCACTGGCGCTAAATCACAGATCTGATACTAGGGCGCTTGGGAAGCAAATGTATTGACGACATCAAAGACACTGTACAAGCACATGAATGACACTATCCAGTGCCTCACATTGAGAGCTGGAGCGTCAAATATTCCTCCCCCATGGCGCGTGACCGCAAAAGTGATATGATGATGGATGGATGAGATGAAGATGTACGCAAGTCTTGGACGGCCAGAATATAACTAACTAATAATTGAAGTCACATATCGAAGAGCTGTAAATATACGCAAGTCTTGGGCCACCAGAATTAACGAACAACTAACTAATAATTGAAGCCACATATCGAAGAGCTGTAAGTATATGCAAGTCATGGACGGCCAGAATAACTAACTAATAATTGAAGTCACATGTCGAAAAGCTGTAAATATACGCAAGTCTTGGGCGGGCACAGTAACTAATTAATAATTGAAGTCACTTATCGAACCGCTGTGAATACAGTGACGTGGGTGAAGAAGGACAGCACAATATGAATATCACACGTGTCTAAAATAATTTAAACAATATGAGATAGCAACAGTTGAAGTTAGAAAATAATAACCGTCCATTATATGAAATAACAATCGACACCATAAATACCAATTATAACGAAGAAGGAATGAACAGGGAAGTAAAAACACAATACATGAATACGGAACGGAACAAGCACAGATACGGCATTACCAATGACCGCATCAATGTTGATATTTGCTCATGTAGGAGGAAGAGGAAGACAGCTCCGTCGCTGCTCGTCACGTCATTGCAACAATGGAGACATGAGATTATTGTTTGATTAAGAAGACAACATGTCGTTAGCGACTCCACCAGCCACACTAGTTGACAATAGCGTCACCGCCATCTCTAATTGCATCCAGGCGACCGGTGCTGATTTCCGTAGCGCTATGATTTCCGGAGATTTCTGCAAACTTCGGTTGCGTACAATGGAAATGTGACAACACAGAAACACTGCTCCACAGCAACGACAGCAACTGACAACTGTATGAGCTGAGACGGGTAGCGCACAAAAGTTACAGCACCACAGGCATGCCATTTGTTTGTGAAACCTTCAACATCGTCATGCTGTGCCTTGCCGGCTGGGTTGGGTGATCATGCCTCTCTACAAATTACGATCTCCGACGGCATTGATCAATTCGTGTGTTGACTCCCTTCTGTGCCATGACACAAGACTGACAAGATTTTCTCACACTGTCTTCCTAAATCTTTCTTTCCGCAAATCTTTCCGGTTGTCACAAGTTCCAGTTTTCTCATAAAGTGATACCTTACTGGCGTGACCTCGGATGTGTAAAAGATCAGTTGAGAAACGCCTTGAAGTACACGACAAAAGACTACTCGACCTATTGAACAACAAGGACAACACACAGGTTTATGCAACAAGGACTCAATACTGGAGAACATATGTTATTAGTTACACGTTTGTGTCCTGCCCTTTACAAGACGTGGCAAACAACCCCAGCCTGTATTGGCGGTTTGTGATTGACTAGGCAATGCTAGTTCAGTAGTTTGCCATGGATTTCTGAACGGCCTACGCCGCCCACCATTTAAAACAACGCAAAGCGATCTGCGTGCATGCACGCGGCCGGCAGCGGACGTGGAAGCGTTCGCCCGACTCTGTCCATCATGGAATTATGATACCCAGCGTCTCACTACCTATAATGTCACAGCCCCGGCTCTACCCATAATCAAGACAACAAGAATGAGGACAGTGACACACGTTAGTGATGTACACTGACAAACTCGGGGCACAGTGGCGCGATATCTTCCTCTTCCCGTGATTTTGCGCCATCCGGTATGCCAGCTGTCTCTCAGTTTTCAAGTTGCATGTGCCGTGCCGATAACCGTGGGCCACCTCATACGATCACCAGAGTCGTGGATTAGCTCCGTGTTCTTGTCCCGACCATACCGCGTTGCCAAGCGATCCAGGTATTTACTTCTCTGTCCTCCCCCTTGTTCTTTTCCCCTCAATATTGCCAGTTGTCACCAAGTTCTCTATTTTCCTCTAATAGAAGATAAAAATAAAAATTAAAAAAATAAAATAAAAAATAAGATTTCTTCATATAACGTGTCCACAAAATTCTGAATAAGTCTAATGTATCTAATCAGTTTACGATTTTCATTTGTTTCTTGTAGGACTTGGTCATTGGGTTTTATGTCTGCCCATGGTATTCTTTGCATTTTCCCTAGAAACCACATCTCCACTGCCATTTGATGTTTTCCAGCTTGTCTACTTATTGTCCACGCTTCACATCCATACAAAAACACATTTATATGTTGCACTGCAACACTTTTTCTCGTTGCAACTTACATATTTTTTATGGGTCAGTATGTTTTGCATCTTGCAAAAGGCAACCTTTGCCAAAGCGATTCTTATTCTAATATCTTCAAAGCACCCCCGATCAGACGTGTTTTGGTTCACTTGTGTAAGGGTATTCCCATTTATCCGTATATCACATTATTTACTTCTTCCCACAACGTGCCTCAAACGTCTGGACTATCTACGTCTCATTTCTCGAATCAGTTTTCGGTTATCATTTGTTTCTTGGATGGCAGTCTCATTGGTTTTCCCTCCCGCCCGTCTCTGTCCGAACACACGAAACAACAGACCAACTATATAGCATAGGAACACGAATTTAACAGCAGGAAATGAATTTCAAACTGGCAGCGTTAAATCAGGCGTTAAAACAAAGCCTTAATACTCAGCACAATTTCATTTAACTGGAGGAATTTTTTTTCTCTCTTTTGCTTCCCCACCCTCCCAGTTGTCACTCCCTCCCTGTTTCTAGCTATAGTTATCTTCTACCCTGTCTCTCTCGAGAATATTCCGTGTGACTGTAGAAGTATGAAGTTACATGTAGTATCTCGGTTTGCCCCGTTGGGTACAGCTATCGTTAGCAATATAGTGTGCATCTATAAGGATATCACCATTCCTTCCTGCCCATTAAAATCCCCCAACACAGGAGGGCAACAATACTGGAGATGCTGTTCTGAGTGTTTGCGCATATTCATATATTCATATGTATATATGTGTGTATATGTAAATATGAGACATAAGGAAGAACACAAGAAAGGACAAAAAACAATATATACAAGATTGTTGTATAAAAATAGAGCAATATCATAAGAAAGGAAGAGCTTACGAAATGAAGTTACTGAAAAGAAATGTTCAACCTCAATTAAATGTTATCTGTGATAAGTTGGGAAATACCTTAACAGAATCTAGACAAATTCTAGAAAGATGGCAGGAATACTGCAGTGGAATGTATGATATGAATGACTGTGAGGGTATGAATGATATACATGAACCAATGACAGCAGAAACAGAACCTGAACCCTCATTAGATGAAATTGCATGGGCAATAAAGAACCTGAAGAATGGTAAATCACCAGGATGTGATGAGATACCAGCTGAACTAATTAAAGCGGGAGGAGAAGAAAACATACAAATATATCGTGCATTTTGTAAAAAGATATGGAAATATGGTATATGGCCAAAAGATTGGAATGGAAGAGAACTATCTTCATTCCAATACCAAAAAAAAAAAAAAAGGGGCAACCTAAAATTATGCACAAACTATAGAATTGTTGCCCTGATCAGTCATGCATGTAAAATTCTACTAAAATCATAATGGGAAGACAGAACCCGCTAAGGAGTGTGTAACAACTCACCTGCCGAATCAACCAATGGGAAGACTTCGTAAGAAAATGGAAGAAGAGATTAACGTGGTTCAAGCTGGATTTAGACAAGGCAGAGGAACAAGAGATCACATACTCAGCATGCGTTTAGAATTGAGTTGAGTTAAGAACCGACATCACTGCACTCAGGGCATTCCAATACGTGCTCCGTCCCCTCGTTCAACGCCAGCGAAGAGTCATACTACTAATCGTTCCCACCGCTATCTGATTAAATGTTCTCCTGGTATTCCCTCTCAGTTTTGAGATTCTTCCAGAACCCCTGCCGATCCCCCGCAATCTCATTCTTTCCACATATGGGTTCTCAATCTGTTCCTCCGCCTTCTCCACCTGGTCCCACAAGCGCACGACCACCCCCCCCCCTCCCTTGTCCATAGGCAAAATTCCACCAAGAGTTTCCTTCCCTGCCAGCCTATCAGCCTGTTAATTCCCCCGTACACCCGCATGGCAAGGGCAAAATATCCATATAATTCTCACGATCTGTTACCCCTGAAGCGACGAGAGCCATTCCACACGAAACATTCCTTTCTCCACCTTGCTAAGCATACTCTTTGAATCCGTAATGAACACAACGTGTGTTGCAGTAGTCTCCTCTAGCTACCGGAATGTCGCTGTTACTGCCTCCACCTCCATTCTCATGCTGGAGGTCGTAGTCTCATATGCCAGACTCTCCTTTTTCAAGACTCGCCCATTAGCCTTTGCAATAAAGCCCAGCTACTACGTATGTTTCTCACCACTGACCCATCGGTGTAGATGACTATGTCACCTTGATGTGTGTTGCTCTGGATAAGCTGTTTCACTTCAAACTCAGTGCGGCCCGCTGCCCATTCTCTGCACTCACGACCCAGTGTTATTATTACATTGTGCCAGTCCGTCACGTCTTCCGGAATTTCCACCCACTCTCTTTCACGACTGATGGTCTCCAGATCACACACCTGCCTTATAGAAAGTTCTGCCTGTGCCATCCAGGACCTGCCTCGTCTTAGTCTATGACCCTTAACCATATCCACTGCTGCATGCAGCGGGTGATCCCTGTCTGCGGCAACTCTCAGGTACCATTTGGCCTGAAGGACCATATGCCATATGTCATTGTTGGTAGCGCCAGGATATGCCTCATGCATATAATTGGTGTGTCCTTTGTGCGCCCCAGAATTAACCGCATGGCAGCATTCTGTATGCGCTCCAACCTTTCAAGCTGGCTCTTTGATACCGTCAGCAGCCCCAAGCCATACTAAATGACAGTGACAATGGCATGCGTTTAATAATAGAGAAGTGCAGAGAATTTAATGTAAACCTGTTCTCCTGTTTTGTGGATTATTCAAAGGCATTTGACTGTGTACAACATCAGAAACTTTGGGAAATCATGGGGGATATGGGTTTTCCATCACATGTAGTACAACTCATAAAAATGCTCTATCTAGACCCACAAGCAACGGTTAGAATATATGGCGAGACATCAGATTGGTTTGACATAAGAATGGAGTCCTGCAGGGATGTGTGCTATCACCCTATTTGTTTAACCTGCACGCCGAAAATATAATGAGAAATGTAAGAGATGATATAACCAGGGAGCAATATGATGCCCTAAATATCGGTGGTCATGAAATACCAGAGATTCGATATGCTGATGATACAGTATTACTATCCACATCACAGACTGGTATAGAAAACTTAATAACCTCAACCCAAAGAAATAGCGCAAATCACAACTTACATCTGAACATAGCAAAAACAAAGATAATGCATACGGATAAAACTACTATGGAGAAAGAAATATATGTTAATGAGGAAAGATTGGAGGTGGTGGAAAATTTTGAATATCTTGGGTCATTGATTACCAATAATGGTGACACAAAGAAATTAAACGACGACTATCAATTGCTCCTCAAAGACTAAAACAACTTAATAAATTATGGAGTGGGACAGATATAACTACAAAAATCAGATTTTTAAGAGCATATCATCTTTCCCATTGCACCATAAAGTCGCTTAAAAGACGCCATGGTCGACTTCATTGCACCGGGTTTTATCCCATATGACTCAGTCTCTTTCCGCAGTGCGGAAAGCATCGCACAAAACACGAACTCCGTAGCTCTAGCGACGACTCACAGGAGTCTCCGAAAAATTTAACTAGTGAACCGAAGGACGTGGCCCAGAATCGAACCCACAACCTTCGGAGCCCGAGTCAAACGGCTTGACCACTTCGCCACAGAGACTACCATTGTAACATACGCCTGTGAGACCTGGACACTTACTAAACTAGCTGAACAGCGCATAAATGCTTTTTAATATAAATGTTGTAGACGGGTTCTAAGAATATCTTGGGTAAAGAAAAGAACAAATGCATCCATACTTCAAGAGCTGAATAATGAAGAGGGTTGGCTGGCTATTAAAGATGATAAAACAAAGAAAATTGATATATTTTGGTCACTTGAAACGTCATGAAAGTTTGAAGAGAACAATAATGGAGGGGTATATGTATGGGAAGAGAGGAAGAGGAAGGCCAAAGAGAAGATGAGTGCAGGATGTGGCGGATGATCTCCAGATGGGTGGGGGGAAAGGACAATGGCTAGGGTCATTGACCAGTATGGTAACTGCTAAGAAGGAAAGACATTGCACACTACATTCTTTACACATGCCAAGAAAACTGTGTTTTGCAGTCTCATCGAAAGTCAGAGAAATGGCGTAAATGGGTGCTCTATAGGACGTATGGGTAGGCATGTGCATCAAGTGACTCCTGACTGTCAGCAGGTTACTGTGTGCAAAAGATTACTATCATTAAAATTAGGAACTTAATTGTTAGAACAATGAGTGCAGATGGAAAATTGGATACCACCAAACAAGAAATGGGTAGAGAGAATATTGACACATTAAGATTGAGTGATTGATTGATTGATTGATTGATTAAACCGACATCACAGCATTCGGGACATTCCCATAAACATTCCGTCCCCATCCTCAGCAGCCAGCGAAGAGTTCCAACACTAATAGTGCCAGTAGCAATCTGATTATATGTCCGTCTCGCCTTTCCTCTGAGCGTCGAGCGTCGACCAGATCCCCTCGTCACACCTCGCTGTCT
This sequence comes from Cepaea nemoralis, assembly GCA_014155875.1. NCBI lineage: Eukaryota > Metazoa > Mollusca > Gastropoda > Stylommatophora > Helicidae > Cepaea > Cepaea nemoralis. The sequence goes on along the minus strand of JACEFZ010000117.1, from coordinate 60,384 downwards.
CATTCTTACCAGACTATGGTGATCCATCTGCTCCTCCGAGGTGTACACGTGCTCCCACAAGGCCAGCAACCACGTCTGCCTTGTCATGCATCAATACTCCACCAAGTTTTGCCGAGCCAGCCAATCTGTCCGCCTGTTCATTCCCCAGCACACCGGCATGCCCAGGAGAAAAGATCCAGGTATGCTTGCTACCCGTGACCTCCGAAGCGAAGCAAGCCACTCTGCACGAAGCTTGCCCGTTCTCACCCTTCTCAGCATGCTTTCTGAGTCAGTTACAATCACAATGTGTGTATGTATCGTGTTTTCTATCCAGCGGAAAGATTGAGTGAAACGAGATGGACAGGGATTAGGACAGGGGAGGATGTTAAGATTACATGGTCTGGAGGAGATGAATGGCAAAGAGGTGTTGCAATTATCTTAGATCTGAAAACATCAAAATCTGTTAAAGGAAATTGGGCAGTGGCAGACAAGGTTCTATTGGTAAAATTAAACGGCAGACCTTTTACATAAACAGTCATTCAGACCTTTTACATAAACAGTCATTCAGACCTTTTACATAAACAGTCATTCAGACCTTTTACATAAACAGTCATTCAGACCTTTTACATAAACAGTCATTCAGACCTTTACATAAACAGTCATTCAGACCTTTTACATAACAGTCATTCAGACCTTTTACATAAACAGTCATTCAGACCTTTTACATAAACAGTCATTCAGACCTTTTACATAAACAGTCATTCAGACCTTTTACATAAACAGTCATTCAGACCTTTTACATAAACAGTCATTCAGACCTTTTACATAAACAGTCATTCAGACATATGCCTCAACAGGAGAAAGCAGTGAAGATAGTGTAGAGAAATGTTATAATGACATGGAGAATGCTTTGAAGAGATATAAAAATTCAGAAATAATCATAATGTGTGATTTCAATGTGAAAGTAGGAAATGAAGGTGATGGATGCACAGTAGGTAAACATGGTTTGGGAGAACGAAACGAGAGAGGATACAGACTTGTAGAATGGGCAAAAGAACATTAACTGATTATCAGAAACACCTGGTTTAAGCAACATCACAGAAGATTATGGGCATGGCAAAGTCCTGACAGCAGGATTAGAAACCAGATCGATTACATTCTGATAACAGAAGGTTTCGAAATGCGTTAGCAGTCGCAAAAAACAGTTCCAAATGCAGACTGTTACTGTGATCACAGATTGGTTATAGGCACTTTGAAGGTATACACCAGGAAACACTAAATGTGATCTATGTACATTTTAAAAGATGACAAGAAAATACAAGGCAATTTTAACATAGAAGATGTGGATGATCAATGGGAAATGTAGAAAATTCAATCAATTTGGGTGCCGAAACAACTATCCCAAAATTAAAGAAAGTAGGTAGTAAGAAATGGATGACTGAAGAAATTTTAAGACAATGGAAACAAGAAGACACAACAAATATAATCCTGACAAATATGAAGAGATTCACAGGACAGTCAGAACTGTATGTAAAGAAGCAAAGCTTGAAATTAGGTGCATAGAAATTGAAAAACAACACAACAGTAAAAATACAAAATTAATGCACAAAAGAATTCAGGAGCTTACTAATAAAAGAATACCTACATCAACAGGCTGCCTGAAAACAAAAGATGGAAAAAATCATAACAGAAAATACATGGTCAGATTATATAAAAACCTTCATGATGATAAAAGAGATGAAATCTGGCAAGACCCCGAGTCCAGACAACATCTCAACAGAAATGATCAATGCCTTAGAAGAATATGGAATAGACCAATTCCCAGACTGCTGAACACAATACATACTGGAGATATACCTTATGAATGACGTAATTCTATATTTATTGCAATCCCTAAGAAATCAGGAGCCTTGGAATGTGATCAACATCAAAAAATTTGTATAATGAGCCACATCACAAAGATTTTACTAAGAATTATCATGCAAAGAGTTAGGAAGAAAAAAACAACCCGAAATAGGAGAACAATGTGGGTTTGCAGAAGGCTAGGGTACAGTAAATGCTGTGTATATTCTGTGAACATTAATTGAACGTTCTATAGAAGTAAACAAAGACTTACTTCTCTGCTTTATTGGCTACACAAAGGCTTTTGATAAAGTAAGACATTTCAACATGATGGAGATGCTTGCAGATCTACAAATTAATGGGAAAGACCTTAGACTCACTAAAAAACAAACAACATATACTGGAAACAACAGGCTGCCATGGGATTGATGATGAAGTAGGTCAATATCAGCCTATTAAGAGTGGTGTGAGACAGGTATGTGTAATGTCTCCAGATCTTTTTTCCCTGTACAGTGAAAATATTTTCAGAAATATAGAAGATATGGAAGGAATCATCATTGGGGGACATAACATCAATAACATTACATATGTACCACAGAGGTGTTTCCAAGGCACCAGGGCCAAGTTCTATACTGGCCAGACCTACTAACATGTCCTAGCCGTGCGTCCTGGGCAATAGGTCACTTCGGGGTTTTGGCTAACGTAGTAGGATCGCTGATTCTTCCGAAGTCGGAGAGTATCTGCCTGCACGGCGAGGAGCCACCAGTCTGCACACCTATAAGCCACACATGGGACAACGGATACCCATGCAAACCTCATGACATCACACAGATGTTAGACAACAAGATGTCTTCATCCAACATACAGGACTTCACGCTGGAGTTCATAGCCAGCAAACACAAGCAAGCAAGCAAATATGTGGATGATACAGTATTGATTGCAGACAATGTGCAAGATCTACAACATTTAGTAGATTCGATTGTTGCACACAGTGAACAATTTGGGTTAGAATTAAACTATAAGAAGACACAGATTATGGTGGTCACTAAGAAGAAGGAAATACCACAATGTAATAGACAAGTAAATGGGAATATTCTTAAACAAGTGAATTGGCACATTTATCTCGGAACAGTCATAACATCTGATGGGAGATGCCTTGAGGAGATTAGAACTAGAATCGCCATGGCAAAGGCAGCCTTTTGCAAGATGGCAAACATCCTGACGAATAAAAGATGTCATTTGCAATGAGAAAAAGAGTGTTGAAGTGCTACATGGAACCTGTACTTTAGTATGGATGTGAAGCGTGGACAATGAACAGACAAGCTGAAAAACATCTGAAGGCTATGAAAATGTGGTTTCTGAATAAATGCAAAGAATACCTATGGACAGACAGAAAAACCAATGACTAAGTCCCACAAAAACACATGAAAACTGTAAACTGATCAGAGAAACTAGACGTAGTCAGTCACAATTTTTGGTCACGCTATGAGAAGAAATAAATTGCAGAATAGGTGGCAACTGGCAAGATCGAGGGGAAGAGAGTAAGGGGAGGACAAAGAAGTAAATACCTGGATGACTTAGCCACGTTGTATGGTCAAGACAAGAACACTGAGCTGATCCTCGACTCTGGTGATCAAGTGAGATGGCAAAACATGACGTCTATGCTTACCGGCATGGCACATGATGATGATATATGTATATACCCGTTTATCCCCCATGTCAGGGTTACGTGAAGCCATGGAAGCAGGTTGTGGATGGCGTGTGAGAGCAGTCTACAGACTGTTGTTGGTTATGGTCTGCAATATCTGTGGCAATAGGCAGATGATCTCATCAGTAGAGACAATGGCTATGGCCACTGGCTGTCACTGCCCAGAAGGAAAGCAATAGCAAACTACCTTCTGCAAAACTTGTCAAGAAACCCTAACAACCGTGAAATAAACCTAGTAAGAAAGAGATCTGCTGGTGAGACCCCCAAGGCTAGGCAGATCAGATAACACTGGGGAAGAGTGTTACTCAGGGGCCAGTAATAGTAATTGTGATGACAGAGTCAATCCCGACGGTGTTACCAAGAAAATCCCATGTGTCAGACTAAGAAACAGAGTGAGACTACGAATGTGGAATGTGAGAAGTCTGTATGAAGGAAAGCTTAAAGTAGTATGTGATAAAATCGATAGGTTAAATATTCAAATTTTAGGAATTAGTGAAAATCACTGGAGAGGCAAGGGACATTTTACAAATGACAAAAGAAATCTTTTCATGTATTCTGGTAGAGAAGTTGGAGGCCAGCGCGGAGTGGCTTTGTGTTCACAAAAAACAACTGCAAAAGCTTTAATGGGATATAACCCAGTTAGTGACAGAATCCTCACTATCAGACTTAAAGGTTGTCCAAAAAACACAACTCTCTTACCGATATATGCCCCTGTTTCAACAGCAGAGGAGGACAAAATTAAAGATCTTTACACCACACTGCAAGACGCATTAAATAAAATTGGTCATAATGACATAATAATAATAATGGGAGATTTTAATGCAAAAGTAGGTACATGAAGAGCTGAAAATGAGAGACATGTTTTACGATAATTTAGATTGGGAAATAGAAATGATGCAGGTGACAAATTAATAGAATTTTGCACAGAAAATTAGTTAATGATAGCCAACACACTTCTTAAACAACACTCAAGAAGACTTTTCACATGGAAATCCCCGGACAGTACTACCAAAAACCAGATAGATTGTATCTTAATACAAAGAAGATGGGAATCAAGCATAACATCAGCAAAAACCCTATAAAGTGCAGACTGTGATACAGATCATCAGTTATTAGAAGCAGATCTGAAAGTAAAACTTGAAAAGCTTACCCGAGGACCAAGGCCACTTCGTTTTTATATCACAAATATACCAGATACATACAACGTAGAAGTGAAGAATCGTTTTGGGGTCGTGATGTCTATACAAGAGGAAATGACACCTGACAAACTGGCAGTACAAGCTAGAGATATCTTTATAACAGCTGCAAAGATTTAATTTCGACCAAGATTAAGCAACATAAGCCATGGATTACACCAGACACGTTAGAATTAATAAAACAACGAAGGGAACGGAAAGCGAAAGGAGGAGAAACTGATAACAGTAGGATGAAGTATAAATCTCCCTAACTCGAGAAACAAGGAAGTACACAACAAAGGACAAACACCATTATTGACAAGAAATGTTCAACCTCAATTAAATGTTATCTGTGACAAGTTGAGAAATACCTTAACAGAATTTAGATAAATTCTAGAGAGATGGCAGGAATACTGCAATCGAATGTATGATATAAATGACTGTGAAGGTATGAATGATATACATGAACCAAAGACAGCAGAGGGAGAACCTGAAGAATGGTAAATCACCTGGATGTGATGAGATATCAGCTGAACTAATTAAAGCGGGAGGAGAAGAAAGCATACAAATCTATTACGCATTATGTAAAAAGATATGGAAATATGGTATATGGCCAAAAGATTGAAAGAGAACTATCTTCATTCCAATACCAAAAACGGGCAACCTGAGATTATACACAAATTATAGAAATGATGCCCTGATCAGTCATGCAAGTAAAATTCTTCTAAAAATCATAATGAAAGAAGAGATTAACATTGTTCAAGCTGGATTTAGACAAGGAAGAGGAACAAGAGATCACATACTCAACATGCATTTAATAATAGAGAAGTGCAGAGAATTTAATATAAAATTATTCTCATGTTTTGTGGATTATTCAAAGGCATTAGACTGTGTACAACATCAGAAACTTGGGAAATCATGAGGAATATGGACCCAAAGGAATAGTGAAAATCACAACTTATATCTTAACATAGCAAAGACAAAGATAATGCATACAGATAAAACTACTATAAAGAAAGAAATATATGGAAACATTGGAGGTGGTGGAAATTTTGAATATCTTGAATCACTGATTACCAACAATGGTGACACAATGAAAGAAATTAATAGACATATCTATTGCTCTTCACAAAGACTAAAACTGAATAAATTATAGAGTGGGATAGATAGAACTATGAAAATTAGATTTTTAAGGGCATGCATCTTTCCCATTGCAACATACGCCTGCGAGACCTGGACACTTACTAAACAAGCTGAACAGCACTTAAATGCCTTTGAATATGAATGCTACAGATGGGTTCTAAGAATATCTTGGATAAAGACAAGAACAAATGCATCCATACTTCAAGAGCTGAATACTGAAGAAAGTTGGCTATTAAAAAATTGCAATATTTTGGTCACTTGAAACATGAAAGTTTGGAGCAAACAATAATGGAGGGGTATATGCCTGGGAAGAGAGGAAGAGGAAGGTCAAAGAGAAAATGGGTATAGGATGTGGCTGATCTCCAGATGGGTGTATCGGAAACAGGACATCTTGATTATGATGGAGAAGTTTTCCGGAAGGTTGTTATGGGAGGTTCTGCAAAGGACATTCTACTGAATGAATATATATATATATATATATATATATATATATATATATATATATATATATATATATATATATATATATATATATATATATATATATATATATTAGGGCTGTGATCGATTAATTTAAATTTAATAGTTAACTTTTGACAAATTAACGATTAATTAATCGTTAATTTCGATTAAAGCAAAACAATTATAGTCATATAACTCACATTATAGTCGTATTTGTTAAAAATCGAAATAACACTGGATTGTCTTGTTCATATGCCATCTAATAACCAATTATGCAAACAGACGAGTATGTTGACAGTATTTGCTTCAAGTGACGAGCATGTCTTATTAACAATATAACCAGCAGAGCTGAACAATCGTTCACATGGAACTGAGGTAGCCGGTATGCACAGAATGGTCTTGGCAAGGAATGCCAATTTTGGATATCAATGTTCATTACGTTGTAAAGGGTCAACCGATTCCGCAACTTTCTTATCCATTTCAGACTCAATTAGCTTAATACTCTCTTCATTTGGTTCACATATAGTTTCCTTGTCAATATTAGTATCATTCGTTGCAGCAGTCTCCATCTGCTCATCATGAACATTAACTGCTATTTGTTATTCAATACGTGATCAAGTTCGTTCTTATGCATCGTTTGACAAACCCTTCAGGTATTTGTAGCGTGGATTGAGTGCTGTTGCAATCTGTAGTATTTAAATACTTGTCATATTAGCTACACATTCACTGAAGTCATTAATACATGCTGCCTTAAATGTAGCTATGTAGCCCGGATCATCATAGTGTACAGTCATATGCTTTGTCAACGATAATAGCAGTAGCAATACACAGCTACATGAAACAAAATCTTGACAGCCAAGCAGAACCATGGTCTGACAGAATAAGTCATATTTCGAAATCTTCTCCCAATCTGAACCTGACAGTTTTGGACCTTTGTATTGCTTCTTTTCATCTGACATGTAGACAGTTAATGCTTCTCTGACCTGTAGAAGACTCTGTAGCATAATAAACATACTGTTTCCATCTTGTTGGTACATCTTGCTGCAGCTTACACAATGGTGACTCAGTACAATTTTGCAACTCGGTTGTGTTTGCTTCACTATGTTTAAAATGTCCGACAATTTTTCAACGTCTGGTTCATTTGTATAAATGATGGGAGAAAAGTTTTCGATTAATCGTTAAAAACAATTAATGATAATCGATTAATTAATCGTCAACTTCCGCTGCCCTAAATTATATATATATATATATTATATATATATATTATATATATATATATATATATATATATATATATATATATATATGCATATCCTTTACAGGACATCGCTGTTAACATCAGCATCTTTCAGCTGATGTTGATTTCTTGGCAAGATTACGCTCAGTAGTTTGCCATTGCTTTCTGAGCGACCGGCTCACATAACCCGTAAGTTACCAATGCGGAGAGAACCGCTACCAATTCTCGCACACGTCACATTACTGACGAGAGTATACGGGATTACGAAGAAAGTCGTGTAATCCCTAGACCAGTATAATTTCTTTCTTACTACAATTAGCGAAGAGATCAACAGCAACAAAGAGATCAACAGCAACGAGAGAAGCTGAGGGGCCCATACCCATAGTATATCCATCATCCGGGCTGTCTCTGGTCTACGCATGTCCATGATTTCCATTATGGAGTATGCTCTCACACACAGTAAGAGAACACCCGAGTGTTACGCATCAGTGCCGCACAGTATAACAATCTTGCTTCGCTATGCTAACCCATATATGTATCACTTGTGGTCTTATCTTATACAACCCCAATAATACAATGCAATGGGGGATTCAATCCTATAATACGTGGTATAACAATCAATGCCACATAATCTATTTAATATGGAACAGTATTAGTGAAGCCTCGTATCTTTAGACCTCCCAATTCTTCATATCCCAGGTGGCTTATCACAGGTACTACATCGAACTCTCTCACCTCTTTCTCTCCCTTCTCATATATACATATACACATGTATGCATAGGGTTGTGTGAATGTTTGTTGACGTGTGTAGATTTATGTATATGTGCTCACACATATCAGTCCACCCAGACTTTAAGTATTCCCTTGGTACACACATAAAGGAGCACAGAAAATGAATTGAGTTATTTTCACAATCAAACTTAGGTGCACACATCATTGCTCTTTAACATTCGTCAACTATGGCCAACCCTTTACTGGCACCCACTCATGCATTGTATGGATATCCACAGGGGCACTTCTTAGTTTTCACTCTCGGCGACCATACTCCATTGCTCCGGTTTCACGCCTTTACTTTCTCTCCTTTTTCATTACCAATTCCACTCATTTACCTGGGATCTTCACTGAACCGTTACCATCCCCTACCCCAGTTCCCATGACACCACAGACTCCCACAGCTGTCTATATAAATAAGGGTAATCACCGCTGAGGAAGCAGGTTATACGAGACCGAATTTGGATTTTTTTTCTTCGAAAATTGGAAATGGAAATTCATGCCCTCCACACACACACACACAGACTCGGCGAGCTATGGAGAGAAAGTCGCCTAATCGGACAACGCAGAGGATGCCTCGCGTTAAAAGTGCCTCACAGAAACATGCGCTTTATGCAGCCGGGAAAAAGAAAGCAGAGGCGAGGAAGGCCGCTACGACTGCTGAACCCAGTTCTACAAACAGCAGTCCTGCACCTACACCAGCTGAAACTGTTCTCGTGGCGGAAGAAGTCACAGTTGAACCCAGCAGAAGCCGGGACGTCCTAACCAGCACCAAGACGATGCAGCCCAATATACTAGTGACCTCCACACAGGAGGAAACAACAACTACTACTGTGGACTTCACCGGCAAAATTCTACTCAAGCAGACAAGCATGGGAGAAGCTAAACTGTCGGCGCTTCCAACAGACAAGATAATCAGTCAGTTGGAAAACGAGCTGGGAAGAAATAGCATCAACCAGCTGCGCAAGACACCCGATGGAGTAGTGGTCTCCATCAACAAAAATTCAAAGCCCACAGCCCTGTTATAGAAGGTCGCACAAGAGGAGAAAGGCATCATACAGCTTCACCACAGCATAGTATTGGAAGCTGCCCGGCACCGCACAATCAAAAGATGGGTCATCAAACGAGTCAGACCCATCTCAACAATAACCAGATCAGAGAGATGCTGACCCGAGAGAACCGCAAAATCAAGATCACCAGTGCTGAAAGGATCACCGGAAAGAACAACATCCCCTCTATAGTTGTCGTCGTAACATCAAAGGACCGAATGATCCCTCAATACGGGACAAGAAAGACCAAAGACCAGAGCACTACATACCGAGAGTGCTGCAGTGTTCTAAGTGCCAGAAATTTTGGCACACCCGTGCCACCTGCAAAAGCGATGTGGAGGTGTGTAGGTTCTGCTCTGGTCCCCATCAATTTAGTCAGTGCCAGCATGCGAAGAACGACTCAGACTTCAGGAGGGCCTAATACCTACAGAAAGTGCGCCAACTGTCTCGGCAACCATGGCGCCAGGTACCTCGGCTGCCCCTACCACTAAGACAGCAAGGAAGTCATGAAAATCGCCATCAAGTCTAACCTACCATATAAGGAGGCTAGGAGGCAGTACGAGACGACCAACCGACTCACCAAAAGTGACAAAGCACAACTGGAAGGCCAACTGAAGGACCTGAGAACACAGTTCAAAAACATGGAGGAAGAAAAAGACAAGACGCAAGAAACACAGATAACGGCCGTTCAGCGCATCCTGGACGAACTGAAGCAAGTCCAGCAGAAGATAGAGCAGGATGTCGCTCGAATGGCTGCTATAAAAGCTGAAACTGACGAAACTTTATCAAAAATACAAGAAGAAAGAGAAAAGACAGAAGAAACGCTCAAACAGATTCAAGAAGAAAGACAATAACTAGAACTACTCAAGGCCAAGATCGAAACTCCCGAACCAGAAAACACAAAGACTCAGACAGGAGAAGAATCATCAGAAAGTGAAATAGAACTGGATGAAAATGGATACCCAGACCAACACAATTTTTTTCGAGAGACGGTATCGAAAAGGCCTAGTCGGAACCGGACACGACACACGGAATCAATCAAGACCGAGAAGATTCGAAGACAACCCAAGACGGAGGAGGTGAAACATCAGGAGAGACGACAACTGGTAAAACTCCCTGAAAGAAACAGCACCATATGACGGGTGGGTACTCAATTACTCCAGGCCTCAACAAGTGCGCGACTCTGCCTTGACATGAAATACCTTATCAAGAAAGTAACGAACAAAATCAACCAACCAGAAGCCAGGAAACTGAAATCAAGCAACCCGATCTACGAACGAATCAAAACAAGCCACACAATAAAGGACCCTAATACAACCAAACCGATATGGTCGAAGGCTGAATGGGGCCATTCGTTTCAAGAGTTGGAAATGGAATTGGAAAATTCATGTAAGTATCACAGCCTGGGATTCTGAGATAAGTAGCAACATGTTTTTCTTCTTCAAATTTTCATTTTCTCTTCTTTGTTCTCATTTTGTCATCCTTTCATTCTTCTCATCCCATTCTTCTGCCGTAATGGAGGATCTTCTCCATGATTATATGTTGTGTTTTGTGTATGTGCCGTCTCTGTGGCGAAGGGGTTACGGGCGAAGTTCGCAATCCCACATACAGCGTTCGAAAACAGCTGCGGGCGGTATGCCAGCAGACTGCCTTTCGTTGTTTTTAAAAAAAATGAAATGGTATGGGTGCGGTCGTTCAGAAAGTAATGGCAAACTACTTAACGTAAACTTGCCAAAAGATCACAAACAGCTAAAAATACTGGGGCTGACTGTCACGTCCTGTAAAGGATATGCAACTAACGTTGAACTTGTGTGTGTGTATTTGTTTGCTGATGAAGGCTAGTCGCCGCAACGTCCTGTATTTCCCGTAAGTGTATTCCAAAAATCTGCATTACTTTGTGATATTTGATAGTTTACATTTCCATAGCTTTACCGCAGCTCTGTTAATTTTATTCATTGTTAAATCAGAGACGGCTGGGTGTGAACCGGGAACGTGCAATACAGTCCTCAATGGCACCAGGAGATGAACCGAAGAAAAGATTAGTGATGCGTGTCTCCACAACAATGGCCTGAGGCCTCCCCCCCCCCCCCCTCCCCGCTTGTGTGTTGCTGAAACGTGAAATCTGTGTACAGGGCCATATAAGGTTCCCCCACTCCCGCGGTTGGTGTGTTGCTGAATGTTAGCTTATTGACGTGAAATCTGTGTACAGGGCCATATCAGGTGTGCGCCCCCCCCCCCTCCCCTCCCGCGGTTGGTATGTTGCTGAATGTTAGCTTATTGACGTGAAATCTGGGTAAAGGATGGACAGGCATGAATGGGTGCCTATCATTGCCGTTTCTCTCTTGCAAGAACTTTTTTTTTTTTGCATATCCTTTTTTACAGGACATCGCAGTCAACGCAAGCATTTCTACCACTATGATCTCTTGGCAAGTTTACGTTAGTAGTTTGCCTTTGCTTTCTGAACGACAGACAATGATTACCAATGCAAAACAAACGCAACGCGGCCTGCTGCCAAATCACGCGTAGCTGTGATTCGAACGCGGGTATACGGGATTATGAACTGCGTACGCGATCTCTTCACCAAGGAGACCGGCTAATTCTGGATGGTGCTGGAATGCGGGGCAACGAGCGAGCAGATGTGTTGGCTTCATTAGTGACAGTAGTTGCAGGTTCAGGGGGGTTCACAAACAATAGCGGCCAAGTAACTAACAGGTCTAACAACTTTAGCGGCCATTTAACGGCATTATAACCCAGGTACTTGATTTGAACGTGGTTTTCTTTCTTCACAGAGAACAATATACTAGCCTGTACGATAACAGGTGAAACTGCCAAAATGATGCCATGACAAGACCAAGAGCAATCACATATCCACTCAACTACATCACACAGACATGCCAGAAACTACATCACACAACCACACAAGGACACTGAAGCACACTCTTACGGTGAGCTAATGAGAGCTGCAGAGAAAAGGAGGCCGTGAAGAGGAATGATCGCAACACTTCCTAACCATTCATCGGGGTGGTGTGGGTGATGATGCTGATGATGATGATGGTGGTGGTGGTGTTGATGTTGATGCAAGCAAGTACGTGAGGTCTTCACATGAAAATCTTAAATTTGTATGTGTTCTGTTGTTGTTGTTGTTGTTGTTGTGAGAGAATATATTCTGAAAAAGTACTTTCGATGTAGTCACCACTGCGTTCAATGCAAGTCCTCCAGCGCCGATAACGTGCCTGGATTCATGTAGACAAAATTATCTTGGTCGCGTGAGTAACCACTCATACACCACCTGCTGTACGTCTTTCAATCAATCATGTGCCATGCCGGAAAGCGTGGGCGGTCATGATTCGCCATTTCACTCGATCACCAGAGTCGTGGATCAGCTCAGTGTTCCTGTCTCGTCCATGCCATGTGGCCAAGCCATCCAGGTATTTTCCTCTCGGTCTTCCTCTTGGTCTGTTCCCTTCAATCTTGCCAGCTGTCACTAAGTTCTCCAGTCCATTTCTTCTCATAACATGTCCAAAAAATTTTGACTGTCTACGTCTAATTTCTCTAATCAATCTACGATTTTATGGAGCGTATCCAAAACAACATAGAACCCAATGTTGACATTGTTGAAGAAGTACCTGCCTCAGATAACAATAGCATCTTAACTATCAATGGACATTCGTGCGACTGTAAACAGCGCATTGAGGAACTAGAACAATCACTAAAGGCGCTCATTGTCACTGTTTCAACCAACATTGAAGCAAACAACAAGATAAGCAGTGATTACAATGCTCTCAAGACAGAAGTCGCACTCCTGCGAGACGAAAATTTGCTGCTGAGAAATACAGTTCAAATCTTACAGAATGCGTCCTCTACAAACCAAACCGAAGAAGCATGTAATTCTCAAGCAACCGCTTCATCCTTGGGAAATCTTGGGGAAGCTCAATCCCACCCAGAACAGATAATCACTATGAAAACAACTCAACGCGCAGAGGAAGATAAAAAACAACAAACACCTCAATGCGCAGACGAAGATAAACAACAACAAGCAGTCTACCCCATTGACGTCAAAATAAGCAATAGGTTTGAAGTACTTCAAGAAAAGTCACCAGAAAACTTACAGTGCTTTAACATGCTGCAAACGGGCAAGACAAGCCAACAAGATACATCGGGAGAACCACATGGAGACATAAAGACTGCTGATAATCGGAAATGGATGAAACAACGGTCGAGACGTGCTGACAACCAACATGTACAGACAGCACGACCTGACTGTACACATATTATACTAGGCGATTCCTTAATGAAAGGTTTATACAGCGACAGGATGGCCACATCAGACAAAGACATTGTTTCAATAATCCCACTGCCTGGGGCTGGTGTAGACCGGCTAACAGACAAGATTAGCAGGTTGGCTGTTAATCATAGCGTCAGAAGGGCAAGCGTACATATTGGCATCACCGACACCATGAACAACCAACAAATCACAGGGTCTCAACTGCTGGCACTCTTGAACGGATTACGTCACACTTTTCCTAACTCATCCATTTTCTTCTCCTCCATCATATCACCGAGTTATGGACACCAGCGCCGTCTAGCTGACATAAATAACAACATGTTGCAGAAGTTCTGTTCTCAAAACAAGATACAATTCATCAACAATACAGCATCATTCACTTCACAGGCTGGTGCACCAAAAAAGAGTCTGTACAAGGATCAAATACATTTATCTACATTGGGCACCAGTTTTCTCGCCAAGAATTTAAAATATCCAGAACGGACATACCATACATCCAATACGGGATCGCGCCGGACACTTTTAGCTACTCCTGAAACTCAAGCCAGACGACATACTCCCGTCACATCAAGTACCAATAGGACAGAAGTGTGCAGACCACTCATAACCACTGCACCTGAAATCCAAGCCAGACGGGACACTACCACAACACCAAGTCCGTTAAATACGTCGTCTTTCACACAGGAGGGTAATAATTACGAAGATATGATTCCTATTCTCCCCAGAAAGGATCCGACTCTCAGCAACAACGACGTGCCAGCACAACCTCCTGTTAGCCACCAACCAGAGGCTCTAGTTGGTAGTCATTACATACCCATGAGACATCATCAGTACCCATTTAATTGTAATCCAGAATGGTTGCACCTCACACGGTATAGCCCAGCTACACTTCGTCAAGCACTTATAATGTCGCTATACCAACAACCAACACAACCTGGTATGCAACTTAGGACAAAGCTACACCGGATCTCGGTACAAGAAAGAGCCTCTCCTTAAACGTTTATCTGCATATTTGGTTATAACTTGATCTAGTAACGTATTAGGTTATAAGTTATTACAAACATTGACTGGTTTTGACTTTATATTAATTGATAGTACTTAGCTGTATAGCTTTTATAATAATTCTAATTGTGTTTTCACGGTGAGTGAGGGGGTCTTCCCTGCTCTTCCTTACGGATCTGTGTACGTATTTTTATATATTTACAGAGATATTACTGTTTCTCTGTACTTTAGAGTGTGTTTTGTAATAAGGGACGTAAGTTGTATTCACTTTGTGTGTGTGTGTGTGTTTTGCTTTTAAACTTGTGATTACGCATTGTTGAAATGTCTAATAAGTACGAACACTGGCTCAGGAATAATGGGCTCAGAATCGGGCATGTAAACATATGCCATCTATTAGGGAAGCTGCCCGAACTATCACTTATACTTAATCAAAATTTTCACATGTTTGGCGTTAGCGAAAGTCGATTAAATGGCAACATCTCAGATGATGACATCGCTATCAGAGGTTTTAAAACCATTAGAAGAGATCCCTATCAGAAACAAGAGACGGGTATTGCAGTTTATATTTCCAACTCGCTTAACGCCCACCGCAGGCTAGACTTTGAAACCTGTGAGATTGAGTGTGTATGGATAGAGGTTAAACTTCAAAATTGCATACCGCTAGTAGTTGGCTATCTTTATCGAAACCCCAGTGCAGGAAATATCTGGTATGAAAAATTCACCACTATGATGGATGTAGTCTTTAGTAATGCTAGGGAAATAATATTGCTAGGTGACTTCAACATAGACGCTAACAAATCAAACAAAACATGGGAAAACATAATAGAGTCATATAATTTCCAACAGTTAGTCAAACAAGCCACTAGAATCACTAAATCATCTGCAACACTTATAGATCATATTTATACTACGTGTGCTGATAACATCACAGAATGTAGTGTACCTATCAATGCAATGAGCGATCACTATCCAGTATGTTGCACGTGGTCGAAAAGGGGCACCAACACTCCCAAACGCAAACATATAAGCATAAAATATAGAAATTACAAAAATTTCAATCGAGACGTCTTCTTACAAGATTTGGTCTACTCATCTCTAGATTATGTTTACCAGCTTCCTGACCCAGACGATGCTCTGGACCACTGGCTAAAGACCTTTCTAAGTATATTTGATAAACATGTTCCATTTAAGGAAGTTCGTGTTAAACATCACACAAAGCCCCCGTGGATCACACAGGAGGTAGTTGAACTTATGAGAGATCGCGACAGGGCTCACAAAAATAGAGATCTAACTATGTACCGTAGTCTGAGAAACAAAGTTCAATATGTTATTCGGAAGGAAAAGAAAAACTATTTTAAGAACATAGTAATTGATAAAACCAACACTAAAGATATATGGAAAGCAATTAATACCTTGACAAACAAACACAAATCATCACAATCATTACCATCAAATCAGGTTACATGTGATCAATTCAGTAGATACTTTCAGTCCGACATAAACCAACTGAAGGCTGCAATACCAGATGCGCCTCATGACATATCTTTATTATCATCATTCTGTGAGAACAAATGCTATGGACACATTTCCTCCAACATACCGCTAATGACGACAACTGAAGTATTTACTCATCTCCGTAATCTAAAAAACAATAACTCATCAGGACTAGATGGAATTAGTAGTCGGATCCTTCGCCATGCTGCACCGGCGATCTGCGAGTCACTAACTTTTATATATAATCAATGTCTAACCAGAGGTCACTTCCCATCAGCCTTTAAAATCGCTAAAGTGTATCCTCATTTAAAAGCTGGTCCTCTAGACGATCGTCTCATGAGTAATTATAGACCAATTTCCATATTATCCTCATTATCCAAACCGCTAGAAAAGCACATCCACAAAACAACACTAGATCACTTAGTTCACCATAAACTGATAGTTGACAGTCAGTCAGGATTTCGGCCAAAATATTCTTGCCATACGGCACTAACAAACATGATAGAAAACTGGCATCAAAATATTAACAACAATACTCTATGTGGAGCGGTGTTTATAGACTTTAGGAAAGCATTCGATATGATAGATCATACTATTCTAATTAAAAAACTAGAAACAATGAAAGTAAGTTTTAATATAGTGACATTAATAAAATCATTCTTATTAGACAGAAAGCAAGTAGTATCACACAATAAAGTTTTATCTCAAGCCATTACCATTAATATTGGAGTACCTCAGGGGTCTATTCTTGGCCCTCTATTATTTGCCATTTATATAAATGATCTTCCATTAAATCTGTCGTCGTCCTGCGATCTATTTGCTGATGACTGCACAGTATATACAAACGCTGTTGATCGTAATGTGCTAGAATTATCCTTGCAACAGGAAATAAATAGTGTAGTTAACTGGAGTCATGCAAACCGCATGCAAATTAACATTACTAAAACATAAGTCTATGTTAATAGGAACCAGGCAAAGACTTCACACTCTAAACTCGCAGAGAACTCTTCAGCTGCACATTGGCAGCACGCCTGTAGAAAGTGTCACCGAGCACAAGACACTGGGTGTTATCATAGATCAAAATCTAACTTTTAACTCACATGTTCATGCTCTGGTTAAACAAATAGCCAAAAAAGTATACCAACTTGCCAAAATTAAAAATTTCCTTGACGAAAACACAAGAAAGATATTCTATACTTCTCATATACAAACACATATTGATTACTGCTCCACAGTCTGGGATGGATGCTCCAAATCAATAACAAAACGCCTATATTCACTCCAGAAAAGGGCAGTGCGTTTAATTAATGGTGAAAAGCTTACCGACAATTCTAACCTATATAAACGTCTCCGGTTACTGCCACTCCACAAGCGCCTGCTTTTTAATAAGACCAAACTAATTCACAAAATCCTATTTCAAAATGCTCCAAGCTACCTTTGGCCATTGTTTAAATATAACGCTAGACATAGCGAACGACTAAATATACTTCATGTCCCTAAACCTAGGATAGACTTATATAAAACAAGCTTAGCATACTCTGCCGCTCAGTTGTGGAACAATCTTCCACAAGAAATCAAAGACACCACCAATCATGATACATACATTCGCAACCTGTTTGAACACTACCTTAGTACAGACTACATGCCCCCATAACAAATAACACAAAAAAGACAATAATGGTAACTTATCTCAAACGACAACTAGCCAAAAAACATTCCCTTATGTATGGCACGTTACACCCTCCTTAGGTATTTATAATGCCCATGTTAAACACTGCCTCAGTGAGTCATTTGTTATTGATTATTTTTCATGCGTTTTAATGTTCTTTTGTTGTCAAAAGTTGCTTCATAAGTGATGTTGAATGAAAGAATGTATGAGAGGAAATAGAGAAGAAGGGCAGAATGTCAGACGGGCCTGCGTGCCCAATTCTTAACCCTTTGAAAATAAAGACTTATTATTATTATATTATTATTATTATTATTATGTCTCTTGTAGTACTTGGTCATTGGTTTTTCTATCTGTCCATGGTATTCTTTGCATTTTCCTCAGAAACCACATTTCTGCAGCCATCAGATGTCTTTCTGCTTGACTGCACATTGTCCAAGTTTCACATCCATACAAAAGAACAGGCTCTATGTATCCCCTCAACACTCTTTTTCTCGTTTCCATTGACATCATTTTATTGGTCAGAATGTTTTTCATCTTGCTAAAGGCTACTTTCGCAATGGCGATTCTTGTTCTAATCTCTTCAAGGCATCTGCCATCAGATGTTATGACTGTTCCGAGATAATTGAACCGATTCACTTGTTGAAGAATATTCCCATTTACTTGTATATTACATTGTGGTACTTCGTTCTTCCTAGTGACGACCATAACCTGTGTCTTCCTACAATTTAATTCCAACCCCAGCTGCTCACTGTGTACAACCACAGCGTCTACTAATTGTTGCAGATCCTGTGCATTGTCTGCAATCAATACTGTATCATCTGCATATCTAATGTTATTTATGTTTCGTCCTCCAATGCTGATTCCATTTAGGTCTTCTACATTTCTGAAAATATTTTCACTGTATAGGGAAAAAAGATCTGGAGACATTACACATCCCTGCCTAACACCTCTCTTAATAGGTTGGTATTGTCCTACTTCATTATCAATCCTTATGGCAGCTTGTTGTTTACAATAAATGTTTTTTATAAGACTAATGTCTTTCCCATCAATTTGTAGATCTGCAAGCATATCCACAATGTTGACATGTCTAACTCTATCAAAAGCCTTTGTGTAGTCAATAAAGCAAAGATGTATATCCTTGTTTACTTCTAAAGCACGTTCAATAACTGTTCGCAGCATATACACAGCATTTACTGTACCCTTTCCTTCTACAAACCACATTGTTCTTCCCCTATTTCAGGTTGTATTTTCTTCCTCACTCTTTGCATGATAATTCATAACAAAATCTTTGTGATGTGACTCATTATACTAATTGTTCTATGTTGATCACATTCTAAGGCTCCTGATTTCTTTGGGATTGCAATAAATACAGAATTACATTCACACCATTACAAAAGAACAGGCTCTATGTATCCCCTCAACACTCTTTTTCTCGTTTCAATTGACATCATTTTATTGGTCAGAATGTTTTTCATCTTGCTAAAGATGTTATGACTGTTCCGAGATAATTGAACCGATTCACTTGTTGAAGAATATTCCCATTTACTTGTATATTACATTGTGGTACTTCGTTCTTCCTAGTGACGACCATAACCTTGTCTTCCTACAATTTAATTCCAACCCCAGCTGCTCACTGTGTACAACAACAGCGTCTACTAATTGTTGCAGATCCTGTGCATTGTCTGCAATCAATACTGTATCATCTGCATATCTAATGTTATTTATGTTTCGTCCTCCAATGCTGATTCCATTTAGGTCTTCTACATTTCTGAAAATATTTTCACTGTATAGGGAAAAAAGATCTGGAGACATTACACATCCCTGCCTAACACCTCTCTTAATAGGTTGATATTGTCCTATTTCATTATCAATCTTTATGGCAGCTTGTTGTTTCCAATATATGTTTTTTATAAGTCTAATGTCTTTCCCATCAATTTGTAGATCTGCAAGCATATCCACAATGTTGACATGTCTAACTCTATCAAAAGCCTTTGTGTAGTCAATAAAGCAAAGATGTATATCCTTGTTTACTTCTAAAGCACGTTCAATAACTGTTCGCAGCATATACACAGCATTTACTGTACCCTTTCCTTCTACAAACCCACATTGTTCTTCCCCTATTTCAGGTTGTATTTTCTTCCTCACTCTTTGCATGATAATTCGTAACAAAATCTTTGTGATGTGACTCATTATACTAATTGTTCTATGTTGATCACATTCTAAGGTTCCAGATTTCTTTGGGACTGCAATAAATACAGAGTTACATAATTCAGAAGGTATATCTCCAGTATCATATAACGTGTTCAGCAGTCTGGTGACTTGCTCTAGTCCAAATTCTTCTAAAGCTTTAATCATTTCTGTTGTGATGTTATCTGCACTATGGACCGCTGTGTGAACTGAAAAAGACAGTTCAATTCATACAAGAGACAGCATTGCAGTTATAGACATATTTCAAGCGAACAAAAGAAGAAGAAGAAGTGACTATAATATAAAAGGACAGGGATATCTTTTGTCATCTTTATTATTTTTAGTAAAAATATGAATAAAATTGGGTGGAACTGCGGTAAAGCTGTGAAAATGTAAACAATATAAAATGACACAAAGTAGTGCAGCTTTACATAACAGATTTATGACACATACAGGACGAGAGTATGCGGGATTAAGGAGAAAGTCGTGTAACACCTAATCCAGGGATGACGGCCCTGTAAAGGATATGCAACTAATTTTATTTTAGATACTACAAGGGAAATAATTGCATCTACGGCTTTAGCAATCAAGGGGAACAATGATAGATTTCACTATATTTGTACTGACAGCTATTTTGCAAAATAAGTATATATTTATTCCTGTAATAATTTTATTCATATTTTAGAAAGTATAAATTGAATGTTACCGTCATAAAAACTGTATACAGTTTGAATATTATTTAAAATTTTAGGCACCAAGTTGATGTATAATAAATAATGTTTAGTAAATTATTTATTTCTTTATCTGCTAGGTCACGTCTGTCTAAACGGAAATTACGCATATATCTGGTTTCTCTTCACAACGTATAAATCTTTTCTGGTCCTTATCTGAAGATTCTTCTCGGCATTTTGGCTAAGATCAAAGTGTATTTGCTGGCCTCCAGTAGTGCGCTTGGTCTGGTCGGAGGCCGGGATGATCATTCTTGGTCCCTTGGCTAAGATCAGACGCATTTGCTGCCCCCCGCAGTAATGCGCCTGGTCTGGTCGGGGGCCGGGAGATCAAAAAAAAAAAAAAAAAAAACCTCACATAAGCATCACTTTAAATGTGGGCCCGGTGGACCACTGTGGGCAATAGCTCACAGTGGGACTAAGGGTCCACGCCAAAAACAGGGGGAAGCGGGGAACCAGCTTGTCTGGGATGACCGCCAAACCCAATTTAAAAAAAAAAAAAAACTTATCTGAAGATTCTTCCACGAGGCATTTTGGAAGAGGCCTGGTGAGCTACAGGCCAGGAAAAGATACCTGGTTAAATGCAGCCACCTTTGCCTTTGACGTTATGAGGGGTTCCAGAGTAGACAGGAAACGATGGCGGCAGCGCTTGATCTCCAGGATGCGTACAATAGAGTTCTCTATGATATTTTGATGACCGCACTTATGGAGAAGGGGGTCAATCACTGGTTGGTGAACTGGATAGCAGCCGTCCTTCATTCTCGTCAGGTTGCTCTCCGTCTGGGCGCATGGACCTCAGAGCCACATATTTTAACCCCGGGACTGCCACAGGGATCTGCAATCTCACCTGTGCTCTTTAATGTGTATACGAGCAAGATTGCATACCTAGAAGCACCAGGGATTGGAAGGATTCTAACATTTGCAGATGATATTCTTGCATACAGGCAGGGGAGAAATAGGGATCAAACAGCCCAGGAGCTACAGGTGACAGTAGACAAAGTGATTGACTGGTGCACTGAAATGAGTGCTGTCATCCACCCGGAAAAGGCGGCGGTGTTGTGGTGCTCTCTGGACAACAGGATTGTGAGAGATGATGCCCCAAGCCTCACGATAGATGGTAGAAGCGTCAACAGAGAGAACAAACTGAAGTATCTGGGAATCACATTTGACAGGAGTCTGTCCTTCAAGGACCATGTGGAGACGGTTGTGACAAGATCTCAAAAGAGACTCAATGCACTTAAAACTATGGCTGCAATGGACACAGAGCAGAGAATGCTCTTCACACTATACCAGCACTTGATCCTCTCAGTGATTGATTATGGACTAGGACTGCTCACTGTCTCAAAGAGTCAGCTGGTGAAATTAGAGCGCATACAGAATGAAGCTATGCGGGTCATTCTGGGATGCACCAGAGACACTCCAGTAGTGTGTACGCGTTACATCCTTGGTTTGCCTACTGTTGCTGGTAGGCACAAGGTGATGCAAGCAAAGGCATACTTCAGAGTAGCTGCAGACACAGATCACCCGTTGCATGAGGCGCTGAACGTAGTTAAGGGTCAGAGACTGATAAGAGGGAAATCATGGATGGCTCAGGCGGAGGATACGATCAGAAAAAGAGCGTTGAAGTGTTACATAGAACCTGTACTTTTGTATGGATGTGAAGCGTGCACAGTGAGCAGTCAAGCTGAAAAACATCTGATGGCTGTAGAAATGTGGTTTCTGAGGAAAATGCAAAGAATACCATGGACAGCCAGAAAAACCAATGAACAAGTACTAAATGAATTAAATAACATTGTAAATTGATTAGAGAAATTAGACGTAGACAGTCAAAAAATTTTAGGCATGTTATGAGAAGAAATAACTTGGAGAACTTGGTGACAACTGGCAAGATCGAGGGGAAGAGAACTTGGGGAAGACAGAGAAGTGAATACCTGGATGGCTTGACCACGTGGCATAGTCGAGACAAGAACAGTGAACTGATCCACGACTCTGGTGGTCGAGTGAAAGGGCGAATCATGACCCCCCCCCCCCCCCCCCCCCCAATGCTTACCGGCATGGCACATGATGGATGGATGGAGTTTGCTATTGCTTTCTGAACGACCGGCATCCATACCATTTCAGAAAAAAATCCAACGCATGACGGTCTGCTGCCAAATCGCATGTAGCTGTGTTTCGAACACGGGTATGCGGGATTACAAACTGCATCCTAACACCTTCGCCTCGGAGCAGGCATTAAATCAAGCTATGAGGGAAAAGGGCACGCGTGGAATGGGACACACATTGAGACAAACTGATAAAATTACAAGGGGGTTTCAAATGAAAATCTTAAACTTGTGATAGACATTACATTAACCATGCCATTGTCTTGTAACCTGTCAAAATTGTTGATAAGGGTGTCAAGAGTAGTAACCATGTGACATCACTGTGCAGACGAACATGGTGACGTCATAAGGACAATTTAAAGATGACTTTCTAACAATTTTGTCGGAGTACTGCTTTAGATAAAGAGGTTCTGAAAATAGATAAAGAAATGCATGACCAATACAGAGTGACTGTGAAAAATAGGTACAATGCAATAACTAATAACTAATAACTGCAATAAAGAGGTTCTGAAAATAGATAAAGAAATGCAAGAACAATACAGAGTGACTGTGAAAAATGGGTACAATGCAATAACTAAAATACAGAGTATAGATGAACAATGGGAAATGTTAAGGGACTCCATTCATCAAACTAGCAAAGAAGTATTACCGGAGAGAGGCAAAATAGCTAAGAAAAAATGGATGAATGAAGATATCTTAAAACTGATGGACAAAAGAAAACAGAGTAAAAATGACAAACAAGAATACGCTAAGATAAATAAAGAAATAAAAGATAAATGTGGGAAGGCTGAAGAAAGTTGGTTAAACGAGCAATGCAAAAAAATTGAATTAAATTCCATTAAAGATACAAAAAATATGCACAGACAAATCAGTGAGCTTTCAGGAAGAAAAATAAGAATAAATACGGGGTGTTTGAAATCAAAAACAGGAAAGATAATATTAGAGGAAGATGCTATAATGAAGAGGTGGAATGAGTATATAAGAGAATTATATGTAGGAGAAAGGGAAGAATTAACAGAAGATAGTAACTTAGAAGGTCCACCTATTCTGAAAGAAGAAGTCGCTGACGCTATGAAACGTATGAAGAAAGGAAAAACAGCTTGACCAGATGAAATCACAATAGAAGAATTAGAAGTATTGGGAGAATTTGGAGTAGATATATTAACCAAAATGTTGAATGATATTTACAGCAGTGGATATTTACCCAGTGATATTCTGAAATCTGTATTTATAGCTATACCAAAAAGACCAGGAGCAATTGATTGTGAAGATTTTCGTACAATTAACCTTATAAACCATATCACTAAGCTTCTACTCAGAATAATAATAAGAAGAACCAAAAATAAAATAAAAATGGAAATTATTGAAGAACAGTATGGATTTGTGGAAGGAAAGGGCACAAACAATGCAATTTATACATTACGGACACTAATAGAAAGGTCAATAGAGAAACAGAGAGACATATATTTGTGCTTCATAGATTATACTAAGGCATTTGATAAAGTAAAACATGATGAACTGATTAAAATGTTGGAAGATATCAACATTGATGGAAAAGATTTAAGAATAATAAAGAATGTTTACTGGAACCAAGTAGCAGCAATTAAAATGGGAAATAAAAGGGTAGTTACGAACAGATAAAGCTAGGAGTACGACAGGGGTGTGTCTTGTCACTAGATCTTTTCTCCCTGTATAGCGAAGTAATAATGAGAGAGATCAAAGAGATGCCAGGAATACTAGTTGGATGTTATAATATAAATAATATACGCTATGCAGATGACACAGTATTGGTGGCGGATAATTCAACAGACCTACAACAATTATTAGACGTTGTAGTAACAGAGAGTGCAAGGAAAGGACTCTCCTTGAATATCAAGAAAACAGTAACAATGGTAATATCAAAGAAAATGGTGACACCAAAATGTGACATAGAAATAGAAGGGAAAATCTTTAACCAAGTTGATAATCTTAGATACCTAGGGGCATTTATAACATCAGATGGAAGATGTACAACAGAGATTAGGAGCAGAATAGGGCAGGCAAAAGCCGCATTTCAGAAAATGAAGAGTATCTTATGCAATAAGTCACTATCACTGAATGTAAGAAAGAGAGTGCTGAAATGCTATGTGGAAGCAGTTTTGCTGTATGGCAGTGAATCTTGGAATGTAAATGAACAAATTAAGAAGAAATTAGAAGCAACAGAGATGTGGTTCCTGAGACGAATGTTGCGAATTCCTTGGACTGCCAGAGTAACTAACGACGACTCCCTGAAACAGGCTAATGAAACTAGAACATTATATACAACAATAAGACAGAGACAAACAGCTTTCTTCGGTCATGTGATGAGAAGAGAGGCATTGGAGAACATCGTAACAACTGGAAAGATCGAGGGGAAGAGAGGCAGAGGTAGACCAAGAGAAGTGATGCTGGATGGATTGAGACGGTGGCATGGAGGAATATCAGCAGCAGAGTTGATCCAGAAAACCAAAGACCGAGATCTGTGGAGAGCCATGAGCACCTACGCCAGCCGGCACGGCACTTGATGGTGATGACTGCTTTAGGGCCTCCTACTCTGCGAGTTCAGTGGGGTTTGTAACTTGTACAACTTTCAAACGTGACCTGTGGCTCCCCCCCCCCCCCCCAATTTCCCCCCCCCCACACACACACACATACTCCCACCCACTTATGCAAGCGAGCTAGGTACACGTCAATAGTATATAGGAAGGATATCCATCGTTTTGAGGGCGATTTTGTGAGGGATGGTGAGGGCTGGTGAGGGTTGGTGAGGGATGACGAGGGATGCCGCTGCCTCCCTCGCCCTCGAGTTGTGGTCTGCCTCATGCCTTCCAGCTCCTTCCTGTTTTTTTTAAGTGTCAGCTGTCGTTTTTAATCAGAGCATAGGGGTTAACAATGAAAAGATCAATTGAACTATGGCGCCAGGTTTGCTAATTGATTCAGAATATGTCAGCCGGTGTAATGCATTAATTAGCTTCCCGTTTGTATAGACGACATAAGAGGTGTCAGGTGGTCGACAAACAAGGAGTCGGGTGGTAAAGTGAGTGCAGTGTCGGGGTGCAGGGTAGTGAGCAGGTTCGAATCCTACTGTGTGGTGGGGTAGTGTAGCAGTGGGTGAGTGTGTAACGAAGCTAGGTGGTATAATTGGCGGTTCAAATCACACCCCTGGTGGCTAACTATACCCAACATAGGCCCCGGAGGTTCGAAGCCAGCGGTATCGCTTTGCATTATCCTCAGAAACCTAAGTTCCACAGCCAACAGATTCAGTGTGACTGCTCATTGTCTTCACATTCATACAAAACTACAGGTTCTATGTAACAGCGCAACACTTTTTTTCTTGTAGCGATTGCCATCTTTTTACTGGTCAATATGTTTTTTCATCTTCGCCATGGCGATTAGCTTCCTGTTTGTATAGACGGCACAACAAACTGGGCAACCACCATGATATATTATCATATAACAGCTGTTGCAACACTCGGCAAAATTAAACAAGGAAATATGGTAATGAAACTGTGCGAAAGATCAACTGAACTAGGTGGGCAGGTTAAGTGAAGATGAGTTCGATAACGGCGGCGGCAGGTTTACTAATTGATTCAGAAGATGTCAGCCGGTGTAATGCATTAATTAGCTTCCCGTTTGTAAAGACGGTATAACAAACCCGGCAACCAGCATGATCTTTATCATATAACAGCTGTGGTAGAACGTATCGATTTCTTATCAAACTCAACAAGGAAATATGGTAATGAAAGTGTACGGTACAAAGTCTTTTTTTTTTAAATCCGAGATTTTATCTTCCGCTGCGGACAAAATAGACCCTTCATTAAAACCATCTGTGTATTGATGTCAGCCGGTGTAATGCATTAATTATCTCCCCGTTTGTATAGACGGCACACAAACTGGGACGTACCAGTATGATGATTATCGCACAACAGATGTTGCAACACTCGGCAAATGCAACAATGAAATTGTGCGCATATCAAGATAAGTTAATTATATTCGACCGGTACTTTAGTAGCATAATACATAAACAGGCGCACAGCTGCGACAAGTCAGTACCTTATTGTTTTATAACTCAACCAGCTGCATGGTAACATATTTTCGATGTGGTACAAAATCCTTTTTAATTCGAGATTTTATCTTCAGCCGTTGCAAAATATTCCCGACAAAAGCCGTAATTACAAACTGGGGATAGCTGTTAAAAATCAGCTGGTTTCATTTTCCCTCTAATTGGGAACAACGGGTTATAGACATTATTACAGACGACAGATGTGGGAGTATGAATACAATGTATGTGTGGAATAACACATGGTGTCAGGTGGGCTTGGACACATCAGGTGTATAAAACCTGTGGAATATGAGCTGTAAAATTCATATTCTGGCAACCAGCTGAAGCTAATACATCGGGATGAAACAAGGCCTGGACCACAACTACTGGGGGTGAGTATAAGGTTCGTGTGTGTCTGTGTGCGCTGGTGTGTCTGTGTGCGCTGGTGTGTCTGTGTGCGCTGGTGTGTGTGTGTGTATGACTGTGTGTGCGTGTGAGGTTGTGTGTATGGCGGCTGGGTGTGTGTGTGTGTGTGTGCTTGTGTGTGTGCGTATGTATGTCTGCATGTGTGTGTGTGTGCGCTTGTGTGTATGTGTGTCTGTGTATGCGTCTGCATGTGTGTGTATGCGCTTCTTTGTAGGGGCGTCAGGGTGTCTGGTTGTTTGTGTGTATGGGTGTCTGGTTGTTTGTATGTGTGCGTGTGCGCTTGTGTGTCTGTGTAGGCGTCTGCATGTGTGTGTGTGTGTGTGTGTGTGTGATCGTGTGCGCTTGTGTGTATGTGTGCTTGTGTGTGTGAGCGTGTGCGCTTGTGTGTCTGTGTGTATGACTCTGTGTGTGCGTGTGAACGTGTGCGGTTGTGTGTACGGCGGCTGGGTGTGTGTGTGCTTGTGCGCTTGTGTGTATGTGTGTCTGTGTATGCGTCTGCATGTGTGTGTATGCGTCTGCATGTGTATGTGTGTCTGTGTATGCGTCTGCATGTGTGTGTGTATATGTGTGTGTGTGTGTGTGTGTGTGTGTCTGAGGTTGCATGCTTTTGTACTTATGTTTATGGTTTAACTTATCGTGTTCACGTGTGTTCTGCCTTGTACCTATTGTTTGTAACAGTGTATGGTTAATACGTCTACCGTATGCACGTCTTATTCATGCCCTTGTGTTTATTTGTTAATAAGACACTGAGTCTGTTTGGGAGTCTTTAGTAGATACTATTGTTACACACAGTAAACAGCTGGGGTTAGAATTAATAGTTGTCTCTAAGAAAGAAATACTACATAATATACAAGTACATGAACATATTCTTAAACCAAAGTGAGTCGTTACAACAATATTGGACTAGTCTTATAGAACCTGGTTTGAAGACATTACAACAAAAAAGCGACAGGGTGTCATATACACGTACATGTCCCTGTACCTGTGTGCTTCTTGGTGGAGCTGAATAGTAATGTTTTGTTTCATATTTTCACAGATCGCCTTGTGAATAAGCTATTGAAGGATCACAACCAGAAAGTCGACCGTGTCCACAACCAGTATTGCCTTGTGTCTAACCTAACAAAAGGGTCACCACCAACGAGTTGATAGTACGCTCAGGTATGTATGCATGTATGTGAATATGTATATGTGAGTATGTATATATGTATGCATGTCTGTGAGTATGTATATATGTGTATATATGAGTATGCATATATGTATGTGTATAGGTGAGTATGTATATATGTGTATATATGAGTATGTATATATGTGTATATGTGAGTATGTATATATTTATGTGATTATGTGTATATGTGAGTATGTATATATGTATGCATGTTTGTGAGTATGTATATATGTGTATATATGAGTATGTATATATGTATGTGTATAGGTGAGTATGTATATATGTGTATATATGAGTATGTATATATGTGTATATGTGAGTATGTATATATTTATGTGATTATGTGTATATATGTGAGTATGTATATATGTATGCGTATGTATATATGTCTGTGTGTAGGTCGGCATGTGTGTACATATGTATATGTATATGTCGGTATATGTGTGTATATATGTATGTTTGTGTATATGTCGGTATATATGTGTACATATGTATGTTTGTGTGAATACTGGTAACTCTGATAGATATAACCATAGGTTAGTGGTTTATGGCCTAGTGATATGAAGACAACAAAAGAATTATTTATTTTTTTTTACTTTTTTTAAATTTTAAATGGAAACTGACGCTGTGGCGTCCCCTTCTGTACTAATGCGGTGGTTGTCGTTTTACTCAGCTCTCGGTTAATTTCACTCAGCTCTTGTGGTCTTTCATATTCAGTGTTAACAAAATTTGATCAAAACTATCTGAGTTCTTAATCGTCAAATATAATTTCTAGACCAAGTGTCCAACTATAATGAAGTGAAGGTGGTTAATTTAACTCAAATATGTTTTACCTTCATATTGACTATACATATTAACTGTATATATTAACTGTATATATGTCACTGGCTCCCTAGTGGCAACTCAGCACAAAGTATATTACACACATATCTATGTTAGCGGTCAATAGCTCATTAAAAACTATGAAAAGTTAAAAATATTGCTGGTCACTAAAGGCTTTGTGTCTTACTTTCACAGGTGTACGTGGTCAACTGAAAGACAAAGAAACTGTATCCTGGTATCTACTATTAACAAATTCAAAAGGACGTTGAAGTATAGAAATTTGGTAACAACCTTCTACTATCAATCACCTAACCGTGAATTACCGTATTGTCGTCAAGCATCACTATGGCTACCCCTCAGCCGAAAGAAGGCTACCCGTGTGTTATCTGCGGGAAAGTGTTCAAGGAAAACTACAAGCTAACACGTCACATTAAGACAGTTCACGCCACCATTGATGAAAAGTATAAATGTCATATATGTGGCAAAACATTTAATAGAACAGACAACCTACAAAGACACATACGCACATACCACCAGACAGCCATAGACACTACACCAGCATCATCGTCATCAGCCTCATCAACCTCTACACCTTCAGCATCATCAACACCATCATCATCAGCATCAGCACCAGTAGCATCAACATCTCATAAAAGACCAGCCTCAACACAGACACACAACGCTAAATAACAGAAACAAGACACAAATATTCTAGAGCAGTTAGCACACGAGGAAGCAGCCCTTTTAGAAGCCAAAGAATTATATACATTACACAAACTTCCACCACCCATGCAACAGACATACAGGGCCAACTGGGAAGCCATCAAAACACACCACAAAATCAACAAGCATATGTCTATCTACACGTTATTTATTAGTCCAGAGACACAGCACCCTATATATTGGACATCTGCCTTGAATAAGATCTTCAATACTCAAACTACTCGCTTCAAAATAAACCTCAGCCACCACAGCGTCCTTCGACACCGAGAGACACAAGACTTTCACTTCTTCCATGCATCATGCAACAACGCCTCTGTACTAAATCTCCCACTACTTATAAACAACAGACAGGACTTTGATACTTTTATCAACACCGTACACGAACACGATATTCTTACATATGCTACTCAACAACGGCCAGACACCAAGTACACAATAGAAACAGTAGCCGCCACATCCTTTTATGTGTTTCATATTCCCGAGTTCCCCATAGGTTGTTGCTTAGCCGATATTCCCACACACATCATACAAAATAAAGCCATTAACACACTGCAACAAGACTCAAATTCCAAAAAATACTCAGATAATTTTTGTTTCTTCAGAGCCCTGGCGGTATGTAGGGGTGCTAAAGTTACGGATGTTACTAAAGACACGCAGGATTTAACTGAGAAGTGGCGAAGACATCAAAATATACCTTCTTTAGTTAATTTTCCCGGGATTAAACTAATTGACGTGCCTATTTTAGAGCAATGTTTTGGCCTTAATATCGATATTTTTGAGTTCAATGAGAGCCAGGTTCTGGTCTACAAACTTAGAGGTAGTGGGAAATATGAAGCAACCCTAAGACTATTATTGTTTAGAGATCATTTCATGTATATTAAGGATATCAGTAGAGCATCTCGGACCTTTGGTTGCGATAAGTGTGGGAAGTTATGGAAGGAATTTTGGAGGCTGGAAAAACACCGTAAAATCTGCAATGGGGGTAAGACTAAAGAGTGGTTTAAAGGCGGGGTGTACAACCCACCACAGACCATATGTGAAATACTGTCAAACTATGGGCTCAAAGTAGACCCTGGCTATGTATACCCATACAGAGCCGCCTTCGACTACGAATGCTACTTTGAAAGTAATAATCTGCCCAGGGAAACCAAATCGACAAAATTCTTAGCTAAACACATACCCCTTAGTTGTTCAGTAGCTTCAAATGTCCCCGGGTTTGAATCACCTGTGTGCCTCATCTCATCAGGTGACCCCCAGAAGTTAGTGGACAGAATGATTGAGTATCTGACTCAAGTCGCTGAGAAAGCATATTCAGAACTACGGGTGGTTTTCGATGGGGTATATAAAAAATTAGAGGAACTACAGAAAACTAAACTAATTGATAGGTTAGATGGTTATCTAATGGAATTACCGGTGCTGGGGTTCAACTCAGGGAAATACGATCTTAACATAATTAAACCGTTTTTAATCTCGCACTGTGTAAAACAATCCCCTTTAAAATTTGTAGTGAAAAGAAACAATAACTTTATGTGTATCGCCACTGAAAAGCTAAAATTCCTAGATATTAGCAACTATTTAGCGCCAGGGTTCAGTTATGCAAAATATTTAGCGGCATATGGCATCACCGAGACAAAAGGCCAGTTTTGCTATGAATACATCACACACTTAGATAAATTAAAGGAAACACAGCTACCCCCACACACAGCCTTCTTTTCCAAACTTAAAAACACCAACATTACAGAGGCAGAGTACCAAGTATGTCAGAAGGTCTGGGGCAAGTACCAGATGAAGACATTGAAAGATTTTCTAATCTGGTACAACAACAAAGATGTCGATCCCTTTCTCAGTGCCTTACAAAAACAGGTTACATTTTACGGTGAGTTAGGTGTAGACATGTTTAAGGACGCCATTTCTGTCCCCGGGGTCACATTAAAATATTTGTTTAGGACCCTCCCCAAAGACATCTCCTTTTCCTTATGTGGTATTCGACATAAAGGGGTACACGACACTATTAGAAATAACATTGTAGGGGGACCCTCAATAATCTTTCATAGACACCATGAAAATGACATAACAAGCATTAGAGGTAGACAAGATAAACCAGTTCAGAGTGTAAAAGGTTATGATGCTAATGCTCTCTACCTGTGGGCAAGAAATGCCCACCGATTTCCCGACTATTAGAAAAGCAGACAATGGGTTTAGAGCACACAAGATAAACAAATGTGCACGACAGAGTAGGGAGTGGTTAACGTGGGTACAACACACAAAACAGATAGAATTGAAAACACATTTTAGTGGGGGTGAAATGGCATTGGGTGATAAGCATATTAGAGTAGATGGATGGGATAAGAAGAATACGACAGCTTACCAATTCCATGGTTGTTTATTTCACGGACACCCCGACTGCCCCTTGACCAAGAATAGAGATGTTAATCCCGTAAACAACAAAAAGTTGACAGACTTATTTGCCAAGACACGACAGATACATAACTATCTAGTTAAAGAAGCTAACGTTAGTGTAAAAGAAATGTGGGAGTGTGAATGGCAGACGTTAAAAATGACTGACAGTGACCTAAAAGAGTTCATAAAGACCAACTTCCCAACCGCCAAACCCTGGTTTGAGCGCTTCCCCATAACCCAGACGAAGATTCTAGAGGCTGTAAAAACCGATACACTTTTTGGGTTAGTCGAATGTGATATAGAGGTGCCAGCTGATCTTAGAGATAATTTCTCAGAGATGACACCCATCTTCAAGAACATTGAGGTGGGTAGAGAACATATAGGTGACTTTATGCGTACATATGCCGAGTCACATAAGTTGTTGACAAGTGCCAGACGGACACTTATAGGTAGCTATAGCGGGGAAAAAATCTTGTTGGCCACACCATTACTAAAATGGTACTTGACACATGGTTTAGTGGTCACAAATATATACCAGATCATTGAGTATACGCCTGTTAGCTGCTTTAAAAGGTTTGGGGATAAAGTGTCTGATGCCAGACGCGAAGGTGACATCGATGATATCCAGGCCATTAAGGCCGACACGATGAAGTTGTTGGGTAATGCAGCCTATGGCAAGACCCTAACCAATAAGGCCAAACTTACAGATGTATGTTACTGTAAGAGTGATGATACAACCAAGTTAGTGAACAATCCCTTGTTCAAGAAATTGACTCCACTGACCGACAATATTTGTGAGGTTGAATGCTTAAAAAAGAGGACAGTATGGGATCTTCCTTTACAGATAGGATTTTTCGTTTACCAGTACGCCAAATTAAGAATGTTAGAGTTTTATTATGATTTCATAGATACATTTATTGATAGGCAAGATTTTCAGTTATGTGAAATGGATACAGACAGTTTGTATTTAGCGCTAAGCACACCCACACTAGCCGACGCCGTTAGACCACACCTTAGAGAAGAATACACTAAAGTCTATAATTCCTGGTTCCCGGCCGAGACATGCCCCAGTCATGAAGTTAATGATGATACATGTCAGGCCTGTAAGAGTGTTAGAATCTATGAAAGGAGAACCCCTGGGTTATTTAAATTAGAATATGAGGGGACAGGAATGGTGTCCTTGTGCAGTAAAACATATCATTGTTACGGAGAGTACAATAAAACAAGTACAAAAGGACTCACCAAACAACACAATGCACACTTAAACAAAGACACATTTTTAGAGGTACTCGACACACAGACAGCTAGTGGGGGGACAAATGTCGGTTTCAAAATTCAAGACTCTGCCATGTACACATACACACAACACAGAAATTCTCTATCTTATTTATACATTAAAAGACAAGTACACCCAGACAATGTCACCACCTCGCCGCTAGACATTTAACGTTCACGCCATTATCCTGCTGAGGTTGCTGCTTATTAATGTAACATATGTATCATAAGATGGATATGTAAAGACTTTTGTGTGTGTACATAGCATTGTACTTTTTTATATTGATGTACATTTGTTTAAAATCATCATATAGCCTTGATTATGATTTGCAAACTGTTGAGTGTTATGACAATAAAATTGCTTATGCTTTGTTACTTTATGTTATTGATTTTGTAAGTTGTTGACTGTCACATGTTTCCCCCTGTTGGATTTTCATTGAAGACTATTTGTAAAAAGATTGAAAAGTTTTAATGTATTTTGTATTGAATGCGCTGAAAATATACATTGTGATATTACTACTGTCATATTTGTTGAATATATTTTGTACACTATTGAATATGTATCCCATAGTGGACTTGCTGAAAAATAAAAGAGTTATGAAAACCAATATTGCTTTGTTTGTTGTTTATTTCAGTGGTATGACTGTCGTTTTCATCTCTTTCTTGCCTTGTTTTCATGTCGTTTTCATCCTGTGTTCATCTTTCTTGTTTCGTCGTGGTTTGTAGCACCAGGTTGTTTGTCATGTTGAATCAGTGGTGACTATGGTTCAAAGCTGTGGACCAATTGAGACAGACAAAACACACAGTGGTACAGTGAGACAAGAACAAAAGTCACAATTATACAAACGAACCAAGAACAATATCACACAAGAACAGAGACATGCACACAAGTACATTACCACAAAGAGATACCAATACATTGGACTACAATAGATCTACAAACATATACAATAATGGAACCAAAAAAAAAATAACAAAGTCAAAGTTTTTCGTTTTTTCTTTTTTATTTTCATAGACGAATAGTTATACACGTTGTCTCTTCTTTCTTGGGTCCCCTAGTGTTATACAATTATCTGCTTGGTCATCGGTAGCTGGTCTCTTTGCTGGTGGGCTCTGCTCACACATCGGGCTATAGGTTGTTTGACCATTAAACATCTGGCTGTCTGGTACCTCAAACATATTGGGATAGTTGTCATTGGCTGTGTAGTTATCGCCTGCTGGGTAGGCAGACATCTGGTTATTTGAATCGTCACACATCTGGTAGGTTGGTTGAATACTGTAGACGGGATAAATGTTGGCGGCTTGGTAGTCTGGTTGGACTTGTACATCATTAGTGACTGGCTTGGCTTGAGCACGCTTAGTCCCTGGTTTACGTTGGTTAGTGAATTGTTTGACTTGAACACTGTTAGGACCTGGCACGGTTGCGAGTCTGTCAAAATCAGCTAGAATCCCACTTTGCATCGATATCAATTGCTCGTATTCCTGTCGAGTAAATGTCAGACCCTGCTTGGTGGGATACTTTTTATCAGATTCCCCAAAGAAGCGACGAACATGCAATGTAGTCGCACCTCTGAATGATGAAACAAATACTGCCTTGACACCATCCCCCACGGGTCTAACAGTTTCACCGCCACGAGTCATATAGACGCAGTTGGCAGACACGGTCTTGAGTTCGGTAGTCATCTTCGGTTCACAATAAGCGAGTGTTACCAACCACGGGTTTATATACCCGTAGTTGAGCCACTGATAAACCGGATTCAACGAGAACTATTCAAAACCAGTTGACCTACATTAACTGGCAACAGCTGCGTGACCTTTCTGGCCGGGCTGACTAATCGACCTACAAGCCGGTCATTGACCCTTTGTTTATTTAAAAACACCTGCAGAATACGCGGCATACTCGCCCCACGACATTTCCGCTTGATGAAATAGATAGCGTAAAGACCACAGGGGTTACTCAGTACATACTGTAAGACACGCGTATTGTACATTAGCGGTCTAACCGAATGTTCCTCCACAAATTTTATTATGTCGGGATGTAAGGGTGGTAAACCAAAAGAATCAAAGTATTCATATTTGCCTAACCCGTCATAATACAGAGAATCCCAGTGGGACCCAGGTTGATTACTAGGGTCTGTGTTTACCACCAAAGCAACTGGTTTAGTTCTATCTATTTGTCTAGGCAATTGATCGCGAGCACATACTCTGATCTGGACCCCGGCGAACATATCTATCAGCTAACAGTATGTGGGTAATCTGTTCTGTATCCATTATGAAGCGTAATCTGTTAGTACTTGTCTGGTCTTGGAAATTTCAATTATTCCGTCGTGCTCGGCGTAGATGATAACTTGTAATGGTTCTGGGGTGGGTGTATTAAACTTAAATTCCAGTGTTAGAGGACCGGTCCTCGGCATCTCAAACTGATCTCCGTCCAGTAAACTGGGACTCAGGTCAAAGGCATACAGAGTATAGCCATGTTTATACTGTGTATAATCAATTGAATTACCGGCGTCTTTACCCACCAGACCCATGGCTAGATTGGTACCAAAAAAGGCTCGTACGTATTGATTACGTTCAAAGTCAATGGTTGACGGTTTGCTGGTGGCCGATCGTCCATCGACAGTTACGTTCAGATACGTCAGTCCAAAGGTTTGAAAATTATAAGGATTAGCCTTGAAGGTACCGTTAAAGGCGGCTGATGTAATAAGACCAATCACTATACGAGTGGGTGTTTGACTCATAAACAGATTGTCTTGG
This sequence comes from Cepaea nemoralis, assembly GCA_014155875.1. Classification (NCBI taxonomy): domain Eukaryota; kingdom Metazoa; phylum Mollusca; class Gastropoda; order Stylommatophora; family Helicidae; genus Cepaea; species Cepaea nemoralis. Next base: position 23,923 of record JACEFZ010000117.1, on the reverse strand, counting down.
GTATAAGATAGCATTCCTTGTGGGATAGCTAGTGTTTTCAATGCCACACGCTTGATCGGTAGTTTCGCGTTGGCTCTCATCAAGGCTTTCTTATGGGCGAGAGCGATGGCCGGATTTAGTTTGGCTTTACGAACCACCAGAGTGGCATGTGTTATAATAGATGGATAACCAACAGCACCGTCGGGGGCCAAGAGGTTAAAGGTGGATTTCGAAAGGGTCAGCTTAATTTTCACATCCACGCCGTTTATCATGTAGCGGTCTTGCACAAAAATGTCGGCGTGTAGTCGACCCATCATATCTATTTCTTGACTCTCACTGGCTAGTTCTCGTCTTGTTTTTAATCCTTTGTTGTTATCACCTTGAGTCTCATGGAGAAACTTGGCTGTATCGTAGTAATAGAGGGCTGCTGAGAGATGACTTTTCTTGGCTTCCTCTCCATGGTTCAGAGTGGCCTCCAAGTAGGCTCTATACGGGTATGTATTTTCACTGGGGGTGATTAGCGTGTCGTTGAGTGAGACGTCTACTTGAGAAAACAGACCGTGGAGGTAATAGTTGACTGGAGCGACGTCGGCCGTGGGTGGTAGTTTGTCACCATTGGGTAGTGTGACTTTAGCTCTGACGTGTAAGAAAGTGTTAAACAGGTCCAGATACTCTTCACTGGCACCAGAGATGGTAAATACTATGGGTGCGCCTTGAGCTAGTGACGCGAGTGGGTGTATCTCCACACACTGCCCCTCTTCTACCGCCGTCTGTGTGGGAGGCACGGTGAACAGATCCAGACCAGAATGAAGACACTCACAAGAGTTGGGGTGAATCAGAGCCATTATGCGAAGATATCCGAATACTTCTTCTTATGAGCTCGGCGAGCTGCGTGGATTAGTTTTATACGTTTACTAGGTTCACCAGGTGGCGCTGCCCGTCTCTTTCTTCTAATACCGCTACCTGATTGGCTAACATGGTCGACAGCTCCTTTTAGTAAGCGTTGACCGGCTTGCTTAGCGTGTTCTTTAAAGGCTTCCCCAACATTCCTACCAGCTAAGGCGTCTTGGGCCACTTTCAGTCCGGTACCGACACCTTCTCTGAGTAAGGCCTTACCGCCTGTCTTTAACCAGGGTAGAATCGTGCGACCGAGACCACTGAAGAAACTACCGATACCACGTCCTCTCTTACTTCAACCACCCACAAACACTGGCATGCCATGTCCAGCTTGGCTGCAGTAAAAGTCTTCGTACAGTTTGGGATTTCGACGTAGCGCCACGTATTTCACCATTATTCCAGGTCTGACTGTTTCCGAGTGCGAAAGTGTAGCGTTAGCACTGAAGTTCCAGCTGTAAATGAGATCGTTGTGCCCGTATCGGTGGTTAAAAGGATTTCCACCATGTCGAAGGAGTACCGACTCAGTGGGACATAGTGGGGTTTGTCGTAGGCGCGAAACACCGAGTTCGAGAGCTGATTCATGATCGGGACCGTTCTTAGTAGTGGGACCATGACGTCTCCGACTGGTCTTGCCGCTATGAGATCGCAGTAGACGTAGACATTTTGCAGGTCGTTATTTACATCTATCCCCCCTTCAGCTTCAATTATATCTAATATCTCATGCAACTTTTCACTATAGGTGACAGTGGCCCCGGGCTCGAGTATTTTTACACTGACTTTCTTTGCTGCCTTGTTGAAATGGAATAGAACACAGAGCTGGTCGTCCACCTTCCGATCTTTCATTAGTCGATTCAGCGCAGCTATAAATGTGTCTGGTGAGTTGTAGAGACCTGGGGGACATGTCTTTCTTACTACTTCTCCATTGGGTGCGGTGTATCTTATCCAGACTTCATTCTCTAGCACGTTGCAGTAGTAGTTGGGAAATTGTATTTCGGCCAGACCCACTTCGTATTGTTGACTCACCTCAATAGTCTGCGGTAACTTGACGAAATAGTGACCTGGAGTGATGTTGGGAAACATATTCGGTGAAGCATTGCTCGGTAATGTCACGTAGAAACTCATAGTTTAGGGTTAGGTAACATGTAACCCAGACAACTACTCATTAGCGCAATCCACACCTTACCCTCTGTTGCTTCGACGTCGCTTCGAGACAGATTAAATAGTGATACATCAATGATGGTATATATAACTACCATCTGACAGAAGAAGACAATCTCTGTTCGCGGCACCCGTTGACCAAAAAACGGCCAGAATGAGGTTCTTTCGCTGGGTGAGTTATTTTGTGGGCGCAGTACAGTAGTTTCCACAATGTCTTCGTCCATTTAGTCTCGGTATCTAGTTAGGTCTGAGACCCAACTATTGAATGACGAATTATATCCAAACCATTTCACTAAATACTCTTTACCACCACCTCTCCTTCGCCTTTCTTGTAAGATCGATTCAACACGATACACCTGCTTATCTCCGACTGCTTGAAGCTCTTCGCGGTAGAATGATCCTTGTAGTTCTGCGCCCGAATCGTCTTTTAGTACATATGTCACCGGACTGGTCTGGTTTATGCGACTGACGGTAAATAATTCTTCTGTCCACGACGGCATATACCCTTTTTTAAAAGTTTGTTTGGGTTGCAGCCAGTCTGACTCGGTCCCCGGGTGTAAAATGTACTTTTCTCGACACGTGTGTCTTACTGTACAAGTTATTCCACACGTCTTCTTGATTAGTATAGTTGACTTGTCTGGGAGCCATGCGAATACTTCTGTGATACGAATTGTTGTAGTTTCTGATCAGTTTATCTATGACGTCAACGTAGCGCAGAGCATTGGTCTTGGTGAAATAGCGCCACATTTTTTCTTTCAGGGTCCGGTTGAATCTTTCCACTATAGCCGCCTTCACATCTTCATTCTCGGTAGTAAAGAAATGCACACCTCGATCTTTCAGAAATTTTAAGAAGGTCTGGTTGACAAATTCCGAACCTTTGTCGGTCTGAAAATTTATCGGCTGTCTATCATCAAAGATTTTACTCACAGCCTCCACCAGCGCTTTCCCCGTTTTCTTCTGGATTGGAATGGCCCAGGCATATTTACTAAACACATCGAAGCACGTCACGAGATACGACAAACCACCGTTGTCTCTTTTTAATAGTCTCATATCTATCAAATCGGCTTGAAACTGTTGATTTATCCCACCCGTTATGGTCTGCCGTCTCTGAAAACGACGACGGATCGGTTTATGCAAGGTATACGTGTCCTGATGTCGTAACCAAACCTCTATTTTCTTCAGTTTATTATTTCGTTTTAAGGCGGAGGCCCCTCCATAGGCTCCGGGCATCTTAGGGTCATAGTAATACTTTCTTAATTGCGCGGCCATTTTTCCCACTTGGGTGTAGGTATCCTACTCTTCTTCTTGCTTCGCCTGAGCTTATATGGCGGGGTGGTCTCGACTAGTTGACTTTTGACTGTTAATGGTGGATGGATAGTTACTTGACTCTTGGGCTCGCTTACTTGAATAGGCTGACTAGGTGTCTCGGTTATTTGACTGGCTGTCTCGACGACGGCTGCTGGTAAATTCCTGACTTCGGGTTTTTGTTCCTTGATATCCACTAGGCCTAAAGGCTTGTGTCTGTACTGATCTAGTCGATTCAGGTACCGCTGCAAGGTTTGTTGGTACACTCGGGCTTTTTCACGCGGTGGTAAATCTTCACTTTCCAAGACTTGTCGCATTTGATGGTCCAAGTCACGTAGGCTATCATTTAGTGTGTCGGGTGGTGTATAGGGTTTTTCTAGCAGTCGAGGGTCGATCAGGAGCATTTTCTTAGCCATTACAAACCCACCAAGCTTTTCAGTACATTTAAAATGGGGCCGAGTAAGGCCCCAATGAAACCACCTTGTTGAAGAATCTGTTTCCTTTTCTTGAGTGACAGTTTCTTACCCGTGAGCGCTCTCAGACTGTTTTTGTGTCGCTGCAGCCGGCGCTTCTGACTTGGGGTCAGAGGAACATTCCCTTTTAAGACATTGTGACAGCATTCACATATTGATTGGACGAGCTCCGGGGAAGCCGTTTTAATTACGGCCTTTACGGCAGCGGGCTTTGCCTCACCCAGAAAGCGCAACATGGCCCCATGACGTTTCACTCGGTTGGACATATTACTTGGGGACGTAGACAACTTGGTGTTGGTCAGGAAATATACGACTGCGTAAGCGGAGCTGATCCGGTGTTTCCTGTCGAAGGTCGAATAACAAATACCCGTGTGGAGTCGCTGTCGCGTCTTTAAAACTATCTTGAACATATGACACGCGGCCTGGATACATCTGTTTGGCCAGACTCGTAATTTGTGCCCCGTCGCGAGGATTCTTAAACACGACTAGGTAATGAGAATTCAGACTGATTGTCCTTTGTTCTTTGTTCTTACCAAAGAGGTTCTGGACTATATACATGACGCTGAGGTTACGATGATGACTACCCTTAGTAAATAGTTTGGTTACCCTATCATCTGTCTCGGACATTAGGTCATCTATGACCACTAGCCGACGTCTATCACCTGTCCATTTTTCCACGTCGGGCAGTCCCTCGTTAAATTGAACACCCTTCATAGTCTCGTACATGGATTTCCATTCTCCGTAGCACCATATAATCTCCTCTGGCATCGGGACGACCATGTCTGGGAGATGAGTCAGGAACTGCTGTACAAAGACGGATTTACCGCATCCTGTTGGGCCCGCGATCAAGGAAGTAAACGGGTGTTTCCATCTAGGATCCACGACTACGAATGACCACCTAGTTACGCATGTCACGCCTTTTTATTAGGTTCGAGCCTACCTGGTCCGACCGAACCTGCTCACTACCCTGCACCCCGACACTGCACTCACTTTACCACCCGACTCCGCTTGTTTGTCGACCACCTGACACCTCTTATGTCGTCTATACAAACGGGAAGCTAATTAATGCATTACACCGGCTGACATATTCTGAATCAATTAGCAAACCTGGCGCCATAGTTCAATTGATCTTTTCATTGTTAACCCCGATGCTCTGATTAAAAACGACAGCTGACACTTAAAAAAACAGGAAGGAGCTGGAAGGCATGAGGCAGACCACAACTCGAGGGCGAGGGAGGCAGCGGCATCCCTCGTCATCCCTCACCAACCCTCACCAGCCCTCACCATCCCTCACAAAATCGCCCTCAAAACGATGGATATCCTTCCTATATACTACTCACGTCTCACTGCCCAAGATATGAGGGAGTCTGTTGTTATATTTAGATACCAAAATATTCTTGGAAAAATGCTCAGTCCTAAGCTGGACTGTAAGGTGTACTTTCTCTAGACAGATTGCACCCAAGACAACAGGCTCCGTCTACCCATGGGTAGGTTGAATATACATTCTTTCTTGCCCCCTTTTACAATTTGATTTTAAATGCAAGCAGCCATTAATGTGTTATGTTCGTTGTACAATTTCGCAATATAAAATAGAAGTCTATAATATGCATACCACTATCATTACTACCAAGAAGGTGCAAAGCAGAGAATTATGTGACATTACTCAAACGACATAAACCAACAAACAATACATTTATAATTAATGTACATTTGAAGTGTACATCACAGATGTCACTAATGATAGCTATCAACTTTTATTAAATGTTTTGTTTCTTCAAGGAAAGAATGAGTGTACGCTTGCACCAAATATAAAGAAAGTCAATAGATCAGTCAGTCAGTTAGTCAGTTAGTCGCAGTTCTAACTTCACAGCAACGGGTAGTCCCCATTATGCTCTGTTCCTGTGCCAGTGAATATCACACAAAACGCTCCCCACTGCCCAATGTGAAAAGTGGAAAAGACAGGAGTCTCGACAAACAACAGCCCGCACAGATACACTGTGCATAATGCCGCCACCAGAATGTCAATAGATACAATTACAAACTAATAGAGAAAAAGTGAAAGGTATCATTTGATGGCAGCATCATCCAACTCAACGATCAGTCTAGGTACCATACTGCTTAGTATGGCTTATAGACTGTAGATACAAATGGCGAGTGTTCCTTATGGTCACCAGACAATTGAACAAAATAATTAAATGGGCCAGTTCTTCGAATATCTGTCTCCGTGGACATCTGGTGAATAAAACGAGCTAAACAGAATCATTATTGATTACTAATTACGGGTGTATCACTAAAATTCTGAATCAAAGCGCACATCAATGTTGTGGAAACATCCTTCGGCCTCGAAATCAAAGGCTTCGCTATCATTAGGGAAGGTTATGCTTAGTAACTTGCAGCGTTGGGAAATCTCAATGAATAGGCTACTGTTGCTCTGTTTCTGAAACAAAAGTAGGAATGTGAATACTATGTCTAATGTGAAGTTATATTGATGCTTGGGGATGCAAAAGAAAGCACCCATGCCAAATGACTCACGGGACATTGCTCCATCACAGCGTCACACCACATACAACTCGATTAACCCAGGATAAAATTATGATGACAAATTCTTTAACATCTGTCTTACATTCCCGACTAGCTCGGTTAGTTTCCACAAAAAGGACTCTCAGGTTGTCCGAACTGAAATGAGTCCCAGGAAATGCTAGGAAAGTCAAGGCGGAGTCGTGATATTGACCCCTTCAACTACTGGGTGTCAGTCAGAGCTAGCACCATAGAACCACTATGCCTGAAGATGTATAAAAGGATTCTTTACTTTTACAACAATTTGAACAATTGTAGAAAATGAGAATTGTCAAATGCTACGTATGTGCAACGCTACTGCATGGCGTGGAAGCCTGGACATTGAACAAGCAACTAGAAAGTCGCTTAGAAGCCCCGGGAATGTGGATATACAGACGAATATGTCGTATTTCATGGAAACAAAAACAATCAAATGCAGAGGTTCTAGAAAAACTGGGAATGAAGAGAGAGTTGATGAAAGAAATAAAGAGGAGGCAAGTGAATTATTTCGGCCACGTTAAAAGACATGATGATACTCTTATAAAAACCATACTGGAAGGCAAGGTTGAGGGCAAGCAAGCAAGCAAGAGGTAGATAACGAAACAAGTGGGAAGATAACATCAAGAGGTGGACGAACATCAGCATGACAGAATGTACAGTCAATGCGAGAGACAGACAGTGTTGGAGATCCATTGCAGCCAACCTTCATTGTGGAGACGACACCTGATTGATTGACTGAACAATTGTGGCAAGTGACGTGTTGTTTATACAACGACCAGTCTACGCTCACTTTGGTTTGCAGAAGATCATGTTATTATTTAAGACAAATATGTTTGCGGAAAATGAAATACTTTGGGAATGTTACCAAAAAAGAAAAAAAAAAACACGAATGTCTGAAAAAATAATTATAGAGGAGTTGAGTTGAATTGAACTGAGCTAAGAACTGACATCGCCGACCTCAAGACATTCCCATACGCGTTCAGCCCCCTCGTTCAACAGCCAGCGAAGAGCCACACTACCAAACGTTTCCATCGCTATCTGATTGAAAGTTCTGGTTGTCTTCCCTCTCAGTTTTGAGATTCTACCAGAACCCCTGCCATTCCCCCGCAATCTCATCCTTTCCTCTGCCAGGGAGTTACTGACAGGGAGTGACTTACAGTGGCTTTTGACATAGATGTCTTTATTCGACTTTATAGATATCTTTTGACTAATAGCTTTTAAATGTCAGCAAGCGTATGACGAATATTACATGTCAGAATACCCATTTATAGGTCCTGATGAATAATCTTTCTCTCTGATTGAGTGGCGAACTTTCTAGGGGTATCATCTCCATTCAGTCATCCCCTGGCTGCTTGTTTTTGTTAAACTCTTCTTTCTGTCGATCCTCAACTTTACACCTCTTTTAAAACGCAACACAAGTGCGAATTTCTTCGATTTATTCCTGAATCCAATAGACAACAATAGTGAACACTCTGTCCATGTTAAGTCTCCCAGCGGTGATATAGTGATATCTCTGTCCATGTTGAGTCAACCAACGGTGACGTCCATGTTGAGTCCCCCAACGGTGACATAGTGATCTGTCTGTCCATGTTGAGTCTTCCAATGGTGACATAGTGATCTCTCTGTCCATGGTGAGTCCCCCAACAGTGACATAGTGATCTCTCTTGTCCATGTTGAGACCCCCAACGTAACATCGTGGTATTTCTGTCCATGCTGAGTCCCTCAATAGTGACATAGTGATCCATCTGTCCATGTTCAGTCCCCCAGCGGTGACATAGTGATCTCTCTGTCCATGTTCAGTCCCCCAGCGGTGACATAGTGATCTCTCTGTCCATGTTCAGTCCCCCAATGGTGACATAGTGATCTCTCTGTCCATGTTGAGCCCCCCAACGGTGACGTCCATGTTGAGTCCCCCAGCGGTGACGTCCATGTTGAGTCCCCTAATGGTGGCGTCCATGCTGAGTCCCCTAATGGTGACATAGTGATCCCTCTGTCCATGTTGAGTCCCCCAGCGGTGACATAGTGGTTTTTCTGTCCATGTTGAGTCTTCTAATGGTGATATAGTGATCTCTCTGTCCTTGGTGAGTCCCCCAACAGTGACATAGTTATCTCTTTTATCCATGTTGAGTCCCCTAACGTAACATAGTGGGCTTTCTGTCCATGTTGTCCCCCAGTGGTGACATAATGATCCCTCTGTCCATGTTGAGTCCCCCAATAATGACATAGTGATCCCTCTGTCCGTGTTCAGTCCCCCAGCGGTGACATGGTGATCTCTCTGTCCATGTTCAGTCCCCCAGCGGTGACATAGTGATCTCTCTGTCCATGTTGAGTCTCCCAACAGTGACGTCCATGTTGAGTCCCCCAGCGGTGATGTCCATGTTGAGTCCCCCAGCGGTGTAGTCCATGTTGAGTCCCCCAACGGTGACATCCATGTTGAGTCCCCCAATGGTGACGTCCATGTTGAGTCCCCCAATGGTGACGTCCATGTTGAGTCCCCCAATTGTGACATCCATGTTGAGTCCCCCAGCGGTGACGTCCATGTTGAGTCCCATAACGGTGACGTCCATGTTGAGTCCCCCAGCGGCGATGTCCATGTTGAGTCCCCCAGCGGTGATGTCCATGTTGAGTCCCCCAGCGGTGATGTCCATCTTGAGTCCCATAATGGTGACATCCATGTTGAGTCCCATAATGGTGACGTCCATGTTGAGTCCCTCAATGGTGACGTCCATGTTGAGTCCCCCAACGGTGACATCCATGTTGAGTCCCCCCAATTGTGACGTCCATGTTGAGTCCCCCCAATGGTGACATCCATGTTGAGTCCCCCAACGGTGACATCCATGTTGAGTCCCTCAATGGTGACGTCCATGATGAGTCCCCCAATGGTGATATCCATGTTGAGTCCCCCAACGGTGACATCCATGTTGAGTCCCCCAATGGTGATATCCATGTTGAGTCCCCCAACGGTGACATCCATGTTGAGTCCCCCAATGGTGATATCCATGTTGAGTCCCCCAACGGTGACATCCATGTTGAGTCCCCCAGCGGTGACGTCCATGTTGAGTCCCCCAATGGTGACGTCCATGTTGAGTCCCCCAATGGTGACGTCCATGTTGAGTCCCCCAACGGTGACATCATTATGTATTCTCTGACCAGTATAGCTCTGGGGGTTGACCCACAGTACCGGATAATTTTCACAATGTTCTGGATATTGAGAAGGAAAAGCATTGTGGTAGGGCACTGACCAACTCACTTCAATTTGTCACAGCTTAGTATATGTGTAGGCATAACTCTTCACAGCCCACCACCAGTATCTGCCATGGGGGTTACCCACTTGACCTACAGATTTCAGATGAATGAAACCCCAGAAACTGTCAAAGATTGGTGCCCAACCTTAGGCCCAGTTACTCCTCATTCCCAGAATATATGTAATGACGTATGTGTTATTAGCTTGGTTTTATGAGCAATGTTATCCCTATTTTAACATTGTTTAAAGATTTTAGAGATTGGTGTCTAACCTTAGGCCCAGTTACTAATCACTCTCACAATACATGTAATGATGTTTTCGTTATTAGCTTTGTTCCAATACCAGTGTCAGCCTCATGTTAACATTGTTTCAAGCATCTGTATACATATGACTCCTGTTGTTTGTAAATATTGATGAAGAACATTAATGTATGTACAGATGAAACATGCTTTATTAAAATAATAATTATTTCTTGTTGTTTTGTTTAGTTTGTGTGTGTTGAAAATACTTAGCTTGTTTGATAAATTTATGTGGACTGATTGCACTGGTATAAGGCAGGGAGAAAGCAGGAGAGCTCAGAGAACACTAGATAACTTAAAATTGGAAGGTGTACAGATTTGAATGTGACACATACGTATAATGCTAGCTTACTGAAGGAATATGATTACTTAGACACCCTACCAACTTACCACTCTTTATACTTAGACACCCAACCAACTTACCACTTTTTATACTTAACACACCCTACCAACTTACCACTCTTTATACTTAGAAACCCAACCAACTTACCACTCTTTATACTTAGACACCCAAACAACTTACCACTCTTTATACTTAACACACCCTACCAACTTACCACTCTTTATACTTAACACACCCTACCAACATACCACTCTTTATACTTAGACACCCTACCAACTTACCACTCTTTATACTTAGACACCCAACCAATTTATCACTCTTTATACTTAGACACTATAAATTTACCATTCTTTATACTTAGACACTCCTACAACTTACCATTCTTTATACTTAGACATCCTACCAATTTATCACTCTTTATACTTAACACACCCTACCAACTGACCACTCTTTATACTTAACACACCCTACCAACTTACCACTCTTTATACTTAGACACCCAAACAACTTACCACTCTTTATACTTAGACACCCTACCAACTTACCACTCTTTATACTTAGACACCCTACCAACTTACCACTCTTTATACTTAGACACCCAAACAACTTACCACTCTTTATACTTAGACACCCTACCAACTGACCACTCTTTATACTTAACACACCCTACCAACTTACCACTCTTTATACTTAACACACCCTACCAACATAACACTCTTTATACTTAACACACCCTACCAACTTACCACTCTTTATACTTAGACACCCTACCAACTTACCACTCTTTATACTTAACACACCCTACCAACTTACCACTCTTTATACTTAGACACCCTACCATCTTACCACTCTTTATACTTAGACACCCAAACAACTTACCACTCTATATACTTAACACACCCTACCAACTTACCACTCTTTATACTTAACACACCCTACCAACTTACCACTCTTTATACTTAGACACCCTACCAACTTACCACTCTTTATACTTAGACACCCAACCAACTTACCACTCTTTATACTTAACACACCCTACCAACTTACCACTCTTTATACTTAACACACCCTACCAACTTACCACTCTTTATACTTAGACACCCTACCAACTTACCACTCTTTATACTTAGACACCCTACCAACTTACCACTCTTTATACTTAACACACCCTACCAACATACCACTCTTTATACTTAACACACCCTACCAACTTACCACTCTTTATACTTAACACACCCTACCAACTTACCACTCTTTTTACTTAACACACCATACCAACTTACCACTCTTTATACTTAACACACCCTACCAACATACCACTCTTTATACTTAGACACCCAACCAACATACCACTCTTTATACTTAACACACCCTACCAACTTACCACTCTTTATACTTAGACACCCTACCAACTTACCACTCTTTATACTTAAACACCCTACCAACTTACCACTCTTTATACTTAGACACCCTACCAACAAACCACTCTTTATACTTAGACACCCTACCAACTTACCACTCTTTATACTTAGACACCCAACCAACTTACCACTCTTTATACTTAGACACCCTACCAACTTACCACTCTTTATACTTAGACACCCTACCAACATACCACTCTTTATACTTAGACACCCTACCAACAAACCACTCTTTATACTTAGACACCCTACCAACTTACCACTCTTTATACTTAGACACCCTACCAACATACCACTCTTTATACTTAGACACCCTACCAACAAACCACTCTTTATACTTAGACACCCTACCAACTTACCACTCTTTATACTTAACACACCCTACCAACATACCACTCTTTATACTTAACACACCCTACCAACATACCACTCTTTATACTTAACACACCCAACCAACTTATCACTCTTTATACTTAACACACCCTACCAACATACCACTCTTTATACTTAGACACCCAACCAATTTATCACTCTTTATACTTAGACACTATAAATTTACCATTCTTTATACTTAGACACTCTATAAATTTACCATTCTTTATACTTAGACATCCTACCAATGTATCACTCTTTATACTTAGACACTCTATAAATTTACCATTCTTTATACTTAGACATCCTACCAATTTATCACTCTTTATACTTAGACACTCTATAAATTTACCATTCTTTATACTTAGACACTCAGCCAATTTACCACTCTTTATACTTAGACACTCTACCAACTTACCACAATTTCAAATACGCTATCAAATAAGCAGGCTTAAAAATAGCAAAACTGGAGCTATTAAAGACAGCTCATGAACAAAAAAACACACACTACAGCTAATAAAGATGTTGGGGAAAAAAGCAGATATGGCTAGATAAAAGACAATGTTTAGATGGCCCTAACAAGAGAGATAGAAGTAGCACAACAAAAGTAAACCTCTAATATTTACAACACAAGTAGGAAAATGGCAGAAGAATATAATTATATTTAACCAATCGACTAGTAATGGAAAAGATTGCACCAACTTAAAGCTCAAATGAATATTAGATGGGTCTAATAGTACTTTGATGTGGAGCTGAATGTCAACTGTAAGAAATCATCTGAAGAAGAAATTAGAAAAGCTCTCACATTTCTGAAAGATGGAAAAGCTGCAGGTCCAGATGGTAATCTAGCAGAAGCTATTAAAGCCATAACGTTATTGTCAGCTCCTGGGAAAATATTATTAAATTAAGTTGAATCATTCTGGACAGATTGCTATACAACTAAGGGATGAGCAATCGCAGTTCTGACCTAAATTCTGCACTGACCTGATAGCTACAGCACATAATAATGGAGAAAGCATTGGCATAACTTCACTACCTTATATTGCATTTATGGACTACAAAAAGTCCTTTGACAGTATTGAAAGGGAATCAGAAACCTGATAAAATATTATTAGAGCCCATCGAAGATCATTAACTCAATAAAGGCAACATCTGAGGGCATGAAATGCTCATTTCTTCATGAGGATAAACTGACAGACGTGTCTGAAATAAGAACCAACATGCCTGTTGTCATCTTTATTATATTCTTAGTGACTATATAAAAGGACAGGGATGTCTTTTGTCATCTTTATTAATATTATTTTTAGTGACTATCATTGGCACCTTTCCGTCTTGACAGGCGATAGTTTGGTACATTGTGCTTCAAAAAAGCTTAATAACTACGATCCATGGCGGTGGCGAGTGTGGCTGGTAAGGCCAATTCTTGCTGCAAATGTTTGCCCACAGTAGGTGCATGTGAAAACATGGTCATTTCCACTATTTTGCACCATCTTACGTCTCTCACGCTCTGTGTGTGCTTTATCTGCAATCATTTTGTCCTTTGTCTTTATTCCATTTCTGATAGTTGCCCTCCATGCAACACGTTCAGCGGCGACGTGCTCCCAATGTGCATTATCAATGCCTGTATCAATCATGTCCCGCTTACACACATCTTTGTATCGTTGTAGAGGCCGACCCTGAGATCTCCTACCCGTCTGTAATTCACCAAAATAGATGTCCTTTGGTATTCTACCATCATCCATCCTCCTAACGTGTCCTATCCATCTAAGTCTACGAAGACTGGGCATGGAATACACCGTCACACAACCTGATCTTTCCAATACTTCAGTATTTGTGATTTTGTCTTGCCACTTAATACCAAGTATTCTTCGCAGACACCGCATATGAAAGCTGTTTAAACGTTTCTCTTGGCGTGAGTAAGTTGTCCAGGTTTCACTGCCATAAAGAAGAGTACTAAGGACACAGGCTTGGTAGGCGAGGACTTTTGTTTTGGCAGTAAGCTTCCTGTTCTCCCAGACTCTTTTTGCTAACATGTTCATTGTTGCTGCTGCCTTGCCAATCCTGATGTTGATTTCCTGATAGAGGGATAATTTAGCTGATCAGTGACACCTGTAGGTGTCTCCCACCGTCAGAGGCAACGTGTGGCGCCCTATATCTACGCCAACTGACAAGGACTTATAACCCGTAACAGTTGCCTCTCGCTTTGATTCCGAGACCGGTTAAGACCAGGGATGGAGTTATTGCCTCTCCATAGCACAAAGCCTGGGCTAAAATATGCCCAGAGAGGGATCATGCCCATGCAGCATGATCCCTCTCTCGGCCTGCCTAGTTCACTCCAGAGGAAAGTTAACACCTATACATCTGGAACAAGACAAGCTGAAGAAGCTGCCGGATCAGCAAAGCAATGCTCTAACTGTCCGCCTGTCGGAGCTTCGATCCTAGACCAGCTGCCAACCAAGGCTTAGGGCCTGGTCTGCCCTGCCATGACTTATTTTGTCTTTGGGTTGCATTTCCTCGCACCAGGATAAGGCTAGTACCCTCCCAATTGCGCTCTTCCGCCCGAAGCCGTTGGCACAATGTGGGGTGTCGGGTTTGGTAAGCGCCGCCCAACATTCGGCGCTGACAGAAAGCAGGTAGTACCGTCTACTGTCAAACGGTAGCTTAGTCATATCTGACTAAGACCTGACTGACAATAGTGACTATATAGTGACTATATTTAGTGACTATATATATGACTTTAGTGACAAGAAGAACCCGAGTACAGATAGACGGACTAAAGAGCAAGAAAGTACTATTGCGTCACGGTGTTCCCCAGAGCGGAGTCTTGTCCCCCACACTTTTTCTAATCTTCATCAATGATCTCGTTGCTAATCTACCACATGGAATTAAAGTGGCAATGTACGCCGATGACCTGGTTCTATGGAGCACACATGAACACGCATCAGTGGCCACCAGATTGCTACAAAGAGCTGTAGATACATTTGTTGCATGGGCAAATAGATGGTGTGTCAGCATAAACACTGACAAGTGCAGCACCACCCTATTTACCCTCTCTCCAAAACAAAAGGCAGGGACCATCCAGATAAATGGAATACCCCTAAGAGAAGATATAGAACCAACATACCTTGGAGTAACATTTGACGGCAGGCTGACATGGAGAAAGCACATCAACAAAGCAGTAGCAAAAGCCAGAAGGAAAATAGCCATCCTGAGAAAGCTAAGTGGAACCACATGGGGAACCAGTGGGAAAATACTTAGCAAAGTTTATCAACAGAGCATACGACCACACATGGAATATGGGTCGACTGCGTAGTGTTCGGCATCAAAAACCACACTACAAGAGCTGGACAAAGTGCAAAATCAAACACTTAGAGTCACCACAGGAGGGATGAGATCAACCCCTATAGTGGAAATGGAGAAGATGGGGAGGACACAAGCACTGAGTGAGCGCAGAGATACGAAAACGCTAATACAAGCAGAAAGGTTCCTCAGCTTGCCAGGCCACCCTATGAAGAACAGATTTGAAAACCTAGCTATGGCGCGGTTGAAAAGAAGTAGTTTTATCCACCAGGCCAAACGACTCTGCAGAGAAACCACAGATCTGCCCACAGTTGGTATCCCCCTAACAACTATTCCAGAGCGAACTCCATGGAAAGATTAGCATAGACTATCATTACAAATCCAGACAAAAGTGAGAGGAATATTTGACAAGGAAGAACAGAACAGTGTGCAGCGCAGAACAACCACTCATAGCTTCCTTAATGAAGAATACCCACAGGACCTCTGGATCCGAGTCTACACAGATGGGTCAGCACAAAATGCTGTTCGAAATGGAGGAGCGGGAGTGTACATAGAATACCCAAATAATACTAGGGACACAGCTAGAGTACCGACAGGAAAGTACTGCCACAACTACGATGCTGAAATTGAGGCAATCAAGATAGCAACAGAGAAATTACTAAATACCAGCAATGGTACACAACCTGTGGTGCTATTGACAGATGCAAAATCAGTACTCGAGGCGCCCCTGTCTGGGAAATTGCCAGTACTAAAGACACTACTTTCTGAACTTAGCAGTCAGCATAAGGTCACCATACAGTGGATACCATCCAACTGTGGAGTACCCGGAAACGACAGAGCTGATCGATTGGCTAAGGAAGGAGCCAAAGAAGAACAGCCTGATGTGCCTGTTACATACCATCAAAAGAAAAGAATGATCAAATCAGTCAGAAAGCCACAAAAACCTGCTCAAGATGAATACCACGTTATGGACAGACCAGAACAAGTAATTATTCTGCGCCTTAGAACAGGACACAATAGATTACGCAACCACATGTATACAAAATTCAAAATTGGTGAAACAGCCATATGCACATGTGGATTGGCGTCGCAAAGAGCAGAGCACATACCCCAAGACTGCCCAAAATATAACATATCTAGGCAAACCTTCTGGCCTAGAGAGACGACAGTAGAAGATAAGATAAACTCTATGGACCACTGTGTGAACTGAAAAAGACAGTTCAATTCATACAAGAGACAGCATTGCAGTTATAGACATATTTAAAGTGAACGAAAGAAGAAGAAGAAGAAGTGACTATATAAAAGGACAGGGATGTCTTTTGTCATCTTTATTGTGTTTAGTAAAAATATGAATACATCTGGGTGGAACTGTGGTAAAGTTGTGAAAATGTAAACAATATAAAATGACACAAAGTAGTGCAGCTTTACATAACAGATTCACGACACATACAGGACGTTGCGGCGATTAGCCTTCATCAGCAAACAAACACATTCACAAACGCAACATATTCATCATATAGTCAAGGAGATCTCATGTGACAACATCAAAAGGTGACGACAGGACGAGGAGAACAAAAGGATGAAAAAATGAAAGCAATGAAGAGAAAATGAGAATTTGAAAAAATGTTCATACTTACCTCATAATTCCGATCCGTGTCCTGTCAACATCAGCATCGCATCTTTTAGTTGATTGTTGATTTCTTGGCAGGATTGCGCTCAGTAGTTTGCCATTGCTTTCTGGGCGACCGGCTCACACCCCTAAGTTACCGACCGGAGAGAACCGCTACCAATTCTCGCGCACGTCACGTCACGTTACGAGAGTATGCGGGATTACGGAGAAAGTCGTGTAACACCTAGACCAGGGTTGCCGCCCCTGTAAAGGATAAGCAACTAATTTTATTTTAGTTACTACAAGGGAAATAATTGTATCTACGGCTTTAGGAATCAAGGGGAACAATGATAGATTTCACTATATTTGTACTGACAGCTATTTTGCAAGAGAAGTGTATGTTTATTCCTGTAACAATTTTATACATATTCTAGAAAGTATACATTGAATGTTACCGTCGTAAAAGCTGTATACAGTTTTGAATATTATTAAAAATTTTAGGCACCAAGTTGTTGTATAATAAATAATATTTAGTAAATTATTTCTTTCTTTATCTGGTAGGCCACGTCTGTCTAAACAGAAGTTACGCATAATCTGGTTTCTCTTCACAACGTATAAATCTTTTCGGGTCTTTATCTGATATCTTTATCTTCTCGGCCCTTTGGCTAAGATCAAGTGTATTTGCTGTCCCTTCCAGTAGTGCGCTTGGTCTGGTCGGAGGCCGGGAGGATCAATCCCGGTCCCGTGGCTAAGGTCAGACGCATTTGCTGCTCCCCGCAGTAGTGCGCCTGGTCTGGTCGGGGGCCGGGTGATCCACACACCAAAAAAAAAAACCTCACATTAATCACTTTAAATGTGGGCCCGGTGGACCACTGTGGGCAATAGCTCACAGTGGGACTAAGGGTCCACGCCAAAAACAGGGGAGGCGGGGAACCAGCTCGTCTGGGATGACCGCCAAACCCTAAATAAAAAAAAAAAAATAAAAAAATTTATCTGCAGCTAGGCACATTTATGGTTGTCCACGAAAGTTTGATCCAAATAGTGCGGCTATTTCATGACGGCATGCAGGCAAGAGTACAGGAAAATGGTGAGCTGTCTGAACCCTTTCCTGTCACCAATGGAGTGAAGCAAGGATGTGTCCTGGCACCAACACTGTTCAGCCTCATGTTTTCAGCCATGTTGATGAATGCCTTCGAGAACGACGACATTGGAATAGACATCAACTACCGTATGGATGGAAAGTTATTCAATCTCAGAAGGCTGAAAGCTAAAACCAAAATTGACAGTGGCACAGTCAGAGAGCTCCTGTTTGCTGATGATTGCGCTCTATACGCCAACTCAGAGGCGGACATGCAACATAATGTTTCAGCTTTCTCACATGCCTGTGCCAACTTTGGGCTCAATATCAACTTGGAGAAGACTGTAGTTATGTACCAGCCAGCTCCAGGGAATAATCACACTGTGCCGAATATCAAAGTGAATGATCATAGACTAAGTGTTGTGGACAAATTTACCTATCTTGGCAGCACCGTGCCACAAGCTGCCACAATCGATGACGAAGTGAATGCAAGAATCTCCAAGGCCAGTGCAGCCTTTGGCAGACTGTACAAGAATGTATGGGACAGAACTGGAATAAGCCTGCAAACAAAGCTAAAAGTCTACAAAGCAGTTGTATTGTCCACACTGCTATATGCTTGTGAAACCTGGACTGTTTATCAGCGACACGCTAGGAAATTAAACCACTTCCACACAGTCTGCCTAAGGAAGCTACTGAAGATTAAATGGCAAGACAAGATTCCAGACACTGAAGTCCTAGAAAGAGCATCCATACCCAGTATCCACACTCTACTGATGAAGAATCAGATTCGCTGGGCTGGTCACTTGACTCGCATGCCAGATCACAGGCTCCCTAAACGAATTTTTTACAGCGAACTGCGTTGTGGTAAACGCTCCCAAGGTGGCCAGAGGAAACGTTTTAAAGACACACTGAAAATTTCACTGAATGCTTTTGGAATTCATCATGACACCTGGGAGGCTGCAGCCAGAGACCGAAATTCGTGGCGTGCATCATTGCGCAAAGGTGCAGTTATATGTGAGGCAACCAGGACTGCAAGAGCTGTGAAGAAAAGGCAGGACAGAAAAACCACTGCAGGAAATCCTCCTCCAGAGACGTCAAGCATTCTTTGTCCACATTGTCAAAGAACATTTCGAGCCAAAATAGGCCTTATCAGCCATCTTAGAACCCACGGCTCCACACCTTCAACCCCACTGGATGAAATGAATGGTCATCATCATTCTTGATGGACAAACAACACAACAGGCACATTTATTGATCGCTTCTCGGCCTTTTGGCTAAGATCAAGTGTATTTGCTGGCCCCCAGACAGTAGTGCGCTTGGTCTGGTCGGAGGCCGGGATGATCATTCTCGGTCCCTTGGCTAAGATCAGACGCATTTGCTGCATCCTTCCAGTAGTGCGCCTGGTCTGGTCGGGGGCCGGGTGATCCACAAAAAAAAAAAAACCTCACATAAGCATCACTTTAAATGTGGGCCCGGTGGACCACTGTGGGCAATAGCTCACAGTGGGACTAAGGGTCCACGCCAAAAACAGGGGAGGCGGGGAACCAGCTAGTCTGGGATGACCGCCAAACCCAAAAAAAAAAAAAAAAAATTTATTGAGTTACTAGCAGACCCGGCCCGGCTTCGCCCAGTTCCTGGTGGGGAGCATCTCATTTAATTCATATAAGTAGTCATATAAGCTCCCATTCCCGTTCCTGTCTGTCTGTCTGTCTATCTGTCTGTCTGTCTGTCTGTCTGTCTGACCCTGCCCGGCATCGCCTGGCTCCTGGTGTGGAGCATCTCATTTAATTCATAAAAGTAGTCATATAAGCTCCCGTTTCCGTTCCCGACTATCTATCTGTCTGTCTGTCTATCTGTCTGTCTGTCTGACCCGGCCCGGCTTCGCCCAGCCCCTGATGGGGAGCATCTCATTTAATTCATATAAGTTCCCGTTCCCGACTATCTGTCTGTCTGTCTGTCTGTCTGTCTGTCTGTCTGTCTGTCTGTCTGTCTGTCTGTCTGTCTGTCTGTCTGTCTGTCTGATCATTTATTGGTTGCGGTTAGAACAACCTTAGATAAACGAAGACCAACTTTCAAAAAGCATTAGAAAGAGCACTTGAAAGATCTTTACATATTCCCCCAACAATTAACTTGTGTAAATGGAACAGCGGCAGCAGCAGCAGAAGAAGAAGAAAAAGGAGGAGTAGGAGGAAGGAGGAGGAAGAGGGTGGAGGAGGGAGGAGGAGGGAAGAGGAGGAGGGAGGAAAAGATAGGCGGAGAGAGGAGGAGGAGGGAGGAGGAGGGAGGAGTAGGGTGGAATAGAGGGGGGGAGGAGGGAGGAGGAGGGGGAAAGAGGAGAAGGAGGAGTAGTGAGGGGGTGGAAGAGGGAGGAGGAGGAAGGAAGGAGGAGGAGAGAGGAGGGGAGGAAGAGGGAGGAGGAGGGAGGAGGAGGAGGGAGGAGGAGGAGGAAGGAGGAGGAAGAGGGAGGAGGGAGGAAGAGGGAGGAGAAGGGAGGAGGAGGAGGGAGGAGGAGAACGCAGGAGGAGGAGGGAGGAGGAGGGAGAGGGAGGAGGAGGGAGAGGGAGGAGGAGGGAGGTGGAGGGAGAAGGAAGAGGGAGGAAGAGGTAGAAGGAGGAGGGAGAAGGAGGAGGGAGGAGGAAGAAGAATGATGAGGAGGGAGGAGGAGGAGGAGGAGGGATGTGGAAGAGGGAGGAGGTAGAGGGAGGAGGAGGGAGGAAAAGGGAGGAGGAGAGAGGATGAGGAGGGAGGAGGTAGGAGGAAGAGGGAGGAGGAGGGAGGAGGAAGAGAAACGCGGAGAGAGGAGGAGGAGGGAGGAGGAGTAGGGAGGAATATGAGTTAGGAGGAGGGAGGAGGAGGGATTAGGAGGAGGAAGGGGGAAAGAGGAGAAGGAGGGAGGAGGAGGAAGAGGGAGGAGGAGGAGGAGGAGGGAGAGAGGAGGAGGAGGAGGTATTAGGAGGAGGGAGAAAGAGGATGGAGGAGGGAGGAGGAGGGAGAGGGAAGAGGAGGGAGGAGGAAGAGGGAGGAGGAAGAGGGAGAAGGAGGGAGAAGGAGGAGGAGGAGGGAGGAGGAGAACGTGGGAGGAGGAGGGGAGGGGGAGGAGGAGGAGGGAGAAGGAGGAGGAGGAGGAGGAGGAGAGAGGAGGAGGAGGAGGAAGAGGTGGAAGGATAAGTGAGAAGGAGGAGGGAGGAGAAGGAGGAGGAGGAGGAGGAGGATTGATGAGGAGGGAGGAGGAGGGATGTGGAGGAAGGAGGTGGAGGGAGGAGGACGGAGGAGGTAGAGGGAGGAGGAGGAGGGAGAAAAAGGGAGGAGAGAGGAGGAGGAGGGAGGAGGTAGGAGGAGGAGGAAAAGGAAGGAGGAGGGAGGAGGATGAAGAGGGAGGAGGAGGAAGAGGGAGGAGGAGGATGGAGGAGAAAGAGGAGGGAGGAGGGGAGGGGAAGAGGAAGAGGGTAGGAGGAGGAGGGAGAGGAGGAGGAGGGATGTGGAGGAAGGAGGAGGAGGGATTAGGTAGAGGGAGGAGGAGGGAGGAAAAGGGAGGAGGAGAGAGGAGAGAGGAGGAGGAGGTAGGAGGAAGAGGGAGGAGGAGGAAGGGGAGGAAGAGGAGGGAGAGGGAGGAGGGGGAGGGGAAGCGGAAGAGGGTAGGAATTGGAGGAGGGGAGAGGAGGAGGAGGGAGAAGGAGGGAGGAGGAGGTGAAGGGAGGAGGGAGGAGGAAGGGAGAGGAGCAGGAGGAAGGAGGCGGAGGGAGAAGGAGGAGGGAGAATCAGGAGGGGAGGATGGAAAGGGAGGTGGAAGAGGAGGAGGAGGGAGGAAGAGGAGGGAGGAGGAGGAGGGTGGAGTAAGGAGGTAGAGGGAGGAGGAGGAGGAAGGAAAGGAAGGAGGAAGAGGAGGAGGAGGAGGGTGGAGGAGGGTGGAGGGAGGAGGTAGAGGGAGGAGGAGGAGGTAGAGGGAGGAGGAGGGAGGAGGCGGAGGGAGAAGGAGGAAGGAGTAGGAGGGAGGAGGATGGAGGAGGAAGGGAGAGGAAGAGGGAGAAGGAGGAGGGAGAGGGAGGGGAGGAGGTAGAGGGAGGAGGAAGAGGAGGAGGAGGAGAGAGGAGGAGGAGGTAGAGGGAGGAGGTAGAGGGAGGAGGTAGAGGGAGGAGGAGAAGGGAGGAGGAGGGAGTAGGATGGAGGAGGAAGAGGGAGAAGGAGGAGGATTAGGGAGAAGGAGGCAGGAGGAGGAGGAGGGAGGAGGAGGGAGAGGGAAGAGGAGGGAGGAGGAGGGAGGAGGCGGAGGGAGAAGGAGGAAGGAGTAGGAGGGAGGAGGATGGAGGAGGAAGGGAGAGGAAGAGGGAGAAAGAGGAGTTAGAGGGAGGAGGGAGGAGGAGGGGGAGGAGGTAGAGGGAGGAGGAAGAGGAGGAGGAGAGAGGAGGAGGAGGGTGGAGGGAGGAGGTAGAGGGAGGAGGAGAAGAGAGGAGGAGGGAGTTTGCCATTCCGAATTCATACTCGTCTAGGTTCTGTGATTTCGGTCCTTCCATTGATTGTTCTTCCCTTCTACATGACTGTAGATAACTTCCTTACACATAAAGAGATGAATTGTTATTTATATTGCCGTGGCATGGAGGAATATCAGCAGCAGAGTTGATCCAGAAAACCAAAGACCGAGATCTACGGAGAGCCATGAACGCCTACGCCAGCCGGCACGGCACTTGATGATGATGATGATTGCCGTGTGACGATTCTGTGTAGTCACGTCATTTTCTTCGCTTTCCCTAGCGTTTTGGTTCGGGGATTCTTTCATCATCATCATCATATATTTACGTACGTATTTAGGGAGGGGGAGGAGGGAGGAGGAGGAAGAAGAAAAAAAAATGTCACAGTTGGCAGCTCTGGAATGAAAGGAAGACGTGTAGAAAATTTCATCTCAATCGGATGGGCCGTTCGCGAACAAATAAAGGACATACATATATATTTACATACATACACTTTGTTTTATATATATAGATTTGGCGCTTTGTTCCCCAATGATTGGGCTTAGTGGTACACATGCGGAGTATAGAAATATACTGTGAGAGTGTGTGTTTGAACATGTATGTTATGTAGTGTGAAACTTGATGGGGGTGGCTCTTGTTTATTAATCTGCGAATAGCTGGGCGATTTTCTGTTGAAAAATCTTTGCTAGTGTGTGTTGTTGTATTGTTTGGTGATTGTGGGTGGCCGAGTTTCTACTCGACCATATTACGTTTCTATACTCCGCCAGTGCAACAAGAAGTTTAGTGTGTTTGTCTTTTGTGGCAGTGGGTATTGTATTTAGGAAAATGGCTTTATAAGCGTCAGTTTTCTTGTTTGTGTGTGTTTCTATTAATTGTTGCAGTGCAGTCTTTGTGGCTGTGATTGTTGGGCATTCATAGAAGAGATGGTCCTCTGTTTCCTGAATATTTTGTCTACATAATTTGCATGGGGCTATTTGCTTGGATGTTTGTGCAGCTCTCTCTGTTGTCGGGGTCATATTATAAATTAGCCTGTATGTTATTTCTTTGGATTTTGATGTGATATGTTTGTTGTGTAAGTTAGTGAAGGTGCAGCTGTAGTCTTTCATGTGATATTTGTATCCTCTTTTGATTCTCAGGTGTAGTGGTGGGGCTTGTTGTACTAAATATTTATATATCTGCTTGGTTGTCTGTTGTCCCTTCTTTGTTACTGAGTCCCGGGGCCCAACCTAGACAGAACAATGGGACGGTGGCCTTTGTGAGTCAGTGGTCTTGTTGACTGACGTTTGACCCCGGTCGGAACAGCTCAGGTAAACTCTTTAGTGAACTTAATAAATTCCATTCTCTTTACGCTCTCTCTCTCTCTCTCTCTCTCTCTCTCTCTCTCTCTCTCTCTCTCTCTCTCTCTCTCTCTCTCCCCCCCCCC